>CM056379.1:3965544-4420054 GCA_029718625.1 Synaphobranchus kaupii
TATGCCAGCCACTGTGCAGAGCAGTAAGTATTTCCAGCACATCATTGGCAGGTGACGTTGTATTTCTTCTGTCGGTTATTGTTTGATATATTAACCATAAATGATTTAAGTTGGAATACGTTGTACAGTATGTAATGTACAGTCGTTTTCACCATCTTCTTCAGAATTCACTCTGCTGCTTGAACTATGTGAAGAGAACTGTGTGTAGATGTTCTCTCGATACCTTACCCAATGTCTAAAGTGTGTTTGTCTGCCAGAGTTTGCGTTAAAGTCGATGTGTTTGCATTTATGTAAGGCAGTATGTGTGTGTGTGACTGAATACGTGTGTGTGTATACGTATGGGATGATGAGATTGTGTGTATGAGAGAGAAGATAGACAGGCAGAATGAAGGAAGTTGATTAGAACAGAGCACAGAATGAAGGAGTTGATGTTCTGTAATTGCTCTGTCCGGTATGTAGTTCTGTGAAACCTCCTTGCCCTGGAGGCACAGGCAGATAAGAGCATGTTTTTCAGGAACGTTTCCCCTCTTTTTCACAGCCCGTTTCGGTTTCTTCCACTTCTCTTCACATTTCAGTGTGGAGCTTAAAGTTAATGTTTCTGTGCTCAACAAATGTGATTTTTATGTGCTGTTGTACCTGTGCCTTAGTCTAGTGACTCTCACCCTATGTAATTTTCCTTGGAAAATATTTTACATTCACAATACAAACTCAATGTGACAGAAAGCAGGTGCGTGTGCACGTGTTGCACATGAGGCCACGTGCACAAGTATGTGAGCGTGCACATTTGTCTCTTTAAGTGCAGGCTTGGAGCTGTCTCTAGCTGGAATGTAACTCAACTGGATTCACACATTCCACTCTTCTGTTTTGTCCACTCCTTTCCTTTAATGATTATCCGTCTCGCTTTTCTATCTTCGTCCCTTTCTGTTGCTCTCTCCTTCCCTCCCTCTGAACTCTTCTCTGTCCCTCTCCCTCTGACTTTCTGCATGCCTCTCAGCCTTGTTCTCCCCACAGACATAATAGGTGATGAATACATAGAGATAGTAGATGATAGATGATAAAAATATTAATGGAATGAAATCCAAAATAAAGCTTGTTCTGTACTTATAGTATGCACAAACTGGCCTTTCAGTGACAGATGGTTGTATTTTCTGCCAATACAGTGTACATCTACCGCTTGTCTTGCCCAAAGGCTTTACCTGGGCGGGCCGCTCCGGTATATTTAGACAGGGTTTTTTCCTGCATTGGAATGTCTTAGGCGAGCCGCCTAATTGTTCTTTAAAGCTGCCTAGGAGAAATTATGCAAAAAACAATTAGAAACGGTCTGTGCTTTTATTTCACTGGAGTCTGGACTAACGGTCCGTGCATTTATTTAGCTGGAGTCTTGATAAATCCTGCCTTATAACTTTAAAGTCCCAGCTTATTGGTTAATGGTTTAAACGGATTCTGAATATTGACATTTCAGGCGCTATATGTTAACGATGACGAGTGTGCTGCAAAGTTTAGGTAGCAAATAACAATGCTAAATATTTCGGACATAATTTACATAGCTACAGTGTAAGCTCAGATCACTGCTCCTCATCGACAGCGGCCAAGCGAAGTCGATGATGATTCAGAAAATATATGACTTTTAAAGATTTAATTCCATTTTCTGCTGGGACTTTTGTAATTTATTAAGGGTGTGACAGAATTTTTTGGTGCCACTGACCCTAATTGAACAGTTTCACATCCAACTGAACAAGTAACATTAAAAATCTGTTTTATGGGTGCTAACAACACACTAGCACTTGTAAGTTTGATTACTACTGCAATGAAGTTAAAACAGTCAACAAACTATGTTTTTTGTGAGAAATGTATTGTCAGGCTCACATGCATATACTGCCATCTACATTATAACACTCCATTTTGCCCTGCGTACTATAATAACGCCACAAACTACAGCCAGACATACCGTTGAAGTCGGATGTTTACATACACTTAGGTTGAAGTCATTAAAACTAATTTTTAACCACTGCACAGATTTCATGTTAACAAACTATAGTGTTGGCAAGTCAGTTAGGACATCTATTTTGTGCATGACACAAGTAATTTTCCAACAATTGTTTACAGACAGATTATTTAACTTTGAATTCACTATATCACAATTCCAGTGGGCCAGAAGGGACTAGATTTAGCTGTAAATTACACTGGAACAGTATGGAACACATGGTTGGCTAAATGGCTGTAAGTCATCAAGGGTCTGACATATCAAACAAGCCTTAAATCATCATTCTGCTGCCAGAAATACAGTAGATATGGATGGATAACTTGGAGGGTTGTTTCTCCTGGCTTATTTTTCCATAGAGTTCAATAGGAAAATGAGTCAGGAGAAACAACCCTTAAAGTGATCCATCCATATCTACTGTATATCTGGCAACAGAGTGATGGTTTGAGGCTCATTTGATACCTCAGACACTTGATGACTTACAGCCATTTAGCCAGCCATGGGTTCCATGGGTTTCCTGTGTAATTTCTAGCTTAATCTAGTCGCACCTCCCAATTACCATAGAGATCCATTCAAATGCAGAGACGTTATAGTATCGCTTGTAAGAGTACCAGAAAATAAGATATCAAGAGTCTTTTAATGTTGTTGGGTCACAGACATCAGGAAGTCATGGCATGCAAAGCCTAAGGATATGTGACCAAATATTAAAAATTTAAAGGCACAGTCAACTTAGTGCATGTAAACTTCTGACCCACTGGAATTGTGATATAGTGAATTAAAAGTGAAATAATCTGTCTGTAAACAATTGTTGGAAAAATGACATGTGTCATGCACAAAGTAGATGTCCTAACTGACTTGCCAACAGTATAGTTTGCTAACATGAAATCTTTGGAGTGGTTAAGAATACGTTATAATGACTTCAACCTAAGTGTATGTAAACATCCGACTTCAACTGTATATTAAGTTATAATGGCCTTAGATGCTGCCATCCGAAGAAACATGATAATTGAATAATAATATTACAGGTAATTAATTAGTTAATTAAAACCTAATGCATGTGGCTGATCATTTGATACCATAATGTACATTTATAATTAACTATAAGGAATGTTTAAAGGCCATGGTACATAGGCAATGCTATTAGGCAATATAGATAGGCAATATTGCCTGCAAGTAGGATGGACATAAGCAAATAGGACAAAAGTGGTGGGCTCTAAGAAAATTAAGTATGGTGAAAGTATGGTGGTCACATCTGTGGGCAACATTGCCCATTTGCACTGCCTCAAAAAATTGCCTGTGTATCATGACCTGAATGATTGTGAAGGCAATCTGCCTCAGCGGAAGGGAGTAGGCGGGGTTTAGAACAGAGGAGTTGACTTTTTTTATTGTAAACGCAGGATCACAGCAAGACTGAAAATCCTGCATACTGCACCTTTAAATATTGTAAATATTACCGTCCTGAGTTTGGTCATACAGTGAGTCTCAGGATGGGCTGTATTGCATCATCTATTGTGGGGGAGGGGGGGGGGGGGGTTTCCTCCCATTTTGTAAAGTCTTGATCAGTTAGCGGACCACATGCTTGACTGCAATGTATGGCAAAATTATTATGCATTCCATATTTTAGCCCAATTTTAATTGTACTTAATTGTTAAATTGATTGTTCAGGTGATTTTCAGATGTAAATGTTTACAATACTGTACATTGTACAGAAATGTTTACAGTATGTTCTTATGGTAAGATCTGGGTATTTCTGTTTTCAAATGTTATTATTTTTTATATTTTTCATGATGGCTGTTGGCTTAAGTCTGACAGCATTGCTCCAGCAGAGAAAGGTCGAGCCCCTGTTAAGTGGACGATACCAGGAACATAGCATCATGCATGTAGAGAAGGAGTTTTATTTTTTTGTTCTGTAGTGGTTGGCTATTTATTTCTCTCCATCTCTTTCTCACTTTATCACTCTCTTTGTCTTGCTGTGTCATGTCTCTTTCTCGTTCACTTTATGCTGCACTGCCTGTTAGGGGGCGCTTAGACACAGGGTTAGTGAAAGGAACTGACAAATTAGATGTGATTTTGTGTGTGTGTCTTTTACTGGGTAACTGTGTTTAGATTGCGGGTGTTGTAAGGTATGCGTGTGTGTTTTACTTATGTATAGCACATGGGTGTTGTAGGGCGTGTGTGTGTGTGTGTGTGTGTTATGCAAGGTGTATTTGTGTTTGTTCATAGCAGTGTGCAATAATCACTCTGCAGTCACCCATGAATGAGTTCCTGCACTATATAATTAGGGATTTCCAATCCCTGCCACTCTCTAAACTGACCAGGTTCCCCTGTGTGTGTGTGAGAGAGTGGGGGTATGGGGGAGGGGGAGGTGGGAACACAGTGGGACAGAGACGCAGGGAAAGAGACAAATAGAACAGTCGGGGCTCGCTCACACCCCTGTCCCATGAACAGAGGCACTGTGAAGCGATGAAAATTCACTTACAGCTGATGAATAAATCACCGGCCATAATCATCAAGCGCTGAATCCGTTGTCACTGTGCGGGCAATGAGTGGGAGCACTGCTGACCACGATTAATATGAGAATTCAGCTCCTTTATTTCCCCCAATGCATATCTGTGGCATTCAACCCTGCCCGCCCCCTGGCCTATGAATTAAACATGATGAAATGGCCCGTTTCACCTCATGCATTATTAATCATAATGACCCTGTATTGGCTAATGGGCCCTGTGAATGTGCACCAATCTTGCATATTTTTTGGGTGATCACAAAAACGTGTACCTTATCAGATGCAATTCAGCACATTCGGCTGTGTGTAATTCTTGGCAGTTGGTCATTTTGAGAAATGCTGATTGGGGATATAGTGGCAGGACTTCCTGGAGTCTCTTGAGGGTTGCCTGTACTGCACATTTGTAGATCTGTGGATATGTGATCCCTCGGCTGAACTGGGATAATCTCCCCACAGCATTTACTCACTTACTGAGGATCACTGAACGTGCCTGAATCCATTCTCACTATTCGATTTGCGTTTGAGTTGAGTTTCTGCCCGTTTCTTACGCTACAAAGAGATCATCCTTTATCATCACTGTTGATCACTGCCGAGAACTTTAAAAACAAAAAAAAAACAGACATATTCCATTGTGAGAAGTAGCAAACAGAAATGGCTTCTTAGCAGCGCCGTTGTTTCTAGCCGAAGCTGTTTTTGTGTGTTGAAAACACTGTAGTCTTTCAAAAAGAGCAAGTGGTAGAGGTATACGCCATTTTGACGTATACCTCTACCGAATTTTCAACTTTATATTCAAATAAAAAGAAAAAAGAATTTTTTTTTTGCCAGCCACAAAGAAAGACTTATAGGGTTAAGGTTAAAGGGATAGTTCGGAATTTTGGACATAATGTCTCAATTACGACTTACCCATGATGTAGTTGATTGATGGAAACCATTTTCAGCTAATTCCATGCTGTCCCTTCTTTTGGACATACACACGTTGCTAATGCTAGCGCAACTCTAAGGTAACCGGTAGCTTCCACTACCAAACACACTTAGACACTCCACAGTGCACCCAAAGCGAATAAAATACGACGGCAGTCTATCGGGGTTATTTTGAGTGTTTATACCATCATTATTGAAGTCAAACTATCGTTGAATCCTTTACTTTGTGCTGACCTATATTCTCTGTGGAAGTACGGCGGCGGAGCGAACGTGGCCATTGCAACTTGTTGCTCTTCTTTGTTGTTTTAGTTGACCAGTGCCGGCAATACATTTGTAGGTAACGTAAAGTATCGCTCCCCAGATAGACTGTCGTCGTATTTTATTTGCTTTGGGTGCACTGTGGAGTGTTTAAGTTCGTTTGGTAGTGGATGCTACCGGTTACCTTAGAGTTGCGCTAGCATTAGCAATGTGTGTATGTCCAAAAGAAGGGACAGCATGGAATTAGCTGAAAATGGTTTCCATCAATCAACTACATCATGGGTAAGTCGTAATTGAGACATTATGTCAAAAATTCCGAACTATCCCTTTAATGTTGTTTTTGGGTGGAATTCCCCTTTAACAGTGCAGTCCTTACCGGCCACAGCTGTTTTTGTGGTCAGACTTGTATAACATCATGACAAAAGGAACTGCAACTGCAAACCCTTTCTCAGCTTCAGCTTTAGGACAGTATATGTTGTGGTTCGCATTGCAATTTTGCAATACTATCTGACATTTTAAATAGAAAATCTTTGGTTTACAGCAAAGGTATAGCAATTTTCTGATGGAAGTTAAATTTGTCTGTTTATTACTTGAACTGCCATTCACACTGTTTTAATTTCTTGGACTCTCATAGTTGCGTTTTAAAGAGTCAGCATTTCAACTGCTTTATTTAGGTGATGTTTTAGCTTGTGAATTTCTCAACGTGTTAGAGGCATGTTACCTTGTGCAGTCAAGTGCTGAGAGACTCTGTTGAACTTCTTTTCCCTTTCGCTGCGTGGGTCATGTTGCGTGGCACATGATGTGCGTTGTGTGTCGTGTGTTTGCAGATTTGTCTCTGGTGTTAGGATCGAATCTCTCCTCAGTGTCATTAAAGGGTCAGCCCTTTGTACTTACTCAGTAAACCTAACCTTCAGTTCATGGACAGAAAAGAGGCCACATTTTCTGGAAGATGCTTTATTTTCCATGTCCTTTTGCAGTACAGATATTGATGTTATTTGTCTTTGTCTTTTTAGGGTTTACCTGAAAATATTCCCCTCATTCTGTGAACAAGGGAAGACGAGGAGAGAGGCAGCTTTGCACGCACAGAATTGGAAAAATCCATTCCCTGAATGCATGTACATATTTATTTTTAAATTATTTGTAGGTATTTATTGAGTTTCCTGCCCTAAGAGGGCGAGAAAGGGACACACCAACAAGCTGGAGATGGAGAGAAGGAAAGACAGGACACAATAGTACAGTAAAACAGAGTGGGTCCTCCAGCTGGAAGAAAGTCACCAGGAAGGAGGAACAGAAGAAGAAGGGGGAAAGGTGACCACCGGAAGAGAAAGAGACGGGGACCAACGGAGAACGAGAGGGAAGGAGGGCGAGAAGGCGGGAAGCGTGGGGGAGGAGTGGGACAGGACCATCCCCATGGCTACTGATCCCGGAGAGCCCACGGCCACAGAGGACTCCTCAGAAAAACCTGATGGAGAGACGGAGAGAGAGGCGGGGTCAGCAAGAGAGGGTGGAGCTGGCAGACAGGGCGGGAGGGAGGCGGCGTCTGCGCGAGAGAGTGGGGCAGGGAGACAGAGAGAGGAGGGGGTGGAGCCAGAGGGCGACACAGACGGAGAGGGGAAAGAAGGGGTGGAGCAAGATGGGGGAGCAGGCAGAGAAAGGGAGAGGACCCGCAGCACTCCTTACGACTTCCCTTCCTCCCGGACGGAGAAGAGGGAAGGGGGAGGGGAGGCGGATGAGGAGCAGGGAGGGGTGACGCCCGTTGGGCCCCTGTCCGTCTCCATGCCGTCCTCCCCCGCAGCACAAGGCCACAGACCGAGGAGGGAGAACAAACGCTTCTTCCGCAAGAGCGTGGAGCTGTGCGAGGAAGAGGACGAGGTGGAGGAGACACAGGGGGCGCCGATGAGCGCCCCTACCCCATGCATCAGAGGCTCCGACTCGGTCTTCACCGTAGCAGGCGCCGGGCAGCAAGCAGCTGATGCCCCCACTGCAGCCTCAGAGGGCAGCTCCGCCCAGGACACTGGGAAGAGCGCCCCTGCCTCCTCCAGCCCCGCCCACAGAGGTAGGGAGAGGGACCGCGAGCAGGAGGAGGAGGCTGAGATGAAGGCAGTGGCCACCTCCCCCGGCGGCCGCTTCCTCAAGTTTGACATTGAGCTGGGAAGGGGAGCTTTCAAGACGGTCTACAAGGGACTGGACACGGAAACCTGGGTGGAGGTGGCCTGGTGCGAGCTGCAGGTGAGCACACCCTTTCCCTCTGCCTCTGTGCACGTTAGGCAAAGCTGAGGTGGAGAACGTAGGCAACAGCAATTGTAACCTGAAGATTGCAAGTCCTGAGTTGCAAGGTGCTAAACCTGAGCTCATCCATTAATTATCTGGATGTATTAATGGATGTCTGAGGTACAGCACATGTGGTGGTTTGAAATGGCTGCAGTCCCACAGTCCAAGAGCATATGCATTAGGGGTATGCAGTCAACAATCACCTGCATCTGTATCTGTACAACCAACAAAAAGCTATTTCTATCTGTTTTCAGATAGAAAACCAGAAGTTGGCATGGCTTAAACTGGAAGTGGTATAAAAGAGGGACAATTACAGTTTTCTTATCTAATGTACACTGCCTGGCCAAAACAAAAAAAAAGTTGCACACTCTAATATTTAGTTGGACCGCCTTTAGCTTTGATTACGGTGCGCATTCCTCGTGGTATTGTTTCGACAACCTTATGCAACGTCACATTTATTTCCATCCAGAGTTGCATACATTTTTGGCCAAGATCTTGTATTGACGACGGGAGAGTCGAACCACTCCGTAAAGTCTTCTCCAGCACATCCCAAAGACTTTCAATGGGGTTAAGGTCAGGACTCTAGTGGCCAATTCATGTGTGAAAATGATTCCTCATGCTCCCTGAACCACTCTTTCACAATTTGAGCCCGATGAATCTTGGCATTGTCGTCCTAGAATATGCCCATTGATGGGATAACCTGGTCATTCAGTACATTCAGGTACTCAGCTGACTTCATTTTATTGCTGCATAATGTTGCTGAGCCTAGACCTGACCAATTGAAGCAACCCCAGATCATAACACTGCCTCCAGAGGCTTGTACAGTGGGCACTATGCATGACGGGTGCAACGGCGACTTTTTTTTTGGCCATGCAGTGTATGTTCGAATTGCAGTTAATGTGCTTTAAAAAGCACAAAATATGTGATTAAACATTGAACATGAAGTATAATAACATATTATATATTTTAAAGCTGTACACAAACAACACTAACCTAGATGTTCTACATGATTAGCCATTATATGCAAGTGCATTTTATAGTCACCAAACAAATCTCTACCAACTTCAACTGTTTCATCTTCTGAGTCCATTTATTACAGTCATAATAAAACAATATTGGGTTGTTGCCAGCTAGCTAGCAGCTAGCATTGTTGGCAAGATACCCACAGAAGTCAACAAGCTAGCTACAACTACTACTAGTGTCCCTCACACATGTTCCCTCCCACAAATTATGTTTGTGCCGTATGTAGATGGTTCAAGACAAACGTTTAGATAACTAAAAGTGGACAGCAAAACACTACTAACTTTAGAGTTGCTAACCACTGCTGATTTAATTTTTGGTAGCAATCAAATAGTGAAAGAAATATCAGTGTAACTAAAGGGGCAGATTTGCGTATCTCTCCTGGTTGTCGACTGGTCTCTGCAACACACCCACCCTTCGGCCTCTGCTAGAGTGGAACCTCAGAGATACAAACCCATCAATGGAGATTGGAAAGTGAAGTGAAATTGCACAAATTTTTATTTGAATCATTTGTTAATTTGGAATGGTTTCTTCCATTAATCTGGCCTTATTTTTTTAAACAAGCTCTCATTTTTAGCTACAAGTTAATTTAATCAAACAAGTTGTAAGTGGGATCTCATGAGAACATAATTCTTTCTATGCCAGCTTTCTGAAAGATAAACATTGCAAAGAATGTCTGTCTTAACATGTTTTTGTCTTGTAATGAGACTTAAAATCTTATTTTTTCCTCACAAGTAGAAAATATTAGCTTGTTTTAAGTTACTTGCTTGGCAAGTGAAATTATACCTCATTGGCAAATCTTGAAATGAGAAACTATCTCACCTCATTGGTAATCTTTTTGTCTTATTTAGCAAAGTAATAGAAATAAGAATTGACTTATGTTTTTGGTTTTTGCAGTGCAGCATCAAAAGACGCACTATTATAACATGTTTATAGTTTACAGCTGCTAGAAAAAAATGCTACAGTTCTTGCATTGCACATTACACACTGTAAGCTGTAAGTCAATGTCATAAAGAATATTTCCTATCGATTAACAAAGAAAAGCACTAGAAGGATAGTTTACAGGGGGAACTGTGAGTTCAAAGCAAGCTAGTGATGGTTCTTGCCGTGCCACAAAAGGCATGCCGTCAGTGAGGGGACATTGAAAGGTGAGCAGCATTCTGTGGACATGAAGGCAGCTTCTGACAACCCAGCTCAACTTAAAGTGCTTCTAGCACTGTTAATAAATGCATCTGTCAACGTGTTGGGAAATGCATTAAAATGTGTTTTATTGAGTGCAAAAAATTACCATTATTTTATTTTCATTATACTTTTCTTTCAGAGCTGATCTTAGATGCACTCAACACGCAGCTATAGAGGTAGACATTTTCAGTGTTTTTATTATTGGAAAAGTGAGACTCGTTTCTGTATAATGCTCACTTTTTTGTGCGAATCACAAGTTATTTTCTGTAGTATCGTGATTTTCCATCACTTGCCACTGAATGAAAAAATAGAAAATCTTAATATTGTTGGTCAGCTTCGGGAAGAAAAAATATTGCAATACAATGCATTATCTGTGCACGTCCACATAGGGTATTCGGGTTTGGACAGACCCCTAATATGCATGGTGAAAGTACCAGCTGGTTGGTTTGTCCTCTTAGTTGTAATGGAGATTTGCTCATTTCACGTGCATTTTATGTTTAACTTTCAGACCAGCTTGTGCATAGGTATGTGTTCGCATTGCCTGGGTAAATATGAAATGGAGTTGGAATGGCGTTACCTGGGAGACTGCTGCAGTCTCCCTAACCCGAAATCTCAGCCTCTTGTGTCTCCCTGTTATTCATTGTGAGGCTGAAAGAATTCTGTCCAAGGCATGGCATGAAAAGAGGAGAGAAATCGCTCTCTTGCCGCTCTCAAAGGAAGAATTGAATCTCACTGACCTGCAGGTCAGAGAGAGTGAGAGAAGGAGGGAGGGAGCAAGATCTAAAGTGATGGAGGGAAGAGCTGAGTTTAAACAGTCGTGGATAAACAATCCTTTTTACGTACAAGGTGAGGCTGTTTTCCTTACTATCTGAATTCATATTTACCGAACCCTGAACAGGTAGTAGATCACTCCCTTGCCACTTAGAAAATAACATTAGGATAAAATGTACAACACCTGAGCTAAGCAGGTAGGTGAATGTTCAATGTGTGCATTAGCCTACAGCAGACGGCAGCACGGTATTGAGTGGCTCAGGGGTACAGAATCTTGTTCTATTGGAAAGGTGTTGTGTTGCACAACAGAGTGGCGGCTATCGCTGTTACTGTTGTTATTGAATCAGGCTTCAGGAGTTATGGGTACCAGCAGAATCAGTTGCGCCAAAACACAGAGAAGGGGCAACAGGTAGAGAGGAAGAAGGAGGAAGTAGAAAGAGAAAGACGATTTTGTTATACAGGTCTCTGTGATTTTATGATATCAGTCAATCATCATGATATGTCAGTCATGGCATGGCATATGATCAGAAATCATATGGCATGGCATATGATTTCTGATCATATGCCATGCCATGACTGACATATCATGATGACTGACTGATATCATATGATCAGAAATCATATGATATCAGTCAGTCATCATGATATGTCAGTCATGGCATGGCATATGATCAGAAATCATGAAGACTCCCTCACCTTTCCTTGACAACCGAATACATTCTGGTAAAAATCAAAGCGGAATATACTGAAAACATAAAGAAAATGCTTCACAATATTGCTGCACTACAAAATATATTGGCATTATACAAATTACTGCCACTTTTAGATATTTAATCTTAATATTTAAGTACAGTACTCTAAAATGTATTTCCATTATCTTAAAAAAAATAAAAACTATGTTCCATTTATAAGCAGAAGCACAGAGAGGAAGAAGAGGGAAGAGCGTTTGTCTTACATTACATCACTCATGAAGACTTATCAGCTTGTTTGCGTGGCGGTGTTGCACCTAAACGGTTCCCTGGTCATATGTCTGGTTTGGAGCTAAGCCTTCACAACAGCCTGGGCTAATCCCTGTGTGACAGGGCAAGAGGCGGGTGAGCCGGCCCCCGCCCACCTGCACGTCCACCATTAAACCGACACCGACCCCCCAGAATCCGGCCCCTCTCCCAGAGACAGAACAGCGTCTACAGGACCGCAGACCTGCCAGCGTCAGCGTAAATATGCCCATACCTATGTCGGGAGGGCCGTTAGCTTTCCGGCAGCTGCGTTTCACTGCGAAATGTGCCTCTTGGCTCTGGGTTTCCTTCACGTGTTGCAGCTTGGGCCTCTTCTAGACAGAGGAGGGCAATAGATCCGCAGAGAGCTGTCTGTGCCAATTTCCGAAAGCTGCAAGCTTGAAAGCGATCTGACTCTTTCCGAGTCATTGCGTACACGGAAAGAAAGTGTAGCGCCCACTTTTGATGTCGTTCACATCTTTCTCAAGGTGGCGACATTCACCTCGTTGTACTTTTGTCTGTAGTAGACTGTTAGTACATTTTTGGGAGTGATCAGGTGACCTTAATGCAATGTTTAAGTACATGCTTTTTTTAAATTACAGTGGACATAATCCTTCTTGTCAGTTCATTCCATAAACATATCAGATAAATTTAGGCCTGTTTGTTAGCCAATGTTTAGTATTGATGTGTGCCGGAGACGGTGAGAGTCTGCTCTCCACAACATCGACCCTTTTATGGAGAGAGAGGGAGAGAGGACAGCGGTAAGTTTAAACATTTAAAGCGGGGCGCGACATGGGGAACAACTTGCAAGAAGAGGCAATCTAACCAAAAAAAGCATTAAAAAGAGGGGCAGCGCTATGAGCACCAGACTGGTCAGAGGGACAGAGGGAAAGGGCCGAAGGGATAGAGCGAGGGGAGAGATGGACTGATGCAACAAACAGAGGATTAACACAGCACCCCTCCCAGAAGGTGATGGCGGATACTGTCATCACACGTACGTACGGACGCGCGCACACACGCATACACACACACGCACAATGGAGATTAGCTACATTAGTGCAGGGGATGCATCAGGGGATGTGTGTGTACGAAGGAGCTGGGTGTATATATGTGTGAGAGAGAGAATGTGTGTGTGTGCGTGCGCGTGCGCACGTGTGTGTGTCTGTGTGAGTCCCACTGTCTGTGTGTCTGAGGGAGCAGTCAGGCAGAGATGGGAAGTTAATTACAGTGGGTGTCTGTCACAAATACCAGAACTCACAGCACAACTGGAGCAGAAACGCAGCTGACTCATTACACTGAATGCACAGAGACTATGGCACAAAGTGGAATATGCCCAACACAGGCACTGTGGCACAGAGAGGAACATGCCCAACACAGGCACTACGGCACAGAGAGATGAACATGCCCAACACAGAGACTATGGCACAGAGAGGAACATGCCCAACACAGACGATGGCACAGAGAGGAACATGCCCAACACAGGAACTATGGTACAGAGAGGGGAACATGCCCAACACAGGCACTGTGGCACAAGGGGAACATGCCCAACACAGGCACTATGGCACAGAGAGATGAACATGCCCAACACAGAGACTATGGCACAGAGAGGAACATGCCCAACACAGACGATGGCACAGAGAGGAACATGCCCAACACAGGAACTATGGTACAGAGAGGGGAACATGCCCAACACAGGCACTGTGGCACAAGGGGAACATGCCCAACACAGGCACTATGGCACAGAGAGATGAACATGCCCAACACAGAGACTATGGCACAGAGAGGAACATGCCCAACACAGACGATGGCACAGAGAGGAACATGCCCTACACAGGCACTGTGGCACAGAGAGGAACATGCCCAACACAGACGATGGCACAGAGAGGAACATGCCCAACACAGGAACTATGGCACAGAGAGGAACATGCCCAACACAGGCACTATGGCACAGAGAGAGGAACATGCCCAACACAGAGACTATGGCACAGAGGAACATGCCCAACGCAGGCACTATGGCACAGAGAGGAACATGCCCAACACAGGCACTATGGCACAGAGAGGAACATGTCCAACACAGGCACTATGGCACAGAGAGGAACATGCCCAACACAGGCACTATGGCACAGAGAGGAACATGCCCAACACAGGCACTATGGCACAGAGAGGAACATACCCAACACAGGCACTATGGCACAGAGAGAGGAACATGCCCAACACAGAGACTATGGCACAGAGGAACATGCCCAACGCAGGCACTATGGCACAGAGAGGAACATGCCCAACACAGGCACTATGGCACAGAGAGAGGAACATGTCCAACACAGACACATTGGCACAGAGAGAGGAACATGCCCAACACAGGCACTATGGCACAGAGAGAGGAACATGCCCAACACAGACACTATGGCACAGAGACAGGTAAATGCCCAACACAGACACTATGGCACAGAGAGATGAATGTGCCCAACACAGGCACTATGGGACAGATCACACAGGTGAATCAGTGCTGAGAATCATATCAATTGCAGTGGCTGCTCTACCATTGTTTCTAGTCCAAACCGAGAACACCCAGGAAAACCTGAATCCTGAATAAGCCCCTTGTACTCTTGTTTTCACTGTGAAGGTTACAAGGCAGAATTTAAGAAGTCTCAAGCAACAATAATGTATTCTTCATGACTAAGGGTCCTGGTTTCAAATTCAAACTGAGGCCTCAAGCCAGAATGGTATTAGGTTTAGGCCTGGGCGCTTATCTCAGTTTGCTTCAACAGTATTGTGCCTGAACTAACAAATATACATTTTATTCAATCTTGTCAATTGTCAAATATCTTAATATTTAACAATAAATGTGAAGAACATATTCTCCAAAGCCTTGGTCAGAGTTAAAGAGGAATGGCTTTCTGGTTAGAATGATGTGGAGCCTATAGTTTCTGTGCCTTGAGAGAGGGGAGGACACACAACATAAAGTGGAAAGAGTGAAAAAGTGGAACGAGTCATAGAGTAGATAGAGTGGTCAGAGTGATAGAGTGGAAAAGGGATGGAGTGGGCAGAGTGATAGAGTGGACAGAGTGATGGAGTGGACAGAGTGATAAAGTGGGCAGAGTGATAGAGTGGACAGAGTGATGGAGTGGACAGAGTGATGGAGTGGACAGAGTGATAGAGTGGGCAGAGTGATAGAGTGGGCAGAGTGATAGAGTGGACAGAGTGATGGAGTGGACAGAGTGATAGGGTGAGCAGAGTAACAGAGTCGACAGTGATAGAGTGGGCAGAGTGATGGAGTGGACAGAGTGATAGAGTGGGCAGAGTGATAGGGTGGACAGAGTGATGGAATGGACAGAGTGATAGAGTGGACAGAGTGATAGGGTGGGCAGAGTGATAGGGTGGACAGAGTGATGGAATGGACAGAGTGATAGAGTGGACAGAGTGATAGAGTGGACAGAGTGATGGAGTGGACAGAGTGATAGAGTGGACAGAGTAATAGAGTGGACAGAGTGATGGAGTGGACGGAGTGATAGAGTGGACAGAGTAATAGAGTGGACAGAGTGATGGAGTGGACAGAGTGATAGAGTGGACAGAGTAATAGAGTGGACAGAGTGATGGAGTGGATAGAGTGGACAGAGTAATAGAGTGGACAGAGTGATGGAGTGGACAGAGTGATAGAGTGGGCAGAGTGATAGGGTGGGCTTAGTGATAGAGTGCACAGAGTAATACGGTGGACAGAGTAATGGGGTGGACAGAGTAATAGAGTGGACAGAGTTATAGAGTGGGCAGAGTGATAGGGTGGGCAGAGTGATAGAGTGGACAGAGTGATAGAGTGGGCAGAGTGATAGGGTGGGCAGAGTGATAGAGTGGACAGAGTGATAGAGTGGGCAGAGTGATAGGGTGGGCAGAGTGATAGAGTGGACAGAGTGATAGAGTGGGCAGAGTGATAGAGTGGACAGAGTGATAGAGTGGGCAGAGTGATAGAGTGGACAGAGTGATAGGGTGGGTAGAGTGATAGAGTGGACAGAGTGACAGGGTGGGCAGAGTGATAGAGTGGACAGAGTGATGGAGTGGGCAGAGTAATAGAGTGGACGGAATGAGTGATAGGGTGGGCAGAGTGATAGAGTGGACAGAGTGATAGGGTGGGCAGAGTGATAGAGTGGACAGAGTGATAGGGTGGGCAGAGTGATAGAGTGGACAGAGTGATAGAGTGGACAGAGTGATAGAGTGGGCAGAGTGATAGAGTGGACAGAGTGATAGGGTGGGTAGAGTGATAGAGTGGACAGAGTGATAGGGTGGGCAGAGTGATAGAGTGGACAGAGTGATGGAGTGGACAGAGTAATAGAGTGGACAGAGTGATGGAGTGGACAGAGTGATAGGGTGGGCAGAGTGATAGAGTGGACAGAGTGATGGAGTGGACAGAGTAATAGAGTGGACAGAGTGATGGAGTGGACAGAGTTATAGAGTGGACAGAGTAATAGAGTGGACAGAGTGATAGAGTGGACAGAGTAATAGAGTGGACAGAGTGATAGAGTGGACAGAGTAATAGAGTGGACAGAGTAATAGAGTGGACAGAGTGATGGAGTGGACAGAGTAATAGAGTGGACAGAGTGATGGAGTGGACAGAGTGATGGAGTGGACAGAGTGATAGGGTGGGCAGAGTGACAGAGTCGACAGTGATAGAGTGGGCAGAGTGATGGAGTGGACAGAGTAATAGGGTGGACAGAGTGATAGAGTGGACAGAGTGATGGAGTGGACAGAGTGATAGAGTGGGCAGAGTGATAGAGTGGACAGAGTGATGGAGTGGGCAGAGTAATAGAGTGGACAGAGTGATAGGGTGGACAGAGTAGTATAGTGGACAGAGTAATAGGGTGGACAGAGTAATAGAGTGGACAGAGTGATAGAGTGGACAGAGTGATGGAGTGGGCAGAGTAATAGAGTGGACAGAGTGATAGGGTGGACAGAGTAGTATAGTGGACAGAGTAATAGGGTGGACAGAGTAATAGAGTGGACAGAGTGATAGAGTGGACAGAGTAATAGAGTGGACAGAGTGATAGGGTGGGCAGAGTGATAGAGTGGACAAAGTGATGGAGTGGACAGAGTGATAGAGTGGACAGAGTGATAGAGTGGACAGAGTGATAGAGTGGACAGAGTAATAGAGTGGACAGAGTAATAGAGTGGACAGAGTGATGGAGTGGACAGAGTGATAGGGTGGACGGAGTGATGGAGTGGACAGAGTGATAGAGTGGACATAGTGATAGAGTGGACATAGTGATAGAGTGGACAGAGTAATAGATTGGACAGAGTGATAGGGTGGACAGAGTAATAAAGTGGACAGAGTAATAGGGTGGACAGAGTAATAGGGTGGACAGAGTAATAGAGTGGGCAGAGTAATAGAGTGGACAGAGTGATGGAGTGGGCAGAGTGATGGAGTGGACAGAGTGATAGAGTGGACATAGTGATAGAGTGGACAGAGTAATAGAGTGGACAGAGTGATAGGGTGGACAGAGTAATAAAGTGGACAGAGTAATATGGTGGACAGAGTAATAGAGTGGACAGAGTGATAGAGTGGACAGAGTAATAGGGTGGGCAGAGTGATAGAGTGGACAGAGTGATAGAGTGGACAGAGTGATGGAGTGGACAGAGTGATAGGGTGGGCAGAGTGATAGAGTGGACAGAGTGATGGAGTGGACAGAGTGATAGAGTGGACATAGTGATAGAGTGGACAGAGTAATAGAGTGGACAGAGTGATAGGGTGGACAGAGTAATAAAGTGGACAGAGTAATAGGGTGGACAGAGTAATAGAGTGGACAGAGTGATAGAGTGGACAGAGTAATAAAGTGGACAGAGTAATAGGGTGGACAGAGTAATAGAGTGGACAGAGTAATAGAGTGGACAGAGTGATAGAGTGGACAGAGTAATAGAGTGGACAGAGTGATAGGGTGGACAGAGTGATAGAGTGGACAGAGTGATAGAGTGACGAAGTGGACAGAGTGATGGAGTGGACAGAGTGACAGAGTGACGAAGTGGACAGAGTGACGAAGTGGACAGAGTGATGGAGTGGACAGAGTGATGGAGTGGACAGAGTGATAGGGTGGACAGAGTAATAGAGTGGACAGAGTGATGGAGTGGACAGAGTGATAGAGTGGACAGAGTGATGGAGTGGACAGAGTGATAGAGTGGACATAGTGATAGAGTGGACAGAGTGATAGGGTGGACAGAGTAATAAAGTGGACAGAGTAATAGGGTGGACAGAGTGATAGAGTGGACAGAGTAATAGAGTGGACAGAGTGATAGAGTGGACAGAGTGGTAGAGTGGACAGAGTAATAGGGTGGGCAGAGTGATAGAGTGGACAGAGTGATGGAGTGGACAGAGTGATAGGGTGGGCAGAGTGATAGAGTGGACAGAGTGATAGAGTGGACAGAGTGATGGAGTGGGCAGAGTAATAGAGTGGACAGAGTGATAGGGTGGACAGAGTGATAGAGTGGACAGAGTAATAGAGTGGACAGAGTAATAGAGTGGACAGAGTGATGGAGTGGGCAGAGTGATGGAGTGGACAGAGTGATGGAGTGGACAGAGTGATAGGGTGGACAGAGTAATAAAGTGGACAGAGTAATAGGGTGGACAGAGTAATAGGGTGGACAGAGTAATAGAGTGGACAGAGTGATAGAGTGGACAGAGTAATAGAGTGGACAGAGTAATAGAGTGGACAGAGTGATAAAGTGGACAGAGTAATAGGGTGGACAGAGTGATGGAGTGGACAGAGTGATAGAGTGGACAGAGTGATGGAGTGGACAGAGTAATAGGGTGGACAGAGTGATAGAGTGGACAGAGTGATAGGGTGGGCAGAGTGATAGAGTGGACAGAGTGATGGAGTGGACAGAGTAATAGGGTGGACAGAGTGATAGGGTGGACAGAGTAATAGAGTGGACAGAGTGATGGAGTGGACAGAGTGATAGAGTGGACAGAGTGATAAAGTGGACAGAGTGATAGAGTGGACAGAGTGATAGAGTGGACAGAGTGATAAAGTGGACAGAGTGATAGAGTGGACAGAGTAATAGAGTAGACAGAGTGATGGAGTGGACAGAGTGATAGAGTGGACAGAGTGATAGGGTGGACAGAGTGATCGAGTGGACAGAGTGATGGAGTGGACAGAGTGACAGGGTGGACAGAGTGATGGAGTGGACAGAGTGATAAAGTGGACAGAGTGATAGAGTGGACAGAGTGATAAAGTGGACAGAGTGATAGAGTGGACAGAGTGATAGGGTGGACAGAGTGATAGAGTGGACAGAGTGATGGAGTGGACAGAGTGATAGGGTGGACAGAGTGATGGAGTGGACAGAGTGATAGAGTGGACAGAGTGACGAAGTGGACAGAGTGATGGAGTGGACAGAGTGACAGAGTGACGAAGTGGACAGAGTGACGAAGTGGACAGAGTGATGGAGTGGACAGAGTGATAGGGTGGACAGAGTAATAGAGTGGACAGAGTGATGGAGTGGACAGAGTGATAGAGTGGACAGAGTGATAAAGTGGACAGAGTGATGGAGTGGACAGAGTGATGGAGTGGACAGAGTGATAGGGTGGACAGAGTGATGGAGTGGACAGAGTGATGGAGTGGACAGAGTGATAGGGTGGACAGAGTGATGGAGTGGACAGAGTGATGGAGTGGACAGAGTGATAAAGTGGACAGAGTGATGGAGTGGACAGAGTGATAGAGTGGACAGAGTGATGGAGTGGACAGAGTGATGGAGTGGACAGAGTGATAGAGTGGACAGAGTGATAAGTTGGACAGAGTGATAAAGTGGACAGAGTGATAGAGTGGACAGAGTGATGCAGTGGACAGAGTGATAGGGTGGACCGAGTGATGGAGTGGACAGAGTAATAGAGTGGACAGAGTAATAGAGTGGACAGAGTGATGGAGTGGACAGAGTGATAGAGTGGACAGAGTGACGAAGTGGACAGAGTGATGGAGTGGACAGAGTGATGGAGTGGACAGAGTAATAGAGTGGACAAAGTGATGGAGTGGACAGAGTGATAGAGTGGACAGAGTGATAAGTTGGACAGAGTGATGGAATGGACAGAGTGATAAAGTGGACAGAGTGATAGAGTGGACAGAGTGATGCAGTGGACAGAGTGATAGGGTGGACCGAGTGATGGAGTGGACAGAGTAATAGAGTGGACAGAGTGATGGAGTGGACAGAGTGATAGAGTGGACAGAGTGACGAAGTGGACAGAGTGATGGAGTGGACAGAGTGATGGAGTGGACAGAGTAATAGAGTGGACAGAGTGATAGAGTGGACAGAGTGATAAGTTGGACAGAGTGATGGAATGGACAGAGTGATAAAGTGGACAGAGTGATAGAGTGGACAGAGTGATGGAGTGGACAGAGTGATAGAGTGGACAGAGTGACGAAGTGGACAGAGTGATGGAGTGGACAGAGTGATGGAGTGGACAGAGTAATAGAGTGGACAGAGTGATGGAGTGGACAGAGTGATGGAGTGGACAGAGTGATAGAGTGGACAGAGTGATAAGTTGGACAGAGTGATAGAGTGGACAGAGTGATGGAGTGGACAGAGTGATGGAGTGGACAGAGTGATGGAGTGGACAGAGTGATAAGGTGGACAGAGTGATGGAGTGGACAGAGTGATAGGGTGGACAGAGTGATGGAGTGGACAGAGTAATAGAGTGGACATTGTGATAAGTTGGACAGAGTGATAGAGTGGACAGAGTGATGGAGTGGACAGAGTGATGGAGTGGACAGAGTGATAGAGTGGACAGAGTGATGCAGTGGACAGAGTGATAGGGTGGACCGAGTGATGGAGTGGACAGAGTAATAGAGTGGACAGAGTAATAGAGTGGACAGAGTGATGGAGTGGACAGAGTGATAGAGTGGACAGAGTGATGAAGTGGACAGAGTGATGGAGTGGACAGAGTGATGGAGTGGACAGAGTAATAGAGTGGACAGAGTGATGGAGTGGACAGAGTGATAGAGTGGACAGAGTGATAAGTTGGACAGAGTGATGGAATGGACAGAGTGATAAAGTGGACAGAGTGATAGAGTGGACAGAGTGATGGAGTGGACAGAGTGATAGAGTGGACAGAGTGACGAAGTGGACAGAGTGACGAAGTGGACAGAGTGATGGAGTGG
This sequence comes from Synaphobranchus kaupii, assembly GCA_029718625.1. Lineage (NCBI taxonomy): Eukaryota > Metazoa > Chordata > Actinopteri > Anguilliformes > Synaphobranchidae > Synaphobranchus > Synaphobranchus kaupii. The sequence continues at coordinate 3,986,575 of CM056379.1, forward strand.
ACAGAGTGATGGAGTGGACAGAGTAATAGAGTGGACAGAGTGATGGAGTGGACAGAGTGATGGAGTGGACAGAGTGATAGAGTGGACAGAGTGATAAGTTGGACAGAGTGATAGAGTGGACAGAGTGATGGAGTGGACAGAGTGATGGAGTGGACAGAGTGATAGGGTGGACAGAGTGATGGAGTGGACAGAGTAATAGAGTGGACATTGTGATAAGTTGGACAGAGTGATAGAGTGGACAGAGTGATAGAGTGGACAGAGTGATGGAGTGGACAGAGTGATAGAGTGGACATAGTGATAGAGTGGACAGAGTGATAGGGTGGACAGAGTAATAAAGTGGACAGAGTAATAGGGTGGACAGAGTGATAGAGTGGACAGAGTAATAGAGTGGACAGAGTGATAGAGTGGACAGAGTGGTAGAGTGGACAGAGTAATAGGGTGGGCAGAGTGATAGAGTGGACAGAGTGATGGAGTGGACAGAGTGATAGGGTGGGCAGAGTGATAGAGTGGACAGTGATAGAGTGGACAGAGTGATGGAGTGGGCAGAGTAATAGAGTGGACAGAGTGATAGGGTGGACAGAGTGATAGAGTGGACAGAGTAATAGAGTGGACAGAGTAATAGAGTGGACAGAGTGATGGAGTGGGCAGAGTGATGGAGTGGACAGAGTGATGGAGTGGACAGAGTGATAGGGTGGACAGAGTAATAAAGTGGACAGAGTAATAGGGTGGACAGAGTAATAGGGTGGACAGAGTAATAGAGTGGACAGAGTGATAGAGTGGACAGAGTAATAGAGTGGACAGAGTAATAGAGTGGACAGAGTGATAAAGTGGACAGAGTAATAGGGTGGACAGAGTGATGGAGTGGACAGAGTGATAGAGTGGACAGAGTGATGGAGTGGACAGAGTAATAGGGTGGACAGAGTGATAGAGTGGACAGAGTGATAGGGTGGGCAGAGTGATAGAGTGGACAGAGTGATGGAGTGGACAGAGTAATAGGGTGGACAGAGTGATAGGGTGGACAGAGTAATAGAGTGGACAGAGTGATGGAGTGGACAGAGTGATAGAGTGGACAGAGTGATAAAGTGGACAGAGTGATAGAGTGGACAGAGTGATAGAGTGGACAGAGTGATAAAGTGGACAGAGTGATAGAGTGGACAGAGTAATAGAGTAGACAGAGTGATGGAGTGGACAGAGTGATAGAGTGGACAGAGTGATAGGGTGGACAGAGTGATCGAGTGGACAGAGTGATGGAGTGGACAGAGTGACAGGGTGGACAGAGTGATGGAGTGGACAGAGTGATAAAGTGGACAGAGTGATAGAGTGGACAGAGTGATAAAGTGGACAGAGTGATAGAGTGGACAGAGTGATAGGGTGGACAGAGTGATAGAGTGGACAGAGTGATGGAGTGGACAGAGTGATAGGGTGGACAGAGTGATGGAGTGGACAGAGTGATAGAGTGGACAGAGTGACGAAGTGGACAGAGTGATGGAGTGGACAGAGTGACAGAGTGACGAAGTGGACAGAGTGACGAAGTGGACAGAGTGATGGAGTGGACAGAGTGATAGGGTGGACAGAGTAATAGAGTGGACAGAGTGATGGAGTGGACAGAGTGATAGAGTGGACAGAGTGATAAAGTGGACAGAGTGATGGAGTGGACAGAGTGATAGGGTGGACAGAGTGATGGAGTGGACAGAGTGATGGAGTGGACAGAGTGATAGGGTGGACAGAGTGATGGAGTGGACAGAGTGATGGAGTGGACAGAGTGATAAAGTGGACAGAGTGATGGAGTGGACAGAGTGATAGAGTGGACAGAGTGATGGAGTGGACAGAGTGATGGAGTGGACAGAGTGATAGAGTGGACAGAGTGATAAGTTGGACAGAGTGATGGAATGGACAGAGTGATAAAGTGGACAGAGTGATAGAGTGGACAGAGTGATGCAGTGGACAGAGTGATAGGGTGGACCGAGTGATGGAGTGGACAGAGTAATAGAGTGGACAGAGTAATAGAGTGGACAGAGTGATGGAGTGGACAGAGTGATAGAGTGGACAGAGTGACGAAGTGGACAGAGTGATGGAGTGGACAGAGTGATGGAGTGGACAGAGTAATAGAGTGGACAAAGTGATGGAGTGGACAGAGTGATAGAGTGGACAGAGTGATAAGTTGGACAGAGTGATGGAATGGACAGAGTGATAAAGTGGACAGAGTGATAGAGTGGACAGAGTGATGCAGTGGACAGAGTGATAGGGTGGACCGAGTGATGGAGTGGACAGAGTAATAGAGTGGACAGAGTGATGGAGTGGACAGAGTGATAGAGTGGACAGAGTGACGAAGTGGACAGAGTGATGGAGTGGACAGAGTGATGGAGTGGACAGAGTAATAGAGTGGACAGAGTGATAGAGTGGACAGAGTGATAAGTTGGACAGAGTGATGGAATGGACAGAGTGATAAAGTGGACAGAGTGATAGAGTGGACAGAGTGATGGAGTGGACAGAGTGATAGAGTGGACAGAGTGACGAAGTGGACAGAGTGATGGAGTGGACAGAGTGATGGAGTGGACAGAGTAATAGAGTGGACAGAGTGATGGAGTGGACAGAGTGATGGAGTGGACAGAGTGATAGAGTGGACAGAGTGATAAGTTGGACAGAGTGATAGAGTGGACAGAGTGATGGAGTGGACAGAGTGATGGAGTGGACAGAGTGATGGAGTGGACAGAGTGATAAGGTGGACAGAGTGATGGAGTGGACAGAGTGATAGGGTGGACAGAGTGATGGAGTGGACAGAGTAATAGAGTGGACATTGTGATAAGTTGGACAGAGTGATAGAGTGGACAGAGTGATGGAGTGGACAGAGTGATAGAGTGGACAGAGTGATGCAGTGGACAGAGTGATAGGGTGGACCGAGTGATGGAGTGGACAGAGTAATAGAGTGGACAGAGTAATAGAGTGGACAGAGTGATGGAGTGGACAGAGTGATAGAGTGGACAGAGTGATGAAGTGGACAGAGTGATGGAGTGGACAGAGTGATGGAGTGGACAGAGTAATAGAGTGGACAGAGTGATGGAGTGGACAGAGTGATAGAGTGGACAGAGTGATAAGTTGGACAGAGTGATGGAATGGACAGAGTGATAAAGTGGACAGAGTGATAGAGTGGACAGAGTGATGGAGTGGACAGAGTGATAGAGTGGACAGAGTGACGAAGTGGACAGAGTGACGAAGTGGACAGAGTGATGGAGTGGACAGAGTGATGGAGTGGACAGAGTAATAGAGTGGACAGAGTGATGGAGTGGACAGAGTGATGGAGTGGACAGAGTGATAGAGTGGACAGAGTGATAAGTTGGACAGAGTGATAGAGTGGACAGAGTGATGGAGTGGACAGAGTGATGGAGTGGACAGAGTGATAGGGTGGACAGAGTGATGGAGTGGACAGAGTAATAGAGTGGACATTGTGATAAGTTGGACAGAGTGATAGAGTGGACAGAGTGATAGAGTGGACATTGTGATAAGTTGGACAGAGTGATAGAGTGGACAGAGTGATGGAGTGGACAGAGTGATAGGGTGGACAGAGTGATAGAGTGGACAGAGTGATAGGGTGGACAGAGTGATGGAGTGGACAGAGTGATGGAGTGGACAGAGTGATAAAGTGGACAGAGTGATAGGGTGGACAGAGTGATGGAGTGGACAGAGTAATAGAGTGGACATTGTGATAAGTTGGACAGAGTGATAGAGTGGACAGAGTGATAGAGTGGACAGAGTGATAAGTTGGACAGAGTGATAGGGTGGACAGAGTGATGGAGTGGACAGAGTGATGGAGTGGACAGAGTGATAGGGTGGACAGAGTGATAGAGTGGACAGAGTGATAGAGTGGACAGAGTGATAGGGTGGACAGAGTGATAGAGTGGACAGAGTGATAAGTTGGACAGAGTGATAGAGTGGACAGAGTGATGGAGTGGACAGAGTGATGGAGTGGACAGAGTGATAGGGTGGACAGAGTGATAGAGTGGACAGAGTGATAGGGTGGACAGAGTGATGGAGTGGACAGAGTAATAGAGTGGACATTGTGATAAGTTGGACAGAGTGATAGAGTGGACAGAGTGATGGAGTGGACAGAGTGATGGAGTGGACAGAGTGATAGAGTGGACAGAGTGATGGAGTGGACAGAGTGATGGAGTGGACAGAGTGATAGAGTGGACAGAGTGATAAGTTGGATAGAGTGGACAGAGTGATAGAGTGGACAGAGTGATGGAGTGGACAGAGTGATGGAGTGGACTGAGTGATGGAGTGGACAGAGTGATAGGGTGGACAGAGTGATAGAGTGGACAGAGTGATAGAGTGGACAGAGTGATAGGGTGGACAGAGTGATAAGTTGGACAGAGTGATAGAGTGGACAGAGTGATAGAGTGGACAGAGTGATGGAGTGGACAGAGTGATAGGGTGGACAGAGTGATGGAGTGGACAGAGTGATAGGGTGGACAGAGTGATAGGGTGGACAGAGTGATGGAGTGGACAGAGTGATAGGGTGGACAGAGTGATGGAGTGGACAGAGTGATAGGGTGGACAGAGTGATAGAGTGGACAGAGTGATAGAGTGGACAGAGTGATAAGTTGGACAGAGTGATAGAGTGGACAGAGTGATAGAGTGGACAGAGTGATAGAGTGGACAGAGTGATGGAGTGGACAGAGTGACGAAGTGGACTGAGTGATGGAGTGGACAGAGTGATGGAGTGGACTGAGTGATGGAGTGGACAGAGTGATGGAGTGGACAGAGTGACGAAGTGGACAGAGTGATAGGGTGGACAGAGTAATAGGGTGGACAGAGTGATAGGGTGGACAGAGTAATAGGGTGGACAGAGTGATGGAGTGGACAGAGTGATAGAGTGGACAGAGTGATAGGGTGGACAGAGTGATGGAGTGGACAGAGTGATAGGGTGGACAGAGTGATGGAGTGGACAGAGTGATAGGGTGGACAGAGTGATAGAGTGGACAGAGTGGACTGTATTGTCCTCTTCCACGGATACTTGGCAGTGGACAGTGCAGGGAAGCGCAGTCGCCTCACACAAGCCCTTATCTAAGCAATCTGTGCCACAGTCACACTGAGGCTAATGCCACACTCACACTTAAGCCATTTCCGGGCATTGCTAAGCTGTCTTCCAAATGCTTGTACCTTGTAGCAGCACGCAATGGCAGTATACACACTAAATAACTGAGTTGTAGTGTAGTTCCCTTAGTTTCAGTGTATGGAGATTATGGAAGGTGAGCATTGGTATTTTGATTATCATTATTGTTATAATTATCTAAAGAGATTCGGTGTTTGTTTGGTGCTAAAATGTTTTCCAAACCACCAATGCATATGAATTTCTTATTAGTTTATCTTGATTTTGATCCTCACACACATAATAAAGCTAAACCCAGTAGAATTCATAGGAACTCCCATAGGGCTATTTACAATGCTTTGTTAACTTTAATAATCCGCTCACATCCTGTCCCCACACAGATCTCAATGAGACCAGTTTCCCAAAATGCAGTTGCTATTGGTTTTACAGATTTTCCTGTGGTGCATAAAGGGAGAAAAGAAAATGTCAACAACCCATCAGAGTGAATTACGAGGTTCACTTGATACGCGCAGCGCGTTGCTACAAGTTTCATGACAATTCACGACACTGCTGTGCACAACAAGTTGAGCAGCGGCTTGCAGCCGGCTGCAGGAACACCCACATGCTCGCCAATCTGTTCAGCTCTGCAACCTGCTTGCATAGGTGTGCATGCAGCTCAAGAGAACTGAAGGTGATACATTTGATCAATACACCAAAATAATTTTTGTTGACACATTCGAGGATACAAATTTATTTTGTCAGCCTAAAATCTGGAGCTCATCACAGTGGTGTGCCTCTGTCAGTACGCACGTTTCCATCCACATTTTATGCGAATGTTATGCAAATTATTGAAAATTTGACAGTCTAAAAATGTCAATCAGGTACATTTCCATGAACTCATTTAAAACATAAACAATCTGTGCGCAGGGTCAAACAAGATTACATCATTAAAAACATCCCAAATGGAGAGAGGTTTTCAAGAACCCTTGTAATAACTCTTTTGTGCAAGCTAGCCCTGGACATATTTCTTGTTTCCCTACAGTGACAGCTCGGAAATGCAATGACCAATATTTTAATGTCAGAGGCAACATTGGCCAATCGATCACGACGGGTGCTGTACACGTGGGAACGAAGCCGTATAAAACAGTTCCGTGAGGTTGTGGTGCTGTGGAGTTTTACGGACAGACCTTTGGGTGCAAAACGAAGTTCAACCTCCTGTGCAGCATGATCAGGCCATTCATTGGAAAACACAAGTTTATTCCGTTTATCCTCATCATTTATTCGTAAATTCCATTTCCTCGCTATTTATTGAATAACCTCTTTATCAAATAACCTCAAAATCCACCTCAAACGAGCATAAAAACTTTTTTTTGCGATATTTGGGATTTAATTTTTTTTTTAATTTTGCATTTCAATTGAGCTTTTTTTATTCGAAACTTCAAAACGGCTTAAAATAAAAAGGCTTGATGGAAACATGGTTATTGACGTGTGTGGGCATGTCCGACATGCAAACCATCAGCAGGAGCAGGAACTTTTAAGAAACTTTCAGCTCAGTGTAGTTTTCTCCAACTCTGGATTATCAATGGCCATTGCATGCATATTTGTGGATTTATATATTTGTAGAGTGTGTGGATGTATATAGGGATTTAGTAACAAAAAATATATTACTAAATTTCTTTATGGTGATGGAATAATGAAAAAAAATTGTGAAATGAAATAGGCTATATTATGAAGATATTGGTACACATATACTTATTGTTGCCTTCAATATTGCAGTGTTTTCTCAAGAAATGCATTGCGGTGAAAGGTCCAAAGGTCCACATACTTATAATATATTGCAATATATTGAATTTCTATAAGGATTGGAAGAAATGTGTAGTGATTACTGTAGTGGTTGTGGGAATATTAATGGCAGCAAATTAGTAACAGTAGAGGCAGTAGCAGTGGTTTCAGCACAGTTACATTGATTGTACAGGCAGTAGCAGTAGTTTCAGCACAATTATATTGATTGTACAGGCAGTAGCAGTGGTTTCAGCACAGTGATGGTGATGGCAGGGCAATACTACAAATGAGCAACACAGTGAGACTGGCACATTCATACTCTACTGCTCCACAGCAACTCTGTCACACATGCTTCCTTCTCACACATGCACACACACACACTCACATACACGCACACATGCCAAAATGAAAGAGTTAAACAATTTAAACTTAATTACCCTATCCATATTTGATCATGTCAATTTGATTATTGAATTCACAAACTGAAACTCTTTCCAAAGCATATGCATGTATATGTAAGAAGAATCATAAATATAATAAAAATAGAGTTAAAAAAATACGCTGATCTCCCTGTTGGTCTCTCTTTCACTGGCATGTGGAGTATTACTGTTTGCATGTACAGTAAAAGGTTGACTCTGGGGGACGCAGAATCAAATGAAATGAAATGCCGTAACTGAAGATGGTGTTTTATATTGAGCGGTGGAGAGGGCTAGACTGAGAGAGTTACGCAAACGGCAAGATAAATCCCATTCACACTCGCAGCCGTGCTCCGATTCAGTGGGATGGCAGGGGTAAACCGAGACGTGGACGCCCCCCCCCCCCCCCCGCATCCCGTGTCCCTGTGCAGCCCACGCGACCCTGCAGCTGGACCCAAGCAGGTTTGAGGTCCAAAAGTTTCCCACGGCGCGCAGGGTCAGGCTGGGTGAGGTCATGAGTTATGGGCCTACGCAGGCCTGCCGCTGCATGGCTCTCCCACCGCCACACACCTCTGGGACCATGATCCGTGATGGGCTCCCCAAGTGCCAGGGCACCAACTGCCATCAGTAATGTAATAAAAATATTTGCTATAGATACTACAATAGCCAAAACTAAAACACAAGGCACCATTTTGTACTTTTCTGACACTCACAAGCAGATGATATATGCATGTGTACATGAACTGGAATGACACACACACTCACACACGCAGTAGCAGTAAGTGTGCAGCAGATATATTGCAGTATTGAGTGACTAGTTTATTCACTCTCCTGCTGGACGTAGAAAGACTCCCACTGCCATTCTCTCCTGACACTGGCTCACACAATGATATTCTTTCATGGCTTTGCTGGCCACCCCCTCCCTTTATCGCTTTCCCTGTTTCTCTCTCTTTGTGACCCCCTCTCTCTTTGTGTTTCTTTCCGTGTCTGCCCTCTCTCTCCGTTTCTCTATCTGTCTCTGTGCTCTCGGCCCCTTCTCTTTCTCTCACAGCACTCTGTTCGCTGACTGAATAAAAATGACAGTGTACTTATCAGTCTGAATTACATGCTGGTGATGATCCGGGTGATATCTACATGTCTACACATGCGTATATTAGAGCAGCAGTATCTTCAAATCATCATTACCAGGATAACGATGTCATACCACTTGATAACCAGTGTATACACAACATTAATATGTTTAAAGGTCATATCTGTCCTGTTATAAATGTGAAGTGAATATCCTCACATCTCAAACAACAATGATGGTTTCATTTGAGAGGAGTAATGGTGTTCATTTGTAGCTGCGCATCTGTTGTTTGGCCTCAGTGGGGGTGGAGGTGTGTGTGTGTGTGTGTGTGTTGGGGGGGTGTGTGTGTCTGGGTGAATGTGACATGACTGATAATTATCATAATGAACGCCGCTGACCTGGAGTGACCCAGGTGGTGAGCGAGACGGTGAGGGACAGAGGGCTGTTTGGAAGGAGGAGCCAGACTGACAGGGGGGGGGGTCTTCTGTCTCTGACCACTCACAGTGCTGTTCATGCATCAACTTGAATTTCCTAAAGCAATTTCCAGGGGGAGAGTGGGGGTGGGGGGGAGGAGCTCACAGAGATGAGAGGGGGAAGGGAGGAGTGGTGGCCCCCACAGCAACTTCCAAAAAAGGACAGAGGAGAAGAGAGATGAACTTGAATAGAGAGAGGAACTGGGGACAGATGAAAGGGGGAGTGGGGGATGGGGAAAGAGAAGTGTATTCATTTTAGATAAAAATCATACCATGCACATTTTAAAACATGAAATATCTTAAACACAAACCTAGAGAACAGAAATAGAAAAACAGAAAGATATTGTGAATATGAATGACTGAATATTTTTTACATCACAGAGAGGATGTAAATAGACAGGAACTGCCTCAATGTTATCATATTACAGGGCCGGATCTGGGGGGGGGCAGAGGGGGCCGTGCCCCCCCAAATTTTTGCTGTGCCCCCCCAAAACTTTGACCATTGACTTAAAATAATCAATTGCTTTGATCGATCCCTAGAAAAAATCCAAGTTATTTATTTATTTTTTACCGATATTTTGCATTCTTTCTCAGTTCAGGAGACTTAGCCAATCATAATGTTCTATTCAAAATATCAAAAAACAACAACTTGGCAATGTATTTCTGATTGGTTGGTTTGGCAGTTTAAAACTGGGAGACGGACCGATCTGCTGTCACTCTCTACATTTGTCGGTGTTTGTCTGTCACTTGAAGAGGTTAACGTTTGCCCACAGCAAAAATAAATAAAAGTAATATAGTAATATAGGTCTAAAAGTTATTCTGTTTAAAAGTTTATAATTAAGCCTGTGTATTTTGACGTTAGCTAGCTAGCTACAGTACTAGTTTACATTAGATTAGCTAACCTAGCTAGGTAACGTTAACTGTTAGCTAGCTAATTGTCACCGTTATAGCTAAAGCTAACTAACGGTTAGGTCGCTAATGTGTTTTTCTTTTCTTATTCTCTGTGCTCCACGGTTCTTCTTTCCTTTTGGTGACAGTTACCCTACTTGCTATACGGTATTAGCCTAAATCATTATGCATCGATTTTTGATTACTAAACCAAAGCACAGTAATGTTAACACAAATGCAGCTCTAGTTGTACATACCGGTAGTTCAGAATCTTCATGCTCAGTATCGGATCCTGTGCCCGGTCCCAGTTCGGAAGAAAAGGCAGTCGGGGGTGCTTCCGTGGATCTCGGCCACGATTTAAATGATAACACACCATCTCAGCCAGTTCTAAAAGTATTTCCCAAACGGGAGTTTGGCAAAAAGGCTCGTTCTTTCAACCCAAGCTGGTATCAGTCACGATCATGGCTAGAATATTCAGTGAAACTAGATGCATGTTTCTGCTTCCCCTGTCGCAGGTTTTCAAGCACAAATGACAGAGATCTAGTTTTTATCAAGACGGGGTTTATTAACTGGAAAACGGCATTAGAAAAGGACAGGGGATTATACAGGCATGCATCTAGCCATAGCCATTTGAATGCTGCACGATCATGGACAGAACTGAACACGAGAGTGGAAACTGGTGACACTATATCATGTCTCTTGGGAAAAACACAGGTTGAGAAAAACCGATACTACATCAGAAGCATAGGGGAAGTGGTGCAGTTTCTGGATGTGAACGAACTTGCTTTTCGTGGAAGCACTGAAAGTCAGTCCGAAATAAACGATGACAGTGATATCTCTGCTGGGCTGTTCCTGAAATTATTTGAGTACACTCTGGCTAAGGATTCCAAACTTGCTGAAATAGCAAAAAACATCCCTCAGAATGCAAAGTACACATCAAAAGGCATTAAAAATGAGATAATTAACACTCTAGCCAGTATGGTGTTGCATGAGGTGAAAAGAAAATATGATAATGCAGATACAGTAGGGTTCTGCATCAAATGTGATGGAACCAGAGACAGGTGCAATGTTGAGAATCTTTCACTTGTGATTCGGTTTGTCTGTAATTCGGTTCCTGAGGAGCATTTGATTGGTTTACTGGACTTGAGTGGGTTGGATGCAGAATATATAACAACAGAAATGCTCAAACACCTGTCCAGTGAAGGTTACAGTGCTGATAATATAATCAGCCAATGTTATGATGGCGCATCAGTCATGAGTGGGATCAGGGGTGGGGTTCAAGCATTGTTGCAACAGAAGCTTGGCAGGCTCATTCCTTATGTACATTGCTACAACCATCAGCTGCACCTAGCAGTGGTGCATGCCATTCAGGAAGAGCCATGAGCCAAAACATCCTTTGAACTCTCCGGCTCACTACATTCCTTCGTTCGCCATCATTATGTAGCCCAGAACTATAATGCACCCTCTCTTAAAAGGTTACTCGAGATACGGTGGACCAGTCATTATGATGTAACAAAATGTCTGGTAGACAATGAGGATGCCATCTTGAACATTTTGTCAGCGATTTCTGAAGATAGTGTGGCAGCAATGGCTTTATGCACAGAGGCATCAGGGCTCCTAGTACAACTCAGGAAGCATCATTTTTTTGAAATTGGTAAATTCCTCATCAAAATTTTTGGTGTCTTGAAGCCAGCAAATTCTATTCTGCAGGCTAAGGCTGTGGATATTTGCAGTGCTGGGGAGGTTATCAGTGCCTCACTGCAAGCTTTAAAAGATATCCGAGAAGATGATTCATGGGATAATTTTGAGATATTAGACAGCCCCACTGCTACAAAAAGAAGGAGAACAATGAGCAAACAGCTCATAGACAGTTTTGTTCTCTCCACCGTTGGTCACACTGAGTCCGATTCCTCCAACACTCCCAGCCAGTCTTTGAGAAGAGCCCTCCTACACATCTTGGACAGAGCTATTGCAGAGATTGAGGGCAGGTTTTCGAGGAGAAATATTGACCTGATGAGGGCAGTAAGCTGTCTTGTTCCCCAGTCTTTTCTAGAGTTGGCCCTATTGAAACCGCTGCAGCTACTTGCCGGTACTGATGCAACAACCAATAGTCTGAAAAATGAAATTGATGTGGCAAAATCCATGTTGCTCAAGAAGTTCTCCACTGACGCGGACCTGTCAACAGTGTGTCAACATATACAGGGCTATAAGGAAGCCTTTCCAGAGCTACATGCAGTGTATACAACTGCACTGGTGATTGGAGTATCCTCAGCATCATGTGAGAGTTCTTTCTCCACTCTGACACGTGTCCTAACACCCTTCCGCCGCACAATGCTGCATGAGAGAAAAAGGAATTTGGTGATTCTGGCACATGAAAAATTAATAACCAAGAGTTGATTTGGATGAGTTTGTTAGGGCTTTTATGAAAACAAACAGAAGACTCATGCTTTGAGGCAATTACTTTGTGTTTTGCAGTGGGAATAGCTAGGCCTTCTTTTTTCTTTTAAAGTGATACTGCAGTCAAAAACCGACTTTTCCCGTTGAAAACCTATGTTTTGAGTTAGATTATGATCATACACAACTGTTTATGTCCGAAAATTTAATGTTTAGTCAAAATGGTTTTATCTGAGTTTTTGTGTAGACTTACCAATATGCTGGCTTCCGGGGATTCGTGACGTCACGAGATCCTTAACATAAAAATGGGTGGACTTGAGGTGGTCCTAGGGTGGGTCTTGGCTGGGCACGTGGTATAAAAGCAGAGAACGACGATTTTTTTTTTTCCCTTCTGAGACTGAGACCCTTGTACTGCTAATTAGCTAGTTCAAGTTCAAATGTGAATTGCTTTGTATTATTGCTAACGTTAATATTACGACTTATATCGAGCTACAGTTATTCATATACGACGTCTTACTACTTGGTATCTTTAGCTAACTTGCCTGCATTATGCCAAGGAGTCAGAGATGTATCGTTCCTCGGTGCAACGCCACCGGCTCTGCTAGCTTTCATAATCTGCCGAGAGACCCAGCGCTACTTAGCCAGTGGCTTCAAGCTATCGGTGTAGAGCACGCGGACTTGCCGAAGAAAGCCCTAGTGTGCAACGCGCACTTCACACCAGACTGCTACCACAATTTAACTGGCTTTGAGATGGGCTTCTATAAAACTCTGTCGCTGAAGCCAGGTGCCATCCCAACAGTGATGGATGTAATTTTGTAATCATTACATCAGCTAAGTAAAACAGCTAAGTACAATATACCTATTACATTGTATTTGTGACATTGTGTAATTGCACATGTATTGGCCACTATTATACAGTTGGGCCAAGCATGCCTGACTACGGCACAGCAGTATTAGACAAATCAAGAATAGCTTCAAAACTACGCTGACATAACGTTACCTCAGTAACCTCACGGCAACATAGGTTTTCTGGAGGGGACAGGTTAGAGCAGTGGCCACAAGCACACCTGTTGGGACATTAGTTTGTTTCTGTTTACATGCAAGTTATCTGTACAAACTACAACAAAAATGCTTTTGCAAACGGTTGACATTACTGATAGATAATAGCTAATGTGGGGTTGAAGGCAACCTATTGTGTGAGCTATCTTTTATGAATACGTAACGTTAGCTAATAAACGATAGCAATAATACATTTGATGTAGCCCTAGCAAAACCAGTAGTTAGGTAATGCAAGGCAGTCTATTGTGTGTGAGTTTAGCCCCGTTTGGTCCAGAGAGAACTGGTAACTTAGATAGCTAGTTATATTAGCTATATCATTTATGAATAATGTTAGCTAATAAATGATCATTCTCTCCGGACCAAGTGAAGTTATGAGGGCGCTACAACCAGCCATGTTCAATATACTAACGTTACTGTGTGACTGGGTTTTGCTGTGTATTTGAATGTATTCAATAGTAACGTTACTTTAGGCAGACAAACAAGCTAACTTAGCTAGGTAACGTTAGCTTTACCATTCGGTTACATCCCGGGTCCTCTCCTCGCGAAGACGTTGCTCAACTAATACAGCCATTTTATTTAGTTGTGAGGAGAGAGCTGGAAGGGGGCTGAGTCAGTTTACCAAGACACACCCTTTCACTCCTTGACCGTATGAATATTCATAATATGACTACGTGGCATCATCGTCATATGACCACACCTACTCACGAGTTTCAGTTCAAATTGAAGCGGAAAAAAGGGCCTTAGAAAAGCCTCTGCAGTATCTCTTTAACCCTATTGTTAGAAATTTTTTATTTATTTATTTATTTCGGCATGCATATAGTTTACACTTTATCACAATTTCTATAATTTGCCCTAATAACACATTACTTGCCGAAAAGGGATACGGGAAAAAGCAGCCTGCTTATCATAGTCCCGCCCCAATTCCTTCATTATTTTACATGTTCATATTATACATTTGTTTAAAACAATTTTTTATTTTTTTTTGTATCACAACAGCATAACTGAATTTTCTTTATAACAAAACATTTTGAGAAAGAAAAAAATAAGCTAAAGTAAAATAAAATAGACATTAAAGTCCAAAGTAATCGAATTTGAATATACATGTTAGTCAAAAATTTATGAATTTCCTGCACATCATGACATTGTTTACATTTACTGATGACCCCTTGTTTTTATACTTGATAATTTCCTACCATCTTACATCTTATCTTACTCTTGAAGGTCTTTAGGTTTATAGACATTTTAAGCTCATCGTGTAAACAGTTCCAGAGCTTAACCCCCACAATGGATAACGAATGACCTCTGAATGTTGACTTTATAGTTTTTTGTTTATATATCATGTTTCCTCTTAAATTATGCATGTCATCTCTCTGTTGAAACAGTTTCTGTATATTTGAGGGTAAGAGATTTTTGGATGCTAAGAATAATATTTGTATGGTATTATATTTAATTATATCCTGCCACTTAAGAAACTTTGCCATAATAAACAAGTCATTTGTATTGTTAGAAATCTCCAACAGTTTTAAGAGAAACCATAGCCTCCAAATCTTTTTTTTTTTTTTGACATTACCTTTGTTTGTAAAGTGCTTGCTGCTTTATTTCTTGAAAACAGTCCTGAGATTCGGTGTAGTGGTAGTTCAGCGTAATCACTGAATGAGTGATGTAGGCAACTGTAAGCTCCATGTTTGGGACAAACTTTTTTTTTCTTGATTTAGCTAAAGAGCACACAGCTTTTATTTAAAGGGATAACCTTATTTCACTTTGGTACAACATAATTAATTTTGTGGAGCTTACCCCATTTTATTTGCATAAAGCAGCTGTCATTTGCCAGGGTGGTATACAATAGTTAGCTCTGCTGTTAGCCTTCTACTTTTGCATAACATGTAAGACTGTTGTTATACTTCAAATATTATGTTAGGCTATTGTAGAAAAGTGAGTTAAATGATTTAATATTCCAACAATAGGAATGTCAGTGCCAAAAAACAGTGTCTGCCAAGTTTCCTTCTTTTTTTGTTGCAGAGCTGCAAACTGTGCTAACTTCATTTTTATCTGAATACAAACACGCATAATTAGGCCTCAAGAAATACAAATAGTGGCCTCTCTGAACACCCCTACACATATAACATAACATAACATAACATAACAAGGAAAGACGAGAACAGGCCATTCAGCCCAACAATGCTTGTCTATTCTTACCTCTAAACTGTACTAATAGTGTCTAACACTGAATCAAGCCGGGCCTTGAACACCCCAGTGTTTCTGCCTCCACCACATGTTCAGGCAAGCTATTCCACGTATTGACCACTCTCTGTGTGAACAAATATTTCCTAGTGTCTGTGATAAATGTATTCTTTGCCAGTTTCCATTTATGCCCCCTCGTTCTGCTAACCGAGCTCAACTTGAATAATTTCCTGTAGTTCACTTTGTCGATCCCTTTAATAAATTTAAACGCCTCAATCAAATCCCCCCTAAGTCTCCTTTTACTAAGCTTGAAAAGTCCTAGCATTTCAAGCCTTTCCTCATAAAACTTATCTTTTATACCCGGGATCAATCTGGTTGCCCTTCTTTGGACCTTTTCCAGCGCCTCTATATCTTTCTTGTAGTAAGGTCCCCAGAACTGCAGACAGTACTCTAAGTGTGGTCTGACAAGGGCATTGTATAGTGTGAGTATGATCTCCTTAGATTTATACTCAATACTCCTGGCTATGTATCCCAGCATCCTGTTAGCTTTTTTTTTTACAGCTACAGCACATTGACCAGACCCTGATAGGCTTTGATCGACTATTACTCCCAAGTCTTTTTCTGCATGTGCACATTCTAGTTTTGTACCCCGCATAAAGTAATCCTGCCCTATGTTTTTATTCCCCACATGTAGAACTTTACATATAGTTATATTGAATTTCATTTGCCAGGTTTCTGCCCACTTCTGGAATTTGTTTAAATCTTCTTGGATTACCTTAGTAGCTTCCAGACAGTTGGCTAAACCTCCCAGTTTTGTATCATCCGCAAATTTAACTAATGTACTTTCAATATCCGCATCTAGGTCATTTATGTAAATGAGGAAGAGCAGTGGACCCAGAACCGAACCCTGTGGAACTCCACTTCCCACTTTACCCTGCTCAGATAAGATCCCTCCTACTACTACCCTTTGTGTTCTATCCCGTAACCAGTTCCGAACCCACTCTGAAATGCATTTGGAAGTCTAAGTATATAATATCATAGGCCTTGCTCCCATTTAGACACACGTGCGTGTGGTTGCAAGGATACACACACACACACACACACACACACACACACACACACACACACACACACACACACACACACACACACACACACACACACAACACACAAATATAAACAAGGGGAAGAAGCCTGGGAACTGTATGGCACACACAGTGCCCTAAATAAAAAGGTGCCCCCCCTAAATTTCTGTCTGCCCCCCCAATCACAGCAGTCTAGAACCGGGGCTGTCATATTATATTCTTATAGGCCTTATACAAGAGTTGAGAGTAAATTACAAGGATAGTTACAAGGCTGTATGTTACTATAGGGGTTACATTGTAATCAAGCCCAGGCTGAGTGCAGTGTGCACTCGTTACTGACCTGAGTGCAGTGTTCACTCATTACTGACCTGAGTGCAGTGTGCACTCATTGCTGACCTGAGTGCAGTGTGGAGTCATTACTGACCTGAGTGCAGTGTGCACTCATTACTGACCTGAGTGCAGTGTTCACTCATTGCTGACCTGAGTGCAGTGTGGAGTCATTACTGACCTGAGTGCAGTGTGCACTCATTACTGACCTGAGTGCAGTGTGCACTCATTACTGACCTGAGTGCAGTGTGCACTCATTACTGACCTGAGTTCCGTGTGCACTCATTACTGACCTGAGTGCACTGTGCACTCATTACTGACCTGAGTGCCGTGTGCACTCATTACTGATCTGAGTGCAGTGTGCACTGATTACTGATCTGAGTGCAGTGTGGAGTCATTGCTGACTGAGTGCCGTGTGCATTCATTACTGACCTGAGTGCAGTGTGGAGTCATTACTGATCTGAGTGCAGTGTGGAGTCATTACTGATCTGAGTGCAGTGTGGAGCCCTTGCTGACTGAGTGCCGTGTGCACTCATTACTGACCTGTGTACAGTGTGGAGTCATTACTGACCTGAGTGCAGTGTGCACTCATTACTGACCTGTGTACAGTGTGGAGTCATTACTGACCTGAGTGCAGTGTGCACTCATTACTGACGTGAGTGCAGTGTGTAGTCATTGCTAATCATTATAGAGTGCGGTGTTTCCCTAAGTTTTTTTTTTCTGGGCGTGGCTACTTTCTCCAAAAATATAAATATGCTTGTCGCAGTTTTCAGTTTAACCGATGCATAAGGTCCACGAACGTCCTACACCAGTGTAGTTATCTCCACAACGTCATTACGTGTATTTTGTAATTACTATTTTTAAATAAAACAGAAGCAACAATGAATAAGCATGCATTTGCAGAGCTTCAACTTTGACATTATTAAATTAATATAAGCACATTATATAGCCTATGTCCTTATATATGGGCCCTTAACACTGATCAATAACAGCGTTAAGAGTTGGTGTTGGGAACATCCAACAGTGGCAGCTGCAGAGCAGAAACTTTACGAGGCGGAGAACTTCCTGAACCTGTTTTCAATCATTTCCTTTGATTAACAATACATAATAATTCACATAATAATACTCAATATCATCAGATATAGCCAGTTATCATCAGATATAGCCATCAATTAGCTTATTAGGCGAGTAGGCTAATGCAATTTGTTTTTATAAACATTCGCATTTTATGACATTATTTAAATTGTGGAATAGCCTACTCTTCGCACTCACACTCTGAGAATATTCATGGCAATCCACAACGCTGAAAACTAACATGGCATTTAATAAAGTGATGTATCTTTTTTGCGTTAGGTGTAGGTTACTTACTGATAAACAGAAATTTTATATAAAGTGGACCAACATACGAGTGCAAAACTGGTGTAGCAGCTAGATAATTGTGAATCCTCCATAGTTTTTCCATCTTTTGTATGTTTCCCATGAAATGCTTCTAAGGGGCACTAAAGGAAGCGAAAACAATGGAAAAGGCAGCATTATCTGAATATCTGCATGTGTTTGCTTTTGATAACCATAGACAGTAGAGCAAGTTAACATAAAATAGTTGTTTTAAATTAATAATGATATCGTATGAGTATAATATGGAGTATAATATATTCATTATAATAATGAACCCCATGTTCCTTCTGAGTTGGACTGATCTTATTGGGCATGCCACCTGCTCTCTGCCAGTGAGATAATTCTGCACAGTGTACTGTCATAGGGGAATCTTCCTAGAGTGAACAGGAGTAGAGATTTCTCACACAGTCAGAAGGGGGGGCGTTGTCTAGACCAGTGGCCCTGTCTGTATCCCCTGAGTGCCACCTGGTGGATGTGTGTATGTACTGCTATTGAAGGCATTCTCGTGTTTGCAATTTACAGCAACATTGATGCAGCTGAAATATCCTACACAGACGACTTGAGTACAAAACAGCAGTTAAGCAAATAGTTGCATGTGAATGCAGAGTCATCTACATTTGCACACATTCTCAATATGTCTGGTCAGCTTTTTTTTTTTTTTTTAAAGGGAACCCATAAAATGTTTTCCAATTAAGGTGGCACACTTGCAGTAGCTGCTGTCTCTCCTAATTTGATGGCTTACACCCACAGAGCTGAGCTTACAGCCATGTTGTGAGCTGTGAGCTGTGCTTCTCTTCATTCTCAGGCCTCGCCCCATAACAGAGCTGTGCAGAGATGCTCCATAGTTTATTTATAGAGGCGGGTCACTCCAGTGCTCCAGTATTTTAACAATAGGAATGTGGCATTTGCCCCTGTTAAAATACTTCCTATTGTTTAAAGCACAAAAAGAATGCATACACTCATCTTGTTTTTATGACTGCAGTGGAAAAAATATACATTTATTATTCAAGTATTTATGCCTCTTAAACAATTACTTTTTTAATATTATTTGTCTAAATCCACTGGACCGTAAACTTTCTTACATTGTACGCGGGTACAGTTGAAGTCTTACATAGAAAGTTTACATACACCGTAGCCAAATCCATTTAAACTCAGTTTTTCACAATTCCTGACATTTAATCCTAGTAAACATTCCCTGTCTTAGGTCAGTTAGGATCACAACTTTATTTTAAGAATGTGAAATGTTAGAATAATAGTAGAGAGAATGATTTATTTCAGCTTTTATTTCTTTCATCACATTCCCAGTGGGTCAGAAGTTTACATACACTCTGTTACTATTTGGTATCATTGCCTTTACATTGTTTAACTTGGGTCAAACATTTCAGGCAGCCTTTCACAAGCTTCTCACAATAAGTTGCTGGAATTTTGGCCCATTCCTCCTGACAGAACTGGTGTAACTGAGCCAGGTTTGTAGGCCTCCTTGCTCGCACACGCTTTTTCAGTTCTGCCCACAAATTTTCGATTGGATTGAGGTCAGGACTTTGTTATGGCCACTCCAATACCTTGACTTTGTTGTCCTTAAGCCATTTTGCCTCAACTTTGGAAGTATGCTTTGGGTCATTGTCCATTTGGAAGAGCCATTTGCGACCAAGCTTTAACTTCCTGGCTGATGTCTTGAGATGTTGCTTCAATATATCCACATAATTTTTCTTCCTCATGATGCCATCTATTTTATGAAGTGCGCCAGTCCTGCAGCAAAGCACCTGGACATGATGCTGCCACCCCGTGCTTCACGGTTGGGATGGTGTTCTTCGGCTTGCAAGCCTCACCCTTTTTCCTCCAAACATAAGGATGGTCATTATGGCCAGACAGTAAAAAAAAGTTTCATCAGACCAGAGGACATTTCTCCAAAAAGTAAGATCTTTGTCCCCATGTGCAGTTTAAAACTGTAGTCTGGCTTTTTTATGGTGGCTTTGGAGTAGTGGCTTCTTCCTTGCTCAGCAGCCTTTCAGGTTATGTCGATATACTGTGGATATAGATACTTTTGTACCTGTTCCCTCCAGCATCTTCACAAGGTCCTTTGCTGTTGTTTTGGGATTCACATTCATCTCTAGGAGACAGAACGCGTCTCCTTCCAGAGCGGTATGACGGCTGCGTGGTCCCATGGTATTTATACTTGCGTACTATTGTTTGTACAGACGAACGTGGTACCTTCAGGCATTTGGAAATTGCTCCCAAGGATGAACCAGACTTGTTGAGGTCCACAATTTTCTTTCTGAGGTCTTGGCTGATTTATTTAGATTTTCCCATGATGTCAAGCAAAGAGGCATTGAGTTTGAAGGTAGGCCTTAAAATACATCCACAGGTACACCTCCAATTGACTCAAATAATGTCAATTAGCCTATCAGAAGTTTCTAAAGCCATGACATCGTTTTTAAAGGCACAGTCAACTTAGTGTATGTAAACTTCTGACCCACTGGAATTGTGATATAATGAATTAAAAGTGAAATAATCTGTCTGTAAACAATTGTTGGAAAAATTACTTCTACTTGTGTCATGCACAAAGTAGATGTCCTAACTGACTTGCCAACACTATAGATTGCTAACATGAAATCTGTGGAGTGGTTAAAAATGAGTTTTAATGACTTCAACGTAAGTGTATGTAAACTTCCGACTTCAACTATATGTAACTGTTTTGGTCGGTCATGAGTACGGTTCTGAAATATTCTCAAGGGATGTTTCTGTTCTTTTTCTCCTTTATCGATTGATATTGATCAGAGGGCAGGGATAACTCATGTTACTGTGATTACTGTTATCCCCAGTTAACTGGGAATTAGCTGTATTAGATAATGCTACTGATTCCAAGTACTTGATTGGTTGCTGGCCTCAATGTAAAAAAGTGTTTATTAATGGGGTCCTTCCAGCTGCCAAGTGAAATTAACTAATCAGTTAGAATTACTACTACTGTAGATGAGCAAGCCAGTATTAGCTGAAGTTTTGCTTACATCGATATTGTTAGTTAACGTTAATTAGCTAGCTATGTTGGCTAGCAAGTGATATAATATCTGTGGCTATATATTGCAGTTATTGCCACTACCACGTATTTTCACATATAATGAAAAATAACACAATTAACTAGATATTGATAAGTTACTTTTGTAAGGGTTCTCGTCAACAATGATGGTTGTTATGTTTAGTGCAGAACATGGAGTGGAAACGGAGGGCGTCAGTGCATACTTGGAATTCTGGCTCCTGTCAAGTATGGAAGCAGCCATCTGGAGATTATAGTGTTTACTTATAGTGTTTATGCTTTTTGCATACTTCCAGTGCAGAATGCAGTTATGACAGAGCTATATTTATCTACCTTTCCCCATGTACAGAGGCCCCGTCCCCATGTACAGAACTATTTCTCTTTCGTCCTCAGGCTCCCCCCCTCAGGCCCTACCCCCATGTACAGAGCTATATTTCTCTTCCCTCCGCCTCCATATTTAGACACTATGGGTGGATTCCAATCTCTTATTTTATCCGTCCTCTTTTCCTCGGTCCTCACCTGACCCGGAAATCGATCAAGATTCGCCATCTTTAAAGGGTGTAAGTTCGCTATTTTGGACCTTGGACCCTATTTGCGGTCCGTCTTCCATGAACCTGACCCATGAAGTCCATTTTTTCGCTGATCGGTCCAGTATTGAGTTCGGTACAGATTTCCTGTAGGCTCTCACTGGGCTACAATGGAAGTGAACGGGGGCAACCAGAAATGTTATGGAAAAACAACGATAAATGTGCTTTTATAGCTCAGTGTGTATTCTTACGGTCTCAGTATGCTCTCCTGTGAAATGTAGGCTATCGCAAACGCAAACCGAACGTTGAAACAACAGTTCCATTTGAAACAGAACTATTTCTCCGACCGCACTACCTCGCACTGTAAACTTCCGCAGTCTAGCTACGTTGTAGAGAGGGGGGGGGGGGGCGCTTGAAAAGCAGTTGATCACAAATCCTGACCTCCCGTTGGAGTTTACTAGCTAGTAGCCTACAGCAGAAATATTTGTAACGCAGTTTTTGTAATCATCATTTGTAATAATTCATCACAGCAATGGTGCGCGAATGTGCAGTCCCCGGTTGTGGGAATAAAATGTCTGGACGCTCAAATACCAGTTTTCACAGGCTTCCGTTCTCTGACCCAGAAAGATTGAGACTTTGGCTGGTTGTCTTACGGATCGACATAAACACTCCAGTCAATCAACTCCGTTTGGCAGACTCGCGAGTTTGTGGAGCGCATTTCGACGCTACTGATTTCTGTAACCGCAAATCAGAAGCAAAACACTGGTTTCTAAAGAACACAGCTGTTCCTCGTGTCGGACCTGCAGCACTATCAAGCACCGGAGCGGAGGTAAGTTATATTTAGCTATAACGTTACTAACATTTTTATTTTTTTTGAGCGCGTCCTCTGACCCAGCACTCAATACCAACTAACAAAATCCGAGCTTGACATAAGTTGTTTTCTTGTAACAAAACTGTCGGAAACGTTCATCAACTATAACTTTTTACAATTCTATGTTTTATTTACAAATGCTTGACGCATGGTGTCCTGTCCAAAGTTATCATCTATCACATATCTGTTGGCAGTCATAGTGTAATGGTAATCAATGGAGATGATCCAGTGTCATCCACGGATACATCCAGGTTTTCAATGGCATTCGGTAGCAACAGATCCCACTCCCTACAACACAAACTTTCCTCCTCTCTGGGCATCTGCTTGCACCTCTTGCAAGAACACCAAAAGTCCCCCGAAATTCTTGGTCTAGCCTCGGCAGCGACTTCGGATAACATTACCTGCGCAACTTCAGCCTCTCTCTCTTCTCTTGCTCTCTTATCATCCATCTCTTGTAGTTCCGTGTCCGTGTATTCTGGCTCAAATCTGTAGCCAGTAACGTCAAAGTCAAAATCGAATTCTTCGTCTTCGTAATCATTATAGTCATCCATCATCCAAGTTTTTTTGTGGAAATTGTAGCCTACGTTGATGCAGGTAAACAAACGCAGACTGCTCAGCTAGATAGTTTCGTAAACGGCCGGCACACCTTCCCGCTCCCCTACCCCCGACACATAGTACTCCGCGGGAGCAGCGAAAACAAGCAACAGAGAAATGCTTACTTCCAAGCCATGCCAAGCACGTAAAAATGTTCGGATTGAGATACATTTCACAGGAGAGCATACTGAGACCGGTAACAATACACCCTGAGCTTCCCGTCTCATTTATTGTACATGAAAGCACATTTATCGAACATTTCTGGTTGCCCCGTTCACTTCCATTGTAGCCCAGTGAGAGCCTACAGGAAATCTGTACCGAACTCAATACTGGACCGATCAGCGAAAAAATGGACTTCATGGGTCAGGTTCATGGAAGACGGACCGCAAATAGGGTCCAAGGTCCAAAATAGCGAACTTACCCTTTAAGGACATTCCAAACCGCTAAATGCTTCTCGGTGGAGCGAGGAGTGTGGAACGAGGATGCTCGCGGTGGGTGCTTCAGCGAGGAAACACAAGTGTAGCCTTTTCTCAGAACGCATGACGTGTATAAATTATCCACCACTTTTCACATCTGCCATGTCGCAGGTACACCCCTACACAAATGCAATTTTACCGTTCCTTTCCATTTATTATAAAACGCTAATCCATAATGACACGCATTCTTTATAACTAACAAAGGCATGAAAAATTAAGCTAAGGTCAGTTTCACACCTGATAGTCCGCTTCCTTGGTGCGCACCAGATGCGAAAATGATACATTGTTTCGTTTTTCAGCTGGTTCGGTTCCCTTTCACACCTATTCGTTTGCTCTGGTCCGAATCAGTTGATGAGTTGGAGAAGCGAACCAAAATGCAGCCGCACAAGCCACGTGAGAACTTTCATTTCACTCATTGGTCAGATGTGTCTGGGGCGGGAGCAAACACGTAGTTCCTGAACTGCTCTCCAATTGGTCAGAAGTTCCATGTGGAAAACTCAAAAGAAACTCCGGGAAGTAGAAGAGCAGACAACAAGAGCAGAATAATTTCGCTGTGATTTCACAATGGAGAGACAACTGCGCGTGTTGATTTTGGCGTTGGTCATCGGTTATTACATTGTTTGCATTTATCACTTTAGGCAAACGATACAGTTTGAAAATGAGGCGCTGGAAAATAATGACTTGATGCACTGGAGACGGATTCGTCATGTTCGCATGTTGTTGTTGTTGCGAAAGGGGAAATGCTTGTCTTTCTCATCCCATAATGCACAGCGTAGCTGGCTACGGGAGCTCGTTTAGTCCAAAAATGCGCCGTGCTTTCTGCAGTTAGGCCGGACCGAGGTCGGATCATGTTCTCACCACAAAATAACCGCACCAGAGTTTGTTTGGAAGCGTACCGCCACCCCTTCAACAAGGTCTCGGTCCGCTTGTTTGGTCCGCTTTTGGTGCGCACCCGAGTACGATTGCTGTGTTCACACCTGCCCAAACGAACCGCTTCCTCAGGCCCCACCCCCATATTTAGAGCTATATTTTTCTTCCCTCCTCAGGCCCCGCCCCCATATTTAGACCTATATTTTTCTTCCCTCCTCAGGCCCCGCCCCCATATTTAGAGCTATATTTCTCTTCCCTCCTCAGGCCCACCCCCATATTTAGAGCTATATTTCTCTTCCCTCCTCAGGCCCCGCCCCCATATTTAGACCTATATTTTTCTTCCCTCTTCAGGCCCCGCCCCCATATTTAGAGCTATATTTCTCTTCCCTCCTCAGGCCCCACCCCCATATTTAGACCTATATTTCTCTTCCCTCCTCAGGCCCCGCCCCCATATTTAGACCTATATTTCTCTTCCCTCCTCAGGCCCCACCCCCATATTTAGACCTATATTTCTCTTCCCTCCTCAGGCCCCACCCCCATATTTAGAGCTATATTTTTCTTCCCTCCTCAGGCCCCGCCCCCATATTTAGACCTATATTTCTCTTCCCTCCTCAGGCCCCGCCCCCATATTTAGACCTATATTTTTCTTCCCTCCTCAGGCCCCACCCCCATATTAAGAGCTATATTTTTCTTCCCTCCTCAGGCCCCACCCCCATATTTAGAGCTATATTTCTCTTCCCTCCTCAGGCCCCACCCCCATATTTAGAGCTATATTTCTCTTCCCTCCTCAGGCCCCACCCCCATATTTAGAGCTATATTTCTCTTCCCTCCTCAGGCCCCACCCCCATATTTAGAGCTATATTTCTCTTCCCTCCTCAGGATCCGCCCCCATATTTAGACCTATATTTTTCTTCCCTCCTCAGGCCCCACCCCCATATTTAGAGCTATATTTTTCTTCCCTCCTCAGGCCCCGTCCCCATATTTAGAGCTATATATCTCTTCCCTCCTCAGGCCCCGCCCCCATATTTAGAGCTATATTTCTCTTCCCTCCTCAGGCCCTGCCCCCATATTTAGACCTAAATTTCTCTTCCCTCCTCAGGCCCTGCCCCCATATTTAGACCTAAATTTCTCTTCCCTCCTCGGGCCCTGCCCCCATATTTAGACCTATATTTCTCTTCCCTCCTCAGGCCCCACCCCCATATTTAGACCTATATTTCTCTTCCCTCCTCAGGCCCCACCCCCATATTTAGAGCTATATTTCTCTTCCCTCCTCAGGCCCCACTCCCATATTTAGAGCTATATTTCTCTTCCCTCCTCAGGATCCGCCCCCATATTTAGACCTATATTTTTCTTCCCTCCTCAGGCCCCACCCCCATATTTAGAGCTATATTTTTCTTCCCTCCTCAGGCCCCGCCCCCATATTTAGAGCTATATATCTCTTCCCTCCTCAGGCCCCGCCCCCATATTTAGAGCTATATTTCTCTTCCCTCCTCAGGCCCTGCCCCCATATTTAGACCTAAATTTCTCTTCCCTCCTCAGGCCCTGCCCCCATATTTAGACCTATATTTCTCTTCCCTCCTCAGGCCCCACCCCCATATTTAGAGCTATATTTCTCTTCCCTCCTCAGGCCCCACCCCCATATTTAGAGCTATATTTCTCTTCCCTCCTCAGGCCCTGCCCCCATATTTAGACCTAAATTTCTCTTCCCTCCTCAGGGCCTGCCCCCATATTTAGACCTATATTTCTCTTCCCTCCTCAGGCCCCACCCCCATATTTAGAGCTATATTTCTCTTCCCTCCTCAGACCCCACCCCCATATTTAGACCTATATTTTTCTTCCCTCCTCAGGCCCCACCCCCATATTTAGAGCTATATTTTTCTTCCCTCCTCAGGCCCCGCCCCCATATTTAGAGCTATATATCTCTTCGCTCTTCAGGCCCCGCCCCCATATTTAGAGCTATATTTCTCTTCCCTCCTCAGGCCCTGCCCCCATATTTAGACCTAAATTTCTCTTCCCTCCTCAGGCCCTGCCCCCATATTTAGACCTATATTTATCTTCCCTCAGGCCCAGCCCCCATATTTAGACATATTTTTCTTCCCTCCTCAGGCCCTGCCCCCATATTTAGAGCTATATTTCTCTTCCCTCCTCAGGCCCTACCCCCATATTTAGACCTATATTTCTCTTCCCTCAGGCCCAGCCCCCATATTTAGAGCTATATTTCTCTTCCCTCCTCAGGCCCTGCCCCCATATTTAGACCTATATTTCTCTTCCCTCCTCAGGCCCTGCCCCCATATTTAGACCTATATTTCTCTTTCCTCCTCAGGACCGCAAGCTGACCAAGGCGGAGCAGCAGCGCTTTAAGGAGGAGGCGGAGATGCTGAAAGGCCTGCAGCACCCCAACATCGTGCGCTTCTACGACTCCTGGGAGTCAGTCCTGAGGGGCAAGAAGTGCATCGTCCTTGTGACCGAGCTCATGACCTCTGGCACCCTCAAAACGTCAGTGATGCTCTCTGCTCTAACCCTGACACTCCAACTGTTCTGATAACCTGTAGTGGGAATCCTAACCGTGCTGACATCATTACTCATTTGCATTTTCATTTTAGCTTACTGTTGTCTCAGTTTTCAGACTGGCCTGCTTAGTCAAAATGTAGTTACAATAAAAGTGAATGTTAGTAGAAAACAGATTGCATTAGATGCTATTCCTATAACCCACACAGTTAGTAAACTATTTAGCTATTTAGCTAAATAGTTCATTAACAGTAGTTACTAAACTATTGAAGAGTTTCCAGTTGTTTTTCTAGTTGTGTTCAATTGAATTGATGGGTCTTTGCAGTGAATTGCCAGTTTTTTCATTATTAATAAATAAGAGCCCATTGGGCGTTAGCTGTACCCCTGTGACTCCTCCACTATGCCTGTGGTGCAGGTACCTGAAGCGCTTTAAAGTGATGAAGCCCAAAGTGCTGCGCAGTTGGTGCAGGCAGATCCTGAAGGGGCTGCACTTCCTGCACACGCGCACCCCGCCCATCGTGCATCGCGACCTCAAGTGCGACAATATCTTCATCACGGGCCCCACCGGCTCTGTGAAGATTGGGGACCTGGGGCTGGCCACGCTCATGCGGACGTCCTTCGCCAAGAGCGTAATCGGTACTGCTGAACTGCTGTTCTCCACGGAACCTTCTGATGCTACTTACCCTTCCCTCTGCCAACCTTACACCCCCTACTCTCCTTGTTCTCTGCCCTCCCTCCCAAACTTACACCCCCTACTCTCCCTGTCCCCCTCCCTCCCAACCTTACACCCCCTACTCTCCCTGTCCCCCTCCCGCCCAACCTTACACCCCCTACTCTCCCTGTCCCCCTCCCTCCCAACCTCACACCCCCTACACTCCCTGTCCCCACCCCTCACTCCCTCCCAACCTCACGCCCCCTACTCTCCCTGTCCCCACCCCTCCCTCCCAACCTCACACCCCCTACTCTCCTTGTCCCCACCCCTCCCTCCCAACCTCACACCCCCTACTCTCCGTGTCCCCACCCCTCCCTCCCAACCTCATACCCCCTACTCTCTGTGTCCCCACCCCTCCCTCCCAACCTCACACCCCCTACTCTCCCTGCCCCTCCCTCCAAACCTTACACCCCCTACACTCCCTGTCCTCGGCCCTCCCTCCCAACCTTACACTCCCTGCCCCCCCCCCCCCAACCTTACACCCCCTACACTCCCTGCCCCCCCCCCCCCCCCAACCTTACACCCCCTACACTCCCTGCACCCCCCCCCCCCCAACCTTACACCCCCTACACTCCCTGTCCTCGGCCCTCCCTCCCAAACTTACACCCACTACTCTCCCTGTCCCTGCCCCTCCCACCCAACCTTACACCCCCTACACTCCCTGTCCCTGCCCCTCCCTCCCAACATTACACCTCCTACCCCCCCCCCCCCCCCCCCTCCCAACCTTACTCCTGTCCCATGTTTAGTCTTCACTTTTGTTTAAAGTGGATGAAACTCCATATGTAAAACCTTTACTGAATCTGAAATATGGCCTGTAATGAAATTGGCAAAAATAATAATCACTATGTGGAACTAGCAACAGTTAACATAAGCAATCCTAAAAAGCAATCAACTGCCCTCCAAACAAAACATGTTTTAGTTACCCAGCATAAAGCTGATAACACGAGCTGCCCTCCCCCTGCTGGTGGTGAAGGTGATAACACCCAGCAAAAAGGGGGAGTGGCAGAGTCAGGTTATATTATACAATATAATACTTGTTATTCAATGACACTATAACTAATACTATACTAATTAATGCTATATTTAACCATTGTTCATTAAATGTACTGTAAAATTGACATTTTCCTTGCAATACATGGATGAAGCAAACCAGTACAATTATTAAAAACGGGACAATATTAAAACACAGAACATCAGACAACCATAAAGTCCTTCACGCAACCTTCACACAATCTTCTGGTCACTATCAGCTACATCCTCACGTCCAAATCTCTGATTAGTCCATCACTGAGGATGGACTAAGTCAGATCTTCCTTTTCTGTGGGACCCTTAGGGCTCTATTTTAATAAACCAAACGCAATGGTGAACACAAGAGTAAGCGCTTGGCGGTATCGCTCTGAGGGCGTGTCGGCGAGAAATTTGGTAATTTCATGACGGCAATCTTGGCGCATCTGATGGCGGTATTGCTAAAAGGCTGGGTTTAAATGTCCAAGGTGTGTCTCTATGGTAGCCAATCAAATTGTTGTTCTCATGCTTTAAAAAAAGCCAGTTGGAACGCAATCGCTCCATGCAATTTCATAATGAGCAACCCAAACGCACTGGACCGTCAACGACAAGAGCGATTTTCCGCACAGGAATCAGACATACTTGCAACAGAAGTACAGGCTAGGACTGTAGTAATTTATGGATCACAATCCACACCACCTCGTCTCCCAGAAGTTCGGAAGGCACGGGAGGAGGTGGCGAATGCATTAATTAGCCTACATTAGGTGATGTAGGCATAATTATGATTCAAATGGTAGGCTTATGATTCAACTGTGTCAATGTGTAATTTATATATTATAGGCTATTGGCCTACATGATCGCAAGTTTCTTGTAAGCTGTCCTGTTTTATTCTAGTAGTTTAAATTAAAATTAATTAATTAATAATAATTATAGGCTATTTGTTCATTAAATGGAAGTGTAATGTTGGCATCACCTATAGACACTACATAGAACTACATGACTAATAAGTTGCCAAATTGCCAGAGTCTATTGCGTTGCTGCTAAGAGGTGGTTCCAGCTGATCATAACGCAATGGGTTTTCGTTGGTTCAAATTGTCACTGAGCCGAAAGTATTTTAGAACACGCCCCAGACAGCGCCACCCATCCCACTGCAGCGCAAGCGAAAGGATGTTATGTTGAGAATTTGTTGATCCTAGCGGTATTGCTGAGAAACGCCATAGCGCCAGTTTTAAGACGTTGATGCTGTCAACAAGCTTGCGTTTGACTATACCGTCCCCTTGCGCTGGTTTGCGCCGGTTTGAAAATAGAGCCCTAAGTCTTTTAGCAGAGTGATGAGTGAAGTGGATGGGAGGGGTCATCCACAATTTGGACGGCTTTTGTTTCATATAGCAAGGCTGTACAGATGCAGTGGCGCTTGCTTAATGGAAATTTCTGAGTGGCTCAGGGGTAATAACCTCGGCTCTACTTGGGTCTCTCAGGCACCCCGGAGTTCATGGCGCCGGAGATGTACGAGGAGCACTATGACGAGTCTGTGGACGTGTACGCCTTCGGGATGTGCATGCTGGAGATGGCCACCTCGGAATACCCGTACTCCGAGTGCCAGAACGCCGCGCAGATCTACCGCAAAGTCACCAGCGTGAGTCCCTCCACGTCTCGGGCCGTCCATCTGTCTGGTTCTGCGTGACGTCCCTCTCTCTCTCTGCCCCCCCCCCCCCCCAACTCTTCAGCTGTGCCCCTGCCTTTGAGTGCATGGCAGATAACAGCGTCCCCCTCTCATCTCTGCAGGGCATCAAACCGGCCAGCTTTGACAAAGTCGCAGATCCTGAGATCAAAGAGATCATCGAGGGCTGCATTCGACAGAACAAGAGCCAGAGGTAAGCTATTATTGTTATCGTATTTATTACCATTTATTTGCTCAGGGGACCCCTTATCCAGAGAAGCATCCAAAGCTTAGTTAGATGTTATCCACTCGCAGTGCTGCATAAGTACCAAATCAGTCCAGGTTAACCAGCTGAAGGGAATAGCAGCAGTTTTGAACCCGCGTCTTCCTGGTTATAAGCCCGGTCTGCATGGAGTGCCGCCCTCAGGGGCGGGGTTAGGCCGCAGGGTGCGTTACGGCCCGTTAACGCCGTGCCTCACCCCGCAGGCTGTCCATACGGGACCTGCTGACACACGCCTTCTTCGGCGAGGACACGGGCGTGCGGGTGGAGCTGGCGGAGGAGGACACGGGCGTCCAGGACTGCCTGGCGCTGCGCATCTGGGTGGAGGAGCCCAAGAAGCTGAAGGGGAAGCACAAGGACAATGAAGCCATAGAGTTCAGCTATGACCTGGAGAACGACAGTGCCGAGGAAGTGGCTCTGGAGATGGTGAGAGAGAGATTGGTTTCTATTTCCCCTTTATTTAAATGCCCGCATCGCCATTCTCTTTCTGGTCTTAGTATCTGAAACGCCCACAAAACGTTAGCAAAGAGCAGTGACTTAGTCCCAAACCCCGCCCCCTGTTTTTACACATTCTGATTGCGACTCCAACAAATTATGCAAAAACATACGTCATATCACATGGGAAATTGACTTGAACCAGTATGGAACACAATTGAAAAGCTCCAGGATGATATGAAAAGCTCAAAAACACAAAAGAATATGCGTGTGGGCCTTTAAACATTGCAAAAATTTATTTACAGCAACAACAAAAAATACAATTGACCCTTTGCTAAGCCCCATCCCCCTTAGTTACTGTTGCATACGTTCCATCCCATAGGGAACCATTAAACTAAGCTGAAACTCAAATTCTTCTAGCTTTTATACCTATTGATCAACTAAAAAAACAAAATGGCCAAGAGTAATCAGGAGGCGCTCGGTTATGCCACCCTGGGCACTTTCTTTGATCATTACATGAGAACTACGTAGAAATGACCTTTAAACATTGCAAAAAAGTATTTACAGCAACAAAACCATCAATCCATAACATAACAATGTACCTAAAATGAGCTTAAAAGTAACAAAAGGCCAATAATGAATAAAAATAGATAAATAATTAAACCAATACAAAAACTGTAAAACCATCTGAATACAGAATTCTCAGTAAAACAATAAGATATTACAAAATTTTGTTTAGAAGCACTCAGAGAGAGAGTGTGAGGGGTGGGGGAAAAGGAAAGGAGATGCGGAGATGGAAAGGGAGGGAGAGAAGGGGAATAGGAGAGAGAATGGGGTAGTGGGAGGGAAGTTGGAGAGAGATAGTGAAAGAATGAGAGTGGGGAAGAGGGGGAGGGGAGGGATGGGGTTGGGGGAAAGAAGGAATGATAGAGAGAGTTAAAGAGAGGTAGAGAGAGAGAGCTGGGTGGGAGAGAGAAAGGGAAGGGTAGACAGGAGATGTTAAGGCGACCCACTAGGACACTATCAAAAGCACAAAGGCAGCATAAATAGCACACAACCAACCACAGAGAGCAGGAAATCACAGGCACGGGCTTCCCGCTAGACTCACAATGTAACCAACAAGAAGGTAACCAACTGTGACAGCACTGCCTGTCAGGAATGTAAAGGCCTTTGAAAAAACTTGACTTTAAACTTATCTTTCCAAATGCAGAATTCCCAAAAAGGAGAATCTTGCTTGGAGAGGACAGAAGCTGTACTTTACTGGCAGCACAAAACTGTCAAAGCCTTTGGGAGTACCGCAACCAGACTAAATAAGCCCTGCATTATTAATGTTACTGTTATTGTTGGTCTGATTATAATGGCAGTAATTGCTGTTGCTTTTATTATGGCTTGTTATAGAGGCCAATAAAGCATTTTTATTTGAGTTGAGAGGGGTGGGTGGAGGGAAGAGGGGGACAGAGAGGGAGGAGGGGACTGCGGCTGTACAGTGGAGGCTCCGCAGGAGTCATGAGTCAGGAAAACTGACTCATGTGAAATGGAATGAAATGAAACATTACTTGTTTCATCTCATGCTCGTTCTCTCCCTCTCTCTCTCCCTCCCTCTCTCCCAGGTGAAGTCTGGCTTCTTCCACGAGAGTGACGCCAAAGTGGTGGGCAAGTCGATCCGAGACAGGGTCACGCTCATCAAGAGGTCTCGGGAGAGGCGGCAGCAGCAGCTCCTCCAGTTCGGGCCTGAGGAACGGAGGGACTCATCCGCCCCGCCCCCCTACACCTGTCCCCACCCATCCTGCCCCTCCTCACAGGGCCCCGGGGCCACCGCAGGGCAGGGCGACGGCGAGGAGCTGCCGGAGGTGGACCAGCATGTCAGGCTGCAGCACGTCCACAGTGGCACAGGTACAGGTAACCCCCTCGCCCGGCACCAAGGTCCCCAAAACAACCTGCAGATACCAATGGGCAAGACTGAGGCTTCCTAAAGAGCAGGGCTGTTGACCCTGGCGTCAAATTCCCGAACCACCTGATCAACTTCACAGGTGTCTGGTGGCATAGCCTCTCGAGCACTGTCCACATGCTCATTGCGAGCTGCGACGTCGGCAGTTTGAATCCAGCCATGCGGCCTTTGTCGCATGTCTCTCCCCTTCTCTCTCACTCCCATTCTTCTGGTCTCGCTACACTTTGCTGTTCAATAAAGCTGAAAAGCCCTAAAAATGTAACTGTAAAATAAAATAAAATAGAACTTTTTTTTATAAAAAGCAACTTTTTTTATAAAATAGACTTTATAATGTTAGGCATTTAGCAGACACTCTTAGTCAGAGCGACTTACACAGCTTACAGGGCCATATCTTACACCCGGCGCAAAGCGGCGCTAACCCAAACGCAAGTGTCTTTGCTATCTTACACCTGGCGCATGGTTCATAATAACGCCTTGCGTTCACGTCCTTTAACTAGCATGTATTCTTGCGCCCATTACAAGTGAACTGGGTGTGTTGGTCTTAAGATGAGGAGTGGCCAGGATTCTTTTTGGCGTATTGCTATCTTGAGCCAGCAGAAAGCGCTTGCGCTAGAACCACCACAAACCCGGTCTAAAGTCATGTCGCAGTTGTTTACATGTTATTTTAACGGCGCATATAAGTGCGTCTACATAGGCGTGGGCACAACGCGCGTACCCTCCTGTCTGTTACACACAGGGGCGCGCACAAGCATGACTAAAATATCTAGATCACAATGTGAAATATTGTTATTGTGTAGGCTATATCAAAAATGCATATAAAAGGTTCCATAGGTCCACATACCTTTCCCTCGGCGAAAGGAAACGATGCCACATTACATTGCTCTCAGCCCACTCCATCAACATCCACGCGATGTGCGATGGTACGGGACAATGGCTATCCATTAAAAAGGAGCTGATAACACCTATATCAAGCCTAATGCGCGAATTATCATTTACACCTAATGCGTGAATTGTCATTCAATGGAAAACTCGCACACTGCAATAGACGGACTTTTGAGTTCTGAAAATGCGCTTCAGACGTCATTACAATACAGCTCTGTTTATCTAGGAATACAGCCTGTAAGTAAATAGAATGGTTTGTGACTGAAAAAAGTTCAAAACCTTGTCCAGTGAATATTGCTTTTATTGTTTTTCAAATAGCCTAGGCTACAGCGGATTCACTGTGCATAGGCTACATAAGGTTTTTTCGATAGCCTATGGTTAAAAAACTGAGATAAATGTCATCATGTTAACTGAATTGTAACCTTAGCTATTCTTCGTCCTTCATATTTTTTTAATTACAGTGACAAGGTTTCCATACCCTCAGCTTATTAAAACCCCGCTGATTTCACCTGTTATTCCATAACTGAACAAAAGATTTTAAAGAGAACTAAGCGGCTAATTAGAAACGAAATTTGCAGCACGTTACAAAATTAATTTACAATTAATTTTAATGCCATTATCTGCATGTGCGCTTTACAGGAGCAGAAATCGCACTTTTCACGGTCTTCCTGGGAAAGTGGATCGTTTTAAAGCATTACGCTACCAGTAAAATAGGTTGGTCGCATTATAAAATAAGGGAAAATATGCTAAACCTATGGGTTGCCAACCTGACAGATTTATTATATTTAGTGTCATCATTAAGGCAAAATAACGTTATTTATGTTATTAATCAAAATTATTCTCAGCTGTTGCAGGTGCTTTTAACTAAATTTAACCGCATATATTTTGTAAACAGCACTGTCAGGAATTACCGGGAACTCATAATGGTTAGCCCGAATAATATTGATCATAGGCAACTATTGATCCATATAGCCGATTCCTTGATCGCACTAAACACGCACGAGCATGTCTGTTTCGCCATCATAAGCAATCCGCCAAGGTGGAAAAGCAGGCTTTTAAAGGGAATGGGATATAACATTTTGATTGGTTTATTGCATGTCACGCCCAAGACACACCTATAATTAATGAAGAGACTAGGTTCAGCCCAGTTGCACCTTGCGCTGTGCTTAGCGCCCAAAAAACACGCCGTTAAAATAGCAAAAGTGGACTTGGACACGCCCTAAATGGACTTAGCGCCATGCGCTTAGACCAAGTGCCAAGATAGGGCCCACATTCTTTTAAATACAATTCACTGATACAGCTGGATATTTACTGAAGCAATTCAGGTTAAGTACGTTGCTCAAGAGTACAATGGCAGTGGCCCACATGGGAATTAAAGGGGACATGAAGCACTCGGTAAAGTGGCTCTGTTTCGTTAGCTTTTTACATTAAATGAGACATGGCCGTGCATTCAAATCTCAAATCGACCCGTATTTGCTAGAAAAAGAAGTTCAAGTTTGCTGTTTTTCCACTAGGGCACAGTCATTTTGGACCAACCGCGGTCGTGACGTCACTATTTCGACAGCTACGCATAGCAAAACGACGTCACATCATGCGCACTGTTGTGCAGGCAGAGTTTGCCACCCCGTCTAGAAATATTAAATGGAAACGTCATTGTTTGAAAACTAATATAAGCTACTATCATTTAAAAATCAATAGAAAATGTGTTCGCGTAAGCTCTCCATTTTGTGATCCGTCTTCGGAAATGAGTGTGTGGACTTCCCTCGGGAGCCTATAACCAACTCCAAGCGGAAAACTAGTGTTTTTATTGGCGGTAGACTAATCTGACACAAACGTTATGGTGCAGCTTTATGAAACACGCCTAGGAGTGTAACTAACTCATGAGTAAAATTTGCAATCTTCGTTAGAGAATGAAACTCCTAAATATCCCAATCACAGAGCAGCGGTTAAACAACAATATTTTAGCCATCTTTTTTGACATAACTTTAAACTGATAATTTATCCTCTCTTCTTGCGTCCTTTTTCATTATTTTCCGGTGTCTCTTATTTTCTTTGATATTCTGATTTTTTAAGCACTCGTATTGATCAAGCCAAATGACATTTATAATGCCATTTCTATATACAGAATTATACAATTCTGACTGTTTTATTGGATGCTCTGCCACTTGTGCAGGCATAAATATAGAAAATATTTTCCATGATATGACTAGGAAATATGAATGAAAAACGAATGCTTTATACTTTATAAATATTATGTCATTGAATCCATTTTAGATGACCATCCGATAGTAATAGTAATAGTTGGTCTTTTAATAGCCTGGGAGCAAATAATATTTAAGGAATCGATAAAGAATCGGATCGATAAGCAGAATCGATAATGGCATCGGTATCAATAAAATGATTCCCATCCCTATCTCTGTGCCTCCTTTTCAGAAGGCGAGAGCATCCCCTCAGTCAGCTGCGAGTCTACGGCCAGTGGGCCCAACCAAGTCTTCCCTCCGCAGGGGGAGTCTGGGATGCACCAAGGGCTACCCTACGCACATGTTCAGTCCGGCTACCATGCTGCCACTTCTGTGAGTGACTATGCTGAATTTTTTATTTCTTTTTTAGCCAGGGGAGTGTGTGAGGTGCAGAGATGGTTGGTGAGGGTTCGGCCTGAGGTTTTTTAAAAATAATTTGATATGCATTGCCTGAATGAACATGCCAGTGTAAGGTCCAAAAGTATACACCTGTGTTTGTAGTATGTGGTTTGTTCCTGTGTGTATGAATAGTTCTCCTGTTTCCCGGTTTGGAAATGTATTTTTTGTGTGTGTTTATCAGCCCGTGCAGAGCACAGGGGGCGTGGCCCACCCACAGATGCTCCCACTCGGTCAGAGTGGAGGGATTCCTACTGGCCAGAGTGGAGGGGCTCCAGTCGTGCCTATTGGCCAGAGCTTAACTCAGCCAGTCATTCTAGCAGCACAGGTGTCCCCAGGGGTCCCTCAGCAGTATCCACAGGTAAAGAATGTTCACATGGGCGTCCGGCCTTGTTCTGTGCTGCCGTTTCACTCTGCACCTCTTTGTCTGAAAGCGGCAGTGTTTGTCGAGGGCTCTCGTGGGGCTCTCTCTTTTTAAATCATAAAGAGGTATAAAGCACATAATATCACCA
The DNA here is from genome assembly GCA_029718625.1 of Synaphobranchus kaupii. Lineage (NCBI taxonomy): Eukaryota > Metazoa > Chordata > Actinopteri > Anguilliformes > Synaphobranchidae > Synaphobranchus > Synaphobranchus kaupii. The sequence goes on from CM056379.1 coordinate 4,023,680, forward strand.
TCTCTTTCTCACCTTACTGCTGTGTGACCAAACGGTTGATACACAGAAGACCGTGACGGTAAAAAGCTATTTCTCAGTCTCTATTATACACATAGACACACACACACCCGATCTCGCTTTTGTGAAAAGGCTTGTTTTCCATCTCTAATTAGCAATATTGATGTGAATCATAGACCATGAAGAGGTCCATTCCAGCATTCCATGGGTCCCCATCAGCACAATAATAGTTATAAATAATGGTATAATGGAAATTGGCTAGTGTAAAGGGCCAGGTCCTTAACCCACAGTTTGTATTTTATCTAAGAGGCTCAGTGTTAGTGAGCTCCATGTTATACAATTCAAATGGCGGAAAAACAGTAAAGCAGTGTTGAGTTACATCGTGCAGACAAGTTTGTCACTGCTGTTCTGTTTAGCTCTATACTTAATGCCTATTCTTATAATTCACATGAATTTACCACAGCTAGCTAGACTGTGTTATCCTTTGTTAGATTTTTTAATAGCACAATGTAGGTTAAAATGGAAGTTTACTTAGAAGTGCATTGAAACTCTGGTAGCACAGCTCCAGTGCTCTTGGGCATATTTGAAACACAAAGAGAGACAGGGTGCATATATCAGGGGCCGTGTTTGCTCAGTGTGCTTTGAATGCTTAAACAGTTTGCTGCCTGAAATTCAATCTGCTCTCCTTTGTTAATCGGTACCCTACACTAATGCCTGCTCCTACTCTCTCTCTTCTCTTCCCTCCCTCAAATTTCATCCTCTATCTTACCACTCTACTCTGCCTCTATTCTATCACCACCACTCATGTTTGTATGCATTTCCTTTCCTTTTTTGACCATATATCGATTCCTCCTCTCTAATCATCTCCTCAGCCCTGCCATGCAGAGGGAGAAGCTGCCCCCTCTTTCCCTGCGGTTGCCCCTTCTCAGCCTTTCCTGCCCCCGGTGTCACCCCAGGCCCCTGTCAGTGTCCACCCCACTGCCCCCATCTCTGGCGGAGACCCTGCGGAGATGCCCTACCTGCCCCAGGGAGGGGTAGGGGGCATTGGCGCTCTCCCTCAGCAGGCCCAGCCCAGCCTCGCCCCATTGCAACAAACCGAAATGCTCCACAATCCCGTGTTACCCCAACAAGCTCAGCCAATTCTAATCCATCAGCAAGTGCTGGCGCAGCAGCAGGGGACCTTACCTCTTCAGATAGAGAAGCAGCAAGCCGCCGCTCTCCTGCAGCAGCAGACAGGGCTGATTCATCCTCAGACTGCGCCTGTGCAGCCGCAGGTGGAGCAGCAGCCGCCGCAGGCGCCGCAAGCAGACCTGCAGCCCGCAGCTTTGGTGCAGCAGCAACAGCTTGAGCCGCAGGCAAGTTTGATGCAACAGCCGTACGGAGGTTTACCGCAGCAACAGCAGCAACAACCTCTTGTGCGTTCGCAGCCAATCGAGCAAGTGTATGTACAGCAGGTGGAGCAACAACAACAAGCCTTGTTGCAGCAGCAACAACAGCAGATAGAACAACAACAACAGGCTTTATTGCAGCAACAACAGTTGGAGCAACAACAACAAGCCTTGTTGCAGCAACAACAGAAGGAGCAACAGCAGCAAGTTTTATTACAACAACAGGTGGAGCAACAACAGGCTTTGTTGCAGCAACAACAGGTGGAGCAACAGCAGCAAGCTTTGTTGCAGCAACAACAGCAGATAGAACAACAACAGGCCTTATTGCAGCAACAACAGTTGGAGCAACAACAACAAGCCTTGTTGCAGCAACAACAGATGGAGCAACAACAAGCTTTATTGCAGCAACAACAGGTGGAGCAACAGCAGCAAGCTTTGTTACAACAGCAACAGATGGAGCAACAACAAGCTTTACTGCAGCAACAGCAGATTGAGCAACAGCAACAACTTTTGTTACAGCAGCAACAGATAGAGCAACAACAGGCCTTATTACAACAGAAACATTTACAGGTGGAGCAACAAATTTTATTTCAACAGCAACAAACTGACCAGCAGCTGCAGCAACAACCCCTGGTGCAAAAGCAAGAGGCAACATCACTGCATCAGTGCGAGCAACAGGCTTTGGTTCAGGAGCAACAGATGGATCAACAACAGTCCTGTTTCTCACAGAAACAACATGCACCTTTATTACAGCAACCTCAGACCATCCTTACGCAGCAACAGCAAATGGAGCAGCTGCAACAGCAAACGTTAATGCAGCAACAGGAAGCTTACCTCACCCAGCCGCACCAGAGGAGCTCTTTAGCCGAGTCTCAGTTCCCCATCTTGGCTCCAGGCCCCGGCGAAGTTACGCAGATCACAGCCGCAATTCAAGCCCAAGCTCAGGGCACATTCAAGGGTCAGGTCCAGCCTCAAGTTCAGTCCCAAGTCCAAATCCAGGGTCAGGTGCAGATCCCAGCACAGCTCCAGGCTCAGGTCTCCAATCAAGCTCTGACCTTGACCCAGACCCAGGTCATACAGACCCTGCCACAAGTCCCACAACAAGTCCAAGCGCAGGCTCCACTCCAACAGGGAATGTCTCAAGTCCAGTCTCAAATCCAGGCACAGACTCCACCCCAGCAGGGAATGTCTCAAATCCAATCTCAAATACAGACCCAGGCTCAGCTCCAGCTGGGAATGTCTCAACTCCAAGCTCAAATGCAGGCCCAAGCTCCACTCCGGCAGAGCATGTCTCTCAATCAAGCTCAAATGCAGGCCCAAGCTCCACCCCCACAGAGCATGTCTCTCAATCAAGCTCAAATGCAGGCCCAAGCTCCACCCCCACAGAGCATGTCTCTCAATCAAGCTCAAATGCAGGCCCAAGCTCCACCCCCACAGAGCATGTCTCTCAATCAAGCTCAAATGCAGGCCCAAACTCCACCCCCACAGAGCATGTCTCTCAATCAAGCTCAAATGCAGGCCCAGGCTGTGCACCAGCAAAGCCTATCTCACATGCAAACTCAAATGCAGGCCCAGTCTCCACCTCAGCAGGTTGTGTCTCAAATTCAAACTGAAATACAGGCCCTGCCTCAGCAGAGCATGTCTCCGATTCAAACTCAAATGCAGGCTCAGGCCCTGCCACAGCAGGGCATGCCCCAAATACAAACTCAAGTGCAGACTCAAGCCCCACCCCAGCAGAGCATGTCTCAAATGCAGAGTCTGACTCAACAGGTCACACCACAAATACAAACTCAAATGCAGGGCCAGGCTCCCATCCAGCATGGCACACCTCAAATACAAACTCAAATACAGACCCAGGCTCCCCTCCAGCAGGGCACACCTCAAATAGAAGCTCAAATGCAGACACAGACTCCCCTCCACCAGGGCACACCTCAAATACAAACTCAAATGCAGACCCATGCTCCACTCCAGCAGGGCACACCTCAAATTCAAACTCAAATGGTGACCCAGGTTCCCCTCCAGCAGGGCACGCCTCAAATACAAACGCAAATGCAGAACCAGGCAATTATACAGTCTCAGATTCAATCTCAAAGTTTGCCCACAACTCAGACACTTGCCCAGATTCAAACAATGAACCAAATCCCACTGCAAAGTCAAATTCAAACTCAGATCCACCCCCAATGCCATCTGCCCCTACAAGGTCAGATCCAGGGCCAAATACAGCCCCAATGCCAAGTGCCCCAGGGTCAAGTTTTTCCTCAGCAGAGCCAGTCTCAGTTCCAGGCTCAACCCATGGCCTCCCTCCGTGGTCAGACTCACTCCCAGCCCAATGTTCAAATACCAGTGCAAGCCCACCCTCAAATACAACCCCAGGCTTCAGCCGGGCTACAGCCGGCACAGTATACCTCCTCCTCCATGCCCACCCAGCAGCTCCTGCAGTCGGTCCAGCAGCCGTCGGACCTCAGCCAGACCGCGCAGCAGCAGACGCTATTGCACTATCAGCAGAGGATACTTCCTCAAAAATCTCCTGTCACCGCTGCTACCGCCAGCATTGGCACTGCCTCCCTGCCCTCCACCCCTCAGCACCTCCCGCAGACGGGACAGACGCAGACGCAGGCGTACACCGCAACACCGCCGCAGCCTCAGCCCGTAGGCGTGGGGGCACAGCTGGCTGCGCAGCCCCCGCCGCAGCAGTATGAGCAACAGCTGCACCAGGGCACGTCTCTGCAACAGCAGCTGCGTCAGACTGCTCCTCTGCAGCTTCAAGCTCCAGTTGCCCCTGATCATGGCCAACTGCCGTGCCAGCCCCAAGCCGGCCTGCATCAGCTGCCCCACCAGACCGCCCAGATGGCCAGTCAGACAACCCAAGGCCAATCCAAAATCCCAGCTCCCCTCTACAGCCAGGTAGTGGCAGGCCCCCCTCCTTCCCCACAGCACCAACAGCAGCAGACCCTACCCACACTTGCTCAGACGGGCGCTCCGGTGCAGATACAGGTGCACTCTCACTCGCAGACACATGCGGAGGTAGCGGGAAGATCGGATGGGTTGTCGTCCCCTCCCGCTGCCTACCACTCCCCTCAGCTGCCCCCCAGCCCCTCTCATTCCTCATCTCACCCCTCCTCCTCTTCTTCACTGCCCCTCCCACTGGAGGCACTGCTGCCCCACCCTGGAGTAGCTGACGTCGTTGCCCCTACCTCCCCTCCTCCTGCCACTACCTTGCAGTCCCTTGGCTCTAACTGCCCCTCGCTGCCCTCGACCTCGCTGCCAGATTGTGACCCCGCCTTGCTGGGCGCCCCAAAGGTACAGAAGCACAGGACAACACAACTGTGTGCTTTCCCGCTGTTGTGCTCCCACATAGTGTTCCCAAAGAACCCCCATACCTGCTCTCTGATCACACCATGACGTACCGCTCACAGGCATCTTGAACAGCAGACAGTGTGTAATTACACATTGTCAGTCACTTCCACAAATACAGGACCACGTTTACACACTGCCATGCTTTTGTAACTGGGCAGATGTTCCAAATACAAATGAGCAGCATATCCATTGTATAGCAGCATATACATATCTTACACTGTATAAATTTCCACTAACCAGTTACACGCTGACAAATTCAAAACGTTGACCCCTATACTCAAATAACTGCAATCATTTCAACTGGTTTATTTTATTGTTTGTCCGCATCACCTCTTTCGTATAAGTTTTACAGTGTTGATTCTTCCATTCCGGTTTGCTTCCTTTTTTAGGGGTCCTGTTTTTGTCACGCTACTAATTTCTTGGTGTGTGTGTGTCTGTGTGTTTGTGTGCCTTCGTGGCATTGCCTGCGAATGTGTGTATTGCCTCCTGTCTGGTGTTTCCGTGTCTGTGTGTATGCCTGTCTCTTTCCATGTGATGCTGCAGGAGGTGCAGGGCCCTTCCAGTACTGACAAACCATCTTCATCCAGGTATGTGCTGTATGCAGCTGATTTGCGCTGTGAAAATTGTTAAGGGAGGTTGCTGGTTCCATTCCCACATAGCATTAGTTCCATTCCCACATTCCTTTCCCACATAGCATCCTGGGGTGCAACTTGCAAGATAATATCTGCAAGACCTGATCGTTTTGTTTTTGAAGCGTTTGAAGCACAAAAAATTGCAATTCCATTTTACAAGTCAATGTCTCTACAAATTGCAAAGGAATTTGTCATTTTTAGAGACATTCTTTCATCATATGGCATAATGAGTTTGGAAATAATAATCAGAATGATTAAAATAATTATTATCATTCAGGTAAGGGAGATGTTAAGGGAAATAACATGCTCAACATAAAAAAAAAAATCATATCTGGGTGTGGGTGCTGCATTTTTGTAGCCAAAATATTGAACTTTTAAAAATGGTGCCTGCACTCACTTTAGGATAAACATGCAACATATGAATGACACATTAAAACTAAGAAGGAAAAAGAACACCCATGAATGCTGAATAATTAGGCTGAAAGCTCTTTGTACAAGTAATATGAACAACAGCTGCGAGACGCAGAGTTTGGGATAACCCCAATTTGACCAAGCCCGTTTGATTTGATTGCGAGTGACAAAATATCTTGAACCATTTTTAGGATGGGCCCCGTGGAGCATGTTACTAGTTATTAGTTATTAGTTACTAGTTATTATTACATAACAAGTTACTAGTAATAATATTACTATTGTCAGTAACGAGTAATATAATGAATTACTATTCAAATTTAAGTAATAATATTATAGTTACTAATCTAAGAACAAATTAGTTACTTATATTACTTTATCGCCATCTAGTGGGGGGAAAAAGCAATGGTAATAATCACAAGATCGACCATACTGATCCACAAAAACGTAGACTGAAATGCCTGGCAACGTCGCCGTCTCAGACACTTGGCAGTTGTATTTGATTACGGGCTATTTTATAGCGAGGCCCTTTGGGCTTAACACACATGAGATCACACAGAGCATGGGCAGCACTGGCAGTGGGTAAACGGGGATGATACAAGGATGGAATTCAATTAAATTCAAGAAACTTTATTAGTCAATAGCACTCTGTCAATTCTGTTTAGTCAACGCATGCGTGTATCATTCACAAACTGAAGGAGATTAAAAATGGAGTTTGCATAGCTCTTCAACTCGCAAATGAATCATTGTCTCTCTATCGCTCAACTTTCACAATATGATTTTTTATACCTTCTTATTGAATAGCTTTTAAAATGTGGGTCTGTTGTTGTGATTTGCTTGTGTGGGTATGTGCCTATAATGTTGGCATTGTTTAGGCTATAAATTGTAAAGTCTCTCAATTGTAAATTGTTCACTCTCTCAAATGAATAACAGTACTGGTTGCAGTACTGAGAGTTTACATATATAAGTCTGGGTATTCCAAATTGTGGAGGAAAAAAAAGGGGGAAAGCATTTAAAAAAATGTTTTGACAATGATTGCTGATCTGAGAGCAAATATGGTCTCTTGTCGCTTTTGTGAAACAAGCCTCTGATTTACTCAAGTAAATGTTCAGCTGGATATATGCGCAATACATACAGTCAAGCCGTTTAATTATGTTACAGACATATTCTACAATAGATTAAGTTCATTTTTTGTCTCAAATTCTACACAAAATAGCCCATAATGACAAAGTGAAAACAAGTTTTTAGACATTTGTGCTAATTTATTAAAAATCAAAATGTAAAATATCATATGACACCCAAAAGTGAGCTGAGGTGCATTTTGTTTCCACTGATACTGCTTGAGATGTTTCTACAACTTAATTGGAGTCCACCTGTGATAAATTCAATTGATTGGACATGATTGGGGATTGCCAACACCTGCCTATATAAGGTCCCACAGTTGACAGTGCATGTCAGAGCAAACTCCAAGCCATGGGGTCAAAGGAATTATCTGCAGACCTCAGAAACAGGATTGTGTCAAGGCATAGATCTGGAGAAGGGTACGGAAAAATCTCTGCAGCTTTACAGGTCCCAAAGAGCACAGTGGCCACCATCATTCGTAAATGGAAGAAGTTTGGAACCACCAAGAATCTTCCTAGACCTGGCCGCCCGGCCAAACTGAGCAATCGGGGAAGACGGGCCTTAGCCAGGGAGGTGAGCAGGAACCCGAGGGTCACTCTGACAGAGCTCCAGCGTATCCTTGTGGAGATGGGAGAACCTTTCAGAAGATCAACCATCCAGGCAGCACTCCACCAATCAGGCCTTTATGGTAGAGTAGCCAGACGGAAGCCCCTCCTTAGTAAAAGGTACATCACAGCCTGCTTGGAGTTTGCCAAAAGGCACCTAGAGGACTCTCAAACCATGAGAATCAAGATTCTCTGGTCTGATGAAACCAAAATTGAACTTTTTGGCCTGAATACCAAGCGTCACGTCTGGAGGAAACCAGGCACCGCTCATCACCTGGCTAATATCATCCCTACAGTGAAGCATGGCGGTGGCAGCATCATGATGTGGGGATGTTTTTCAGCAGCGGGAATGGGGTGACTAGTCCTGATAGACGGAAAGATGAATGCAGCTAAGTACACCGAGATCCTTGAAGAAAACCTGCTCCAGAGCGCTCTGGACCTCAGACTGGGGCGAAGGTTTACCTTCCAACATGACAACGACCCGAAGCACACAGCCAAGAGAACAAAGGAGTGGCTTTGGAGAAAGTCTGTGCATGTCCTTGAGTGGCCCAGCCAGAGCCCAGACCTGAATCCAATTGAACTGTGGAAAGAGCTGAAAATGGCTGTGTACCGACGCTCCCCATCCAACCTGACGGAGCTTGCAAGGATATGCCAAGAGGAATGGGCAAAAATGTCCAGAAACAAGTGTGCCAAGCTCGTAGCTTCTTTTCCAAGACACCTTGAAGCTGTAATCGCTGCCAAAGGTGCAGCAACCAAGTATTAGGCTAAGGGTGTGTAACCCCTAAATAACCTATTTTTGTCAGTAAAATAAAATTGCATATTTTCTAAAAACCTGTTTTCACTTTGTCATTATTGGCTATTGTGTGTAGATGTTTGAGGCAAAAAATGAACTCAATCTATTGTAGTATAAGTTTGTAACGTAATAAAACGTGGAGAAGGTGAAAGGGGTGTGCAGACTTTCCGGCTTGACTGTATGTACCCAGCTGTATAAATATGTTGTAATGCTACTACTGTTGCTAATAATAACAATACATTCTATGCTATTTTTTCACTGACATCAGTTTATTTCATTAAGGATCTATCATGAGCACCTTTATAGCCAGGACTGAAATATTAAACATCAAGAGAGGTCACATAACTCTGTTATGCCGCTTTGTCCAGTTCTATAAATATCACAGCACCACTTGTTGTTCTGATGGGTATAATTGCTTTATTGAGTAGTTTGGTTTGCTTTATTAATGGATCATTGCCATACATATTCATAGCTATCTTTGCAAATAACAATTTTCAGAGTGTAACAAACTTACGTTTAATTAGGGTGACCATCTGGTCCTTGTGACATCCTCCCAGATTTCTGTTTGGGTGGGACAGTTGGTTAGGCTGAAACAGCTCGCACCCCTGGCTGTCACACATCTAATAATGCCAGATGTCCACTCTGACTGAGCTGATTTAATGGCAGATTGCTCTGGAGAGTTACCAAACACCAAAATCCTTTTACCCATGGCCTTCTCCCATTGGTTCCCCAGTTCTGTTCCAGGCAATGGAGAGGAATTACAGCTCCTCCTAGCCAATGGAGAGGAAGCTCAGCTGCTCTTAGCCAATGGGAAGCTGGAGAAAGTTAAATCCCAAAGGAGACCCTCCTATCAGAGGACTGAAAAAGGCACACACTTTCAGCTGAGCATGCTCCAGGTAAACACGAATACTTGCACACACGTGCACTTTATTGATTTTTGTAAATATACGCTAATTACGAATCTGATGCCTGCAACATGTTCCAAAAAAGTACACCTGTACACCAAATTTTGCGACTCCAGGTCAAACGGGGCGTCGGCAGTGGGCATGTCAATGTCAAAATTTTGTCACGTGCACTACAGCGCCACCAGGTGTTCAATCTGCGTCATAATCTAAAGGATCAAAGTGTTTGGCCATTCCAACAAGCCTGCGAAGTTTGGTGATTCTAGACCAAACCAGCTCACAGGAATTTTAGGTGAAAGAAAAAAAAAGAGCTCCAGCGTATCCTCGCTGCTCGGTCCCATAAATAGGAATAGGTTTGTGATAGGAGGAGGTGATATTCTGGCTTCTCCTGCTGCCTGCCCAGGTGTCCAGCAGTGGGGACAACATGGTGGAATGCCAGCTGGAGACCCACAGTAACAAGATGGTCACCTTCAAGTTTGACCCCGAGGGCGACACTCCTGAAGACATTGCAGATTACATGGTGAGAATCTGCGGCGTGGGCGTACGCATTTTGATGCGTTTTGAATTAACGCTACCAGTGCATGTGACACTGCGTGAGATGGATATGTAGCTGTAGTGTGACGCGATGTTCCACTTTGCAGGTGGAGGAGGACTTTGTCCTAGAGTCTGAGAAAGAAATGTTTGTGGAGGACCTGAGGGCAATCGTCAAGAGAGCTCTGGAAATCCTTCACACCCAGCCACAGGTCTACATATTTGCGACACACACTCCTCATAATCCTCACACCCTCCCTCTATGATCTACTCAGTATGCACACTACACAGCACACTGCATAAACCCCACACTACAAACAGTGCAGCACAGCACACCATCTCTACATGTGCCCCATTGCATAAGCCATGCTCCAGGTTTCCCTTCTGTCTACTTCACTAATCTCTTGAAATCTGACATTGCACCTTGCAGATGGTCTGTCTTGTTTTCAGCACCTACTTGTATGACTGGCTGCTTGTCACCATAGAAGGGAACACAGTTGTAATCAGGGGCCTTCAGGGGCTGAATAATTCCCTGTTATTCCCTGTGGTTTATGCTGCTTCCTGTCTCTAAATGTGGAGCTGTAGCTGTACTAAGGTGAGTTTCAATTCTCCTCTGTCTCTGTCTTTCAGACCGGATCGATGGAGCAGCTGCATGTGAGCACTCCTGCAGCCCCCGGCAGTGAGTACATGTTCCCTGGCTATTCTCACCTCTTGCCCCTTACTCTCACAACTGCACTGTTCATGCACTCTGTAGCTCAACTACATTTTAGCATATCCTTATTGTAGCTAACCCATACTGTAGAGCTGACCCACACTGTAGCTCACCCATACTGTAGAGCTGACCCACACTGTAGCTCACGCATACTGTAGAACTGACCCACACTGTAGCTCATCCATACTGTAGAGCTGACCCACACTGTAGCTCACACATACTGTAGAGCTGACCCACACTGTAGCTCACACATACTGTAGAGCTGACCCACACTGTAGCTCACACATACTGTAGAGCTGACCCACACTGTAGCTCACACATACTGTAGAGCTGACCCACACTGTAGCTCACACATACTGTAGAGCTGACCCACACTGTAGCTCACACATACTGTAGAGCTGACCCACACTGTAGCTCACACATACTGTAGAGCTGACCCACACTGTAGCTCACACATACTGTAGAGCTGACCCACACTGTAGCTCATCCATACTGTAGAGCTGACCCACATTGTAGCTCATCCATACTGTAGAGCTGACCCACACTGTAGCTCATCCATACTATAGAGCTGACCCACACTGTAGCTCACACATACTGTAGAGCTGACCCACACTGTAGCTCATCCATACTGTAGAGCTGACCCACATTGTAGCTCATCCATACTGTAGAGCTGACCCACACTGTAGCTCATCCATACTGTAGAGCTGACCCACATTGTAGCTCACACATACTGTAGAGCTGACCCACACTGTAGCTCACACATACTGTAGAGCTGACCCACACTGTAGCTCACACATACTGTAGAGCTGACCCACACTGTAGCTCTGCAACATATCCATACTGTAGCTCTTCCATATTGTAGCTGGACCACACCGTAGTTCTGCCATGCTACTTAGACTGTAGAGGTCATCCACGCTGTAGCTCATCCACATTCTAGCTCTTCCACATTGTAGAGCACATATACTTCATAGTTCATCCAAAGTGTAGCTCATCCATATCCCTGTCCTTGTTATTCATTTGATTTGATAAATTGATAATTAATATTGAGAATAATGTTGGATTGATACGGTGCGTTCTAGAAGTCAAGTATGCGGTGGTATAAATGTGATCCCCGTCCTGTTTTTTGTGTGCGTTTCCCCACCTTACTCGCACCCTCCCGGCCCTCCCTCTCCATCTCTCAGTGGACTCGGCGCCTCAGTCCTCCCCTGTGGGACGCTGGCGCTTCTTCATCAACCAGACGATTCGGCACCGAGACTCCCTCTCCGCCCAGGGGGCCTCCACACCACCCCCTGCTGGAGAAAATGTCACGCTGCAGCCTGCAGACAAGGATATTCAGAGAGGTGGGAAACTGCTTTCCTACACGGCAGCTGCCAATTACACAGACTAGGCTTTTGAACAAATGTCAGTGTTATTATATTGCGGGCAGTGATAAGAGTAACCCCGTTTCCGTCTCTTCTGTCCACATAGACATTGATGGATCACAGCGTTCGGGGTCCTTCAGCGGAATCAGTGCCTCTGCTTGTGCATCCCTCCCCGCCTCTGCTGCCCCTGCCTCCACTGTTTCTGCCCCTGCCTCCATGTCTGGCCCAGCAACTGCTGCCCCTGCAGCCATGTCTGAATCTATATCTGCCCCAGCCTCTTCTCTGTCCAGTGCCGTTTGCTCTGCCCTGCCTGCTTCCCCAGCCCACGTCTCTCTTCCCACAGCCTCCGTTTCCGCCCACGACTCTGCCACTGGGCCCTCTGGCCTCGTCCTCCCCCCTGTCTCTGTTCCCACAGCTACCAGTACCTCACTCCCTGCCCCCGGCATCTGCTCCTCCGCGGCCCCGGTTCCCACAGACATTTCCCTCCCGGGGGGGTCTGACAGAGACCGGCAGCAGCCTCCTTCCTCCTCTCCTGTTCACACCCCCCCTGCTGCACTTCAGCCCTTGAGCCTGAGTGACCAGGACCAGCTGCGCGCGGCCGGGCAGCTGGAGCAGTCCAAGCAGCTGGCGGAGAAGCAAGCTTACACACAACACCTTGTGCTTCAGCAACAAGCAGAGGTACAGCAGAGACAGCAGCAGTCAGGGCAGCCTCAACAAATACCAGCACAGTCTTTACCACAGCAACCACTACAGCCTCAACAAATACAGCCACAACCGCTTTCCTTACCGCAGCCAGTACAGCCTCTCCCAATACAACAGCCATACTTACAACAGTCACCACAGCAACTGGCCTTACAACAGCAGTCAGTACAGTCTCAACAAATACAACTACAACAAACATCTTTACAACAACAACCAGGACAGTCTCAACAAATACAACTACAGCAACCTTCCTTACAACAACAACTAAGCCAGTCTCAACAAATACAACTACAACAACCTTCCTTACAACAACAACCAGTACAGTCTCAACAAATACAACTACAGCAACCTTCCTTACAACAACAACAAGTACAGCCTCAACAAATACAGCTACAACAAACATCTTTACAACAACAACCAGGACAGTCTCAACAAATACAACTCCAGCAACCCTCCTTACAACAACAACCAGTACAGTCTCAACAAATACAACTACAGCAACCTTCCTTACAACAACAACCAGGACAGTCTCAACAAATACAGCTACAACAAACATCTATACAACAACAACCAGGACAGTCTCAACAAATACAACTCCAGCAACCTTCCTTACAACAACAACCAGGCCAGTCTCAACAAATACAACTACAGCAACCTTCCTTACAACAACAACCATTGCAGTCTCAACATATACAACAACAATCCATAGATCAACGGTCATTACAACCTCAACAAACACAACAACCATCCCTACAGCAACAGTCGGTACAGCCTCAACAAATACAACAACAATCCCTACAGCAACAGTTAGTACAGGCTCAACCAATAGAACAACAGCTATTCTTACAACAACAGTCTCAAGTGCAGCCTGAACGTATACAGCAATCAACTGAACAACAGTCGGTACAACCTCAACATATACAGCAACCATCCTTACAACAGTCATTACAACCTCAACCAATACAACAACAATCCCTACAGCAACAGCCAGTACAACAATCTCAGCCAATACAACAACAACCATTCTTACAACAACAGTCAATACAGCCCCAACAAATGCAACAAACTTCATCCTTAAAGCAACAGTTACACCTGGAGCAACACCATCAGGAAATACAACTGTCACTACATAAGCTCTATCAAGAGCAGTTACAGCAACAGCATCTCCAACAACAGCAGACATTACACCAGTCACAGCAACCATTACAGATAGAGCAGTTACAACAGCAACAGCCAGAAGCACGGGAGCACTTAGTCAGAGAACAGCTCCAGCCAAGTCAAAGTCAGCAGTTACAGCAGCAACAGTCATTTCAGCAAACACAGCCACAGCAACAGTCATTTCAGCAAACACAGCCGCAGCAACAGCTGACACAACAGCAAAAACAGGAACTGCAGCAGCAGCTACAAGCAGTTCAGCAACAAAAAGCTCACATGCAACAACAGCAGTTGATACAACAGGAAGTAGTCCAACAGGTGCATCAACAACCGCTGCTGCAGCAACATGTGCAAGAAACTGTACAGCCACCATGCATGGTGTATCAGCAGCAAGCAGTGCAACAGCAGGAACTACAACAGCAGTCAGTACAACCTCCTCATGCAGAACAGTCAGTACAACAACCTCTTCATATACAACAGCCACCATCTTTACCACAACAGTCGGTTCACCCCCCTCAACAGCTTCCCCTAGACCACCCACAGCAACAGCAAGCACTGCAGTCTGAGTTGCCACGGCAACAGGTGCTGCAGCAACACGCCCTGCACCAGCAACCATTGCAGCAGACACAGCAGCAGTATTCTGAGTCGGACCTCTCTGCAGGGGAGGCCAGCGTCACAGGAGAGGACACCCCCAGTCTCCCTGCCCCCGCCCTCCCCTCCTCTGATACCCCACTGCCCCCCCTCCCCCTCTGTGCCTCTGACACCCCCCTGCCCCCCCTGACTCAGACCCTCAGCCCCTCCCCAGCCCAGCCTTCCTCTGTTGCAGAGTCTGACAGTGAGGGGCCCCCCAAGATTGAATATGTGGACAACCGCATCAAAACCCTGGATGAGAAGCTGAGGAACCTGCTGTATCAGGAATACAGCGGCGGGGGGACTCCTGCAGGGGGTGCCACCACGGCCTCCACTGTCGCTCCTGCCTCTGTGTCAACCGTCTCCACTGCCGCAGACGCACACCTGCAGCGGCCCTCCTTCCCTCCCCCTGCCTCCTCCTCTGACACCTCCCCGCACTCCTCTTCCTCCACCTCCTCCTCCTCCACCTCCCGCTCCTCCTCCACCTCCCCTGACGCCGACAGAGAAGCGGTGGCGGAAGCGGGCTTGTCGGACGCGGGTCCCTCGTCCCCCAGGGTTGCGCCTGGGGTGCTGGAGCCTGCCCCGCCCCCCTCCTCTTCTCCCCCCTCGCAGTCGCTCCCTCAACCCCCACACAGAGATGCAGCCGCACACCCAACTCCACCCGCTGAACCCCCAGTCTGTGTAAGTTGGCTTTGTGGACGTGGGCGGGACACATTACAGGATAACTTGATCTTTTCTCTGTCTCTCTTTTCTCTTTTTCTCTTACTCTCTGAGTACATATTTTGTCTGATTCCATATTCTGTGGTACTTATAATGGCAAACTGACTTTCCAATTCCATGTTTGCAAATTATGTAGTTTTGCTGTGTGTGTCTGTATGTGTGTGTGTGTGTGTGTGTGTGTGTGTGTGTGTGTGTGTGTGTGTGTGTGTGTGTGTGTGTGTGTGTGTGTGTGTGTGTGTGTGTGTGTGTGTGTGTGTGTGTGTGTGCATTTCAAAGACTTTCTCTGTGCACTCGTACCTACTTTTGTTATGCTTTGGTGTTTATCTCTCTCTGAGTCTGAATGTATCCCCCTCACAACTCTTTCCTGCCCTGACCACCTCCCCTGTTCCCCTCCCTTCCCCTCTGCCCCAGGCTGCCCCCCCTCTTTCCGAAGCCAGTACCCCAGGAGACGCAGTGTGGCCTCTCTCCAGTCAGCCCCCGCTCCCCCTCCGGCCCGGACAGCAGCAGCTCAATGCAGGAGGTGGATATTTTGGCCTAAACCTGACATGTCCTAGTATCAGAAATCCTGTTAGCAAGAAATCCTGGACTCGCAAATTCAAAAGCTGGGCGTGCAAGCTGCGTCACTCCGCCAGCTTGTTCAAGAAACCCAGAGTCCAGCAAGGTAGTGTCTTTTGACAGAGAGAGAGAGAATGTGGGAGAGAGAGAGAGAAAGCAAGAGAGCGAGAAAGAGTGAGAATGGAGTGTGAGGGAATACGATTCCAAAACTAATTTGTAGATTTCTGTGTAATTAGTGTTGTTATTGTGGTAGGTCTTTATTTTGTAGGTCTGTATTTGGTTTTGTTGATTGGATTCCTCGTAACTGTCCAATTGTTTCAGAGATCACTACAATATTCTTACATATAGTAGTATTTTTACAGTCGTGATAGTCTGGGTTTGTATTTGGTTTAGTTTCGATTAATATAACTTCATGCTTATTTATTTTTTTTGGGTAGGATAATTATTAAAATATATTTGTCCTTAGTCATAGTATTAATATTATAGTATTAAATACTACAACAATACTATGACAAAAAATATATTTATTGTTTTTCTTTTTTTTTTTTATGGGCTGGTTTCCCAGACAAGGATTAATCTTAGTCTTGGACTAAAAACATTTCTCCAGTGGAGATATACACTAAAAAAGAAAGCTTACGCCGCGTACACACAGCGAGCAACTTCGGTCGCCCAGTTGCCGGAAGTCCATTCATTCTCTATGAAGCTGAGCGACGTTCAGCGACCTGAGCAACTAGAAAACTGAGCGACCAAAATCGGCCGATAAATGTTGCCCACAGTTTAACTTTTTGGCCGACGTCGGCCGTAACAGCCAATCAGAATTCCGCGTTTCATATTTCTCCAACCGACACGAAACCATTTCGTGAATAATTGTTCCGTAACCTAGCTAGCTACGTAGCCTAATATTGCCTATCAAACTAAGCTAGGCGAAATAGGGTTAGCAGCGGTAACAGTGAATAATTTATATATTATCATTGTATAATTATCAGTGTCACAACATAACCTTAAAGGATATATGTGGCTTGTTTTACCAATATCACATTGATCCCAAACTACGTGTTGAGTTTTATAGCTACATAAATCTATCTAGATAGAGTGATAGATTTATGTATAAACCCGCCGGTACTTGCAATTACGTTCGAGAAATAAAAGGATCTTGAATCGGTTTCGATGATGAAAGACGGTATAGCTTCTTTATTTGTATACAGTTCAGCATGATGTTGGTCAGCTTTCCAGTCTAACATGCCCTTACACTCCAAACTGGCCCAGCATTTACTGTAAAACCGAATAATAGATAGATAAAGATCGCCAGCTCGCAACGAAGATGGATATAGCCTATCGCTAGCTAGCGAGAACACATATAATTATCAGTGTGATGACATAACTATAAAGAATAGGCTGCATTGCAAATATGTCTTTCTTATATGTAGGCTACCGCCGTTGTTTCTCTTCATCAAAAAATTGTAGCTGTACGAGCAGACTTGGATGACACAACGGGAAGCTCTTGCCCCGCCCCCAGCCTAGTAGACTTGACCGACCCAGCAACCAAGTTGCTCGCTGTGTGTACGCGGCGTTAGACTTGGACTAGGCTTAATCCTTGTCTGGGAAACCAGCCCAATGAGTTACTAACAGTGGAAAATTTAGCTAAGAGGAGCATATGGAGTTTAGGGCATACGTTCAAATATCAGTTTACAAACTTGCAGCTTTCCGTTACACAGTGGTCCCTGCATTGGAGTACAGAGCATTAGAGCTGTCTTCCAGTCCACACACTGGCATTTATCACGCCACAGAAACATACCTTTCTGTATGGTGTCAGTCACAAAAGAATATGTGAATGTGGATTAGCTGCAGTTTTAGTTTTACCTTTGACTAGCTAGCAACGCTGAATTATTTTAGTTGTAAATATCGGTTGTATACTTGGAATACAACAACTCATGTATGTATTCTTGTAATGTATTCTCGTATAAGGAAGATTATTCGTGTTTCACACAGGAAAGCATACGTGGACCATATCTACGTTTTTTAAATAATAGTTCTATACAGTAACTTTACACGCTTAGACAGAGCATAATGCCTTCTTGATAAGGTCACAACTGTAAAAACGCCAAAATTTAAGTCAGTAAACTCGCTACTTTGCAACATATTTTAGGAGACGTTTCATGTCAGGTTTCCACTGAAATTGAAAGTACTTGCCAGTTTGCTTTGGAGCAAATCGCTGCTGTTTTTCTCGTTGTTGGCATCTTTAGGAAACGGTCTCCTTGAACTCATCCAGTACATTTATAAAAATAAAGTAAAGGATCAAGTCAGTGGGAGAAAATGTTTTGAAGAAGCAGCTCTGCGCATTGAAAACCCCACCCCTTTCAGATGAGGTTCAATTTACAGTGGACATGGTCAGATATCCATATTGGTCAACCTGTCTGACTGAACACATCTGTCAGTCTGGTTAAGGCAGGGCGCACAGAGCCCAGTGGAGACACAACTTTAATTGTCTCGGGTTAAACCGTGTTTAGCAGGGAATAGTATTGGGTTCTGTAAAACCCTCTTTTGGGAAATGTTTCTTCACAATTGGTGGTTCCATTGATTTATCATATACTATCATGGTTAACTGTAGCATACTTTATGAGCACTCTCTTACTTTACTCATAGTGTAGAGTGGACTTTTACAGTGAATGTCTGTTCTCTCATACTCACTGTAGGAAGGTCAAATTTAATTCTTTATAATTTTCTAGCATTCTCCTGCATGTGCAATATTGCATTTGCTAGATTGTCGTTGAGTGTATGTACGATAGATGTTATACGTGTGCAAATGGAGGCTTTGTTCCTATTCAGAGTGAACACGTGCCTGAATGCACGTGCTTGTTATGTCATGTTGTTGTGTTTAGAATGTATGTGTGTGTATATGGTGATATATCAATGAATATTGTAATATATTGTACAGCTGTCGGTAATAATTTAAGCTATTGTTTCAGTATATCTTCTTTCAGCATTATAAATGGAATATCTGAATTATTTATCTATATACACACATACATGCAGTGTAGAGCTTTAGAGTATTTCCAAACATGCAAAGCCGTGAAGGCTGTCATTTCTGAATGCATGTTCTGTGAATGTAGTGTTTGCTGTCTCATGGGTGGGACATGCTGGTTTGTGAGTGAGTGAGTGAGAGTGTGCAGGTGTTTGTGACGGAAAATGTATGTGTGTGAGAGGATGCGCATGCGTATGTGTGACAGTTTGCGTGTGTCAGCGTGTATGTGGGTGTGTCAGAGAGTGGGACTGGGTGCGCGTGTATGTGAGGGTGTGGGCGGACGGGTGTGTGCCTGAACGCGAGTGAGTACGAATCTGAATGCGTGTGTGCGTACGTGTGCGAGCGATGGTTTGCTTGTGTGTGTGAGGGCATACAAGTGGGTGTGTGTCAGCACGAGTGTGCATGCGTGTGTGTGATTGCATGTGGGAGTGTGGCTGAGTATGTGGGGGGATTGTTGATTAATGTGAAAATGGTGGCTCACTCCCCAAAACTGTTCCCACATCAACCTCCTCATTCGTTTTTTTCCCTTTTTAGTTCATCGTGTGTCCTCTCACTCATACCCCACATCCTGTTCCTCGGACCTCTCCTGCTCTTTCAGCATGTCATGACTTTATTATTATTATATTCATTACTCTTAAATATATTATGTTAATCATGTAACTTCTCTTTAGATATACATAAAATGTTGATTTTTTGACACATATGTTTGTAAATCAAAACTAAGTAATGATGATAAATAGTGCTATTCAGTTGCGATGAAGACTTCTGACATTTGACTGATGTCATCTATTGTTAATGCTATTCCTTTGCGTGTGTCTGTGTGTTTGTTCCTGTGTCCTTCGTGTTTGTCTGTCTGTCTGTCTGACGGTCCGCACACGCACGTCCCTCTGTTTGCCCCCGTGTGCATCGGGTATTACCGTCCGTCTATGTCCGTGTGCCTCTTTGTCTGCGTGCCCCCGTCCCTCCGTCCGTCCTCCACCCTCTTTCTTCTCGGTCTCTCCGGCAGAAGAAAACAGCAGTCAGAGTGTGAAGGAGGAGAGCGAGCACCCAGCCCCCCAACAGGGTCACTCTCGCATGGGACGATTTCAGGTGACTGACACACCACTCCTTATGCGCATCGGACATACCCTTACGGAGATACACTGCAATAAGTATATTATCAATATATTTCAACACTTCACAGTACATTGAACAAATTGTTGCCCCTTTTAGATAATGCAAAATGTAACACTGAAAAATATTTATCATTATATTTTCCAAAAAGGCCACATATTTTCAGCAAATTGCAACATTATTTTATATTTCAGTTTATTTTATTTTTGAGCTTCACACACAAGAAAATAAATGAGTAAACAGTATATACAGTTAAAGCACAACTGAACTTTGGTGGAACTTTGGGTTGTGTAGTTACCTGGCCATGATATGAGACCAAATGGTGGCGAAATATGTTCATTAGTTGCTATGTGCTCCCCTGGGGTGATAATCCAGAATAGGGTATTTGTCGCTCTCCATTCACTTTTATAGGGCAGCTAAAATGGTCTCAAAATGACACTTCTAGCATGTATACGAACTAGAACGAAGCGGATTCTGTCAATACTGTCAAGGTTATTAGCAGCCTTTGCTGTTTTGCCGTTTGGTTTTCTTTTTGGCGTCGGGACGCTCTATCTAACTTTTTCCATCCCGGTGTTTGTATCTCGCCCAGCAATTATTCTTTGCACCTGTTTCAGGTTTCCTGCCGGTTATAAATAGCCCAGGACTTCCGCATTTTCGACACTTCGATATTGTCTTTGCTATGTTGACAACGAAGTTGGTAAGGTATAGGAAATTCGGTCTCTGCATTTCTGGTTCGTACGAATAGGAAACGCAGCAAGTCCGGTTAAAGAAATTAGGATTTTCGTTATCCTTATTCTTTTTACCTGTTACCCTTTTGCCTATAGAGCTTTGGATAACAGGTTTTATTTTCTGTTCCTTTCTTTCACTCGTTTTTTTGAGTTTTTGCTTTGTTTCTCTAACCTCCTGTTACACCTAGTGATTTAGTGCGTGAGGTTCTTTTGTTATTTATTCTCGCTGTTTATCGAGATATGCCTCCGTTTTTGAGGTTGCTTTGATTTGCCTTGTGCTAGGGAAGTTTTGCTCCCGTTCTTTTTTTTATCTCCTCCCTGGTGTGGTTCTTCCGCTTTTGTGGCGTATCTTTCGAGATACGTTTTTAGAATCCTTATCAGTCGCGTCTGGTTCTCCGAACCTTGCTCTAACCCTCACAAATACAATAAAAAACAATAACCAGTCCTCATATGTATTTCTTTTTGTGTAATTAAAATTATTTATAAAAGTACTATTTTTTTCAATGTTGTTAGCAAGCTACCAGAAAAGACTAGCAAAATATCAGCAGGTCGGTTTGTTTACCATAGATATATACTACCAGGAACGCTTGCTTCCGTGGAAATTTGGATCAATGAGCGGTTTCTGACGCAGCGGCACATTAATGCTGTTTCTGGCGGAAGAATTACCTACCAGATCTATGTGCCAAATAAAATACGAAAAAGCCAGAAAAGGGCCATTTCATTTTCAACAAAAAAATATGTACGAGGACTGGTTATTGTTTGTATTGACAGAATCCACTTCGTTTGCATTTGTATATGTGCTAGAAGTGTCATTTTGAGACCCGTTAAAATTTAATGTGGCTAGCACCCAGGGGTTGCGTTAGGCCGGCAATTGCCGGTTTTTGCCGTTTTTTTATGACAAAGGCCGGAAAATGTAATTCCCTCTGAACATTCGGGCCGGTAAAAAAACTAAACTTTTTTTTTTACTTTGCAATATAGTAATTTAACATATTTAGTCTCAAAACGACGGCATCGTCGCAAATGAAAGGAGCCTATATGGATTGCTCGTTTTTTCTGCCAGTTATAAAAAGGCCGTTTTTAACTGTCAGTAGGCATAGGCTACTTTAACTTAATAGGCTATAAGCTTGATATAATCAGCATTTTTTTAGCCTAGGCCTACACTGTTCTGGTCTGACTTTCCCGAAAGCGTTGTTCGTTAACGTTAGGTCGGATCCCAATTGTCACGTGTCGTTGCTGGCTCTTTTCCGTATAGCATCTTCCGCAACTCTGCAATTTGCCTTGGAGTAAAGAAATGTTAAAATCGTTATTCAAAATGAGGTTATTGCTCATTATTCTGAAGAAAAATGTGTTCTAATAAACTAAAGATGCAAAATCAAGACAGCTTCTTTTGTTGAGAAAACATTAGGCGACGCACGCAGTGACGCACACTAAATGCGCGATTTTAATGTAATTCATCCGCATGTGCAAGGCGAAGCTGTTATATTTAATTTTTATATTATTCCTTTATTTTCAAATAGTTTTCAGTCCAAAATATAATACTATGCTGTAACATATGTTGTTAGGCTACATCATTAAATACACCTGCCTGTCGTTCATGCATTGAAAATAGATATGGCCGTTTTTTTAATCGTATGTCCGACAAACTGTAATCATTCCGGACATTCTGGCCGGCAGTTTAAAATCCTAGCGCGACCTCTGCTAGCACCTTTACTTATGAAGCTATGAGGGCTCAAAGGTCACATATCCTTTGCATGCCATGGCTTCCTGATGTCTGTGACCCAACAATATCAAAAGACTCTTGATATCTTATTTTCTGGTAGAGTATTCTGGGGGCAATTGTAACAGGGGTCAATTGTAACACAATTTTTTGTTACAATTACCCCCAACCCTGAACACA
Organism: Synaphobranchus kaupii; assembly: GCA_029718625.1. Lineage (NCBI taxonomy): Eukaryota > Metazoa > Chordata > Actinopteri > Anguilliformes > Synaphobranchidae > Synaphobranchus > Synaphobranchus kaupii. The sequence continues at coordinate 4,046,010 of CM056379.1, forward strand.
TGATACTAGCTAGCTTGCTGGATAGAATCTCAGCTCTAGCTTGTTTCAGATTGGTGCAATTTTATGGTGTTGCAATGCCCCCTGTTACAATTGCCCCCATAATACTCTACTCCTACAAGCAATAATATAACCTCTGCATTTCAATGGATCTCTATGGGAATTGGCGGGTGGGACTAGATTTAGCTGTAAATTACACTGGAACAGTATGGAACACATGGTTGGCTAAATGGCTGTAAGTCATCAAGGGTCTGACGTGTCAAACAAGCCTTAAACCATCACTCTGCTGCCAAATATGCAGTAGATATGGATGGATAACTTGAAGGGTTTCTTCTCCTGACTTATTTTTCCATTGAGGTCAATAGGAAAATGAGTCAGGAGAAACAAACCTTAAAGTGATCCATCCATATCTACTGCATATCTGGCAGCAGAGTGATGGTTTGAGACTCGTTTCATACCTCAGACCCTTGATGACTTACAGCCATTTCGCCAACCATGTTTTCCATACTGTTCCAGCATAATTTACAGCTAAATCTAGTCCCACCCCCCAATTCCCATTGAGATCCATTCAAATGCAGAGAAGTTATAGTATCCCTTGTAAGACTACCAGAAAATAAGATATCAAGAGTCTTTTGATATTGTTGGGTCACAGACATCAGGAAGTCATGGCATGCAAAGGATATGTGACCAAATATTAAAAATGATTACTTTATTCTACATTACGTTAAACTGTCCAATATTTTTTGATGCCCGAAAATGGGGGGGGGACTATGTACAAAAGGTTCTATCAATTCTAAACGGTTCATCCGATATGATGAAAAATTACCTTCAAATTAAAGCTGACAGTCTGCACTTCAACCTCATTGTCATTGTATCCTTTCAAACTCAAAGTGCTAGGGTACAGAACCAAAATAACAAAAAATGTGTCACTGTCCAATGAATGTATATATATGAATTAAATAAATCAGTCCATAAAGAAGAATCTGATTACTTGATATTTATGTCTTTCATCTTCTCCCCCTCTCCCTCTCTGTCTCAAACCCTCTCTCCCTCTTTCTCCCTCTCTCTCCCAGGTGACCCCAGTGGCCCTGCCTGCTGAGCCCGACCCACAGCAGGCTCCTGCTGCCCAGACTGCTGTCCACAGGAAAGTGGGGCGCTTCTCTGTGAGCCACGCGGAGGCTCAGGCCGAAGACAGGCAGACGGACAGCTCACTCATGTCCCCGGACCTGGAGCGAGAGAGGAAGAAGGGCAGGGGGAAAGAAGGGGTGAAGGAGGAGAGGAAGAGGGCACCTGCTGCCGCCCTCCTGCCCCGTGTGTCCTCCCCTTCCCCCCACGGCAGCAGCGATGATGATGATGAAAGCGAACTGGAGGATGAAGAGCTGAGGAGAGAACTGCACCGAATGAGGGAGAAGTGAGTAAGACACACACAACATGCATGCACACATACATATGCTCACTGCGCACACATTACACACACACATTCACATACACACCCACCACATATGCACACTATACATACGCACTCTCACTACACACACATACACTTAGTGGGGAGTGGTAGAGAGGTATGGGAGTCTTTAGGTTACTGGGCATTAGGTGTACGTTGAGCCAGCTGAGCAGGCAATGCATATATTATGTTTGTAGCTAGCCAACTAGCTGTACATGTCAGGGATCGGTAACTAGCTAGCTAGTTACCGATCACTAAATCTGGCCAATTTCCTAATAATTTCAGTTGTTTAATGTGCTAGCCAACTAGCTAGTCCGAACCAAGGGGCCAAGACTGGGCTTTCGTTTTGAAGCTCACTTCCTGGTTGGGCTGGGAGCGGCCATTGTGCCGTTGCTCACTAGCGCCACTGCGGTTGGCTCCAGTATAGGTCTTTCCCAATGTAAGTCAATGGCAGCAATGTGGTCAAAATACTCAGTCAATAAATTTTTTACACAAAAAAATTTAATTGCAATAGGTGCCTTTCCTTCATCTAATGCCTGTGAATGTGCTGATTTTTTAAAATATTGTGTCGTTTGGACAGGGTATTAACATTTGTTCAGGACCAATCAGAGGGACAGGTTGAGTCCTGGGATCACTGGCATAGATAGGTTCTATATGGTTCTCCCTGCCCTCACTCGGAGGGGCGGGACCTATTTTTATACAGTCTATGTTTGGGACAGGGAGACACGCTGTATTTTTGAGTGGAAGTCGATGGAGAACATTCCTTAGTAGCCTACCATGAACAAGCTGTTGTTTGTGGACGCAGTTCGTAGCATAATAAATTGAGTGCCTTACCCGCTCATCTTCAACATGTTTGTCATCACATATTCATTTTGGTTGGAGCGAGCTATGATGTGTCTACTACGAAAAAAAATACTGTTTCGTAAAATGAGACAGAAGGGGATGTTGCAGCTACACTACAGGCCCAGTGTCTCGGAGCAAGCAGCCAAACTATGGGTTAAGTATCTCAAATCAATTGCTCCATACCTGTATAACCTTATCAATTTAGATATTAATTTAGCTATTCCAACCCCTCCCGTACGCAATAGCCCCCTGTTATGTACTCCCCCTGTCATGAACGTTACCATTGCTTAGCAATGCTGGGTTAGCTAGCTAGCAAGCTAACGATATCTCACGGCAAGTCGTTTTAACATTTAGCTAGCAAGCTAACGATAGCTTATGGCAAGCCATTTTAATTTAACAGTTATCCTTGCTGTCAAGTAATCCTTGCTGACTGGCCATATAAGTTCGTTAGCTACCGTGATTGCCTAGCTAACGTTACTAACGTTAGCCAGCTGCTCTAGCTAGAAATCTAACCGGATATTTCTACACCTGGATCATTTCTTTAGGTCCCAAAAATTACGAAAATGTGCGGGGAATAGAGCCAAAGTGTTAGCGGTATGTTTGTAGTGACTCAATACGGGGATGTTTAAAATAAAACCAATAATTTATCGGAAAAGAATACGGAGTCTGCGTTTGTAAATGTTTGTGATTAGGTTACAGGATGCAGATGAAAGTTAATGCCAGCTACGATGTAGCTACTGTGCTTTTAGCTAGCGTGTGAACCCACTAACCTTAATTCACACTTTATCTGGAAGAGTTTTCAGAACAGGGTTTCATGCTGCGGCAAACCGTGACAGACTGCTCTGCCAGTCGAGTTAATTAGCGGTTAGCAATGGTGGTGATGCATTGCGTCTAGCTTGGCTACCGCGCACAGCTGGTATGCTATCTAGCTAATCAAATCAGCTGATGTTAGCTGAATATAAATTGAAGATAACTGAATGAACGTTAATTATGTGACGAATACCACACATTCAATGCGAATAAATGACACAGTAAAATCGAGGATGAAAATTAAATGTTATATTATAAAACATTAGCAACTTAAGGAAGTTTACCGCGAGTTTGTTTCGCAAAATGGTGGGTTTGGTCAGGTCATGGGCTTTATATAGTTCTGTGGGCTTTATAGTTCTGTGGCTTCTCCACCCCGAACTGTCAATCATACTGTGCCCGGGCCATATCCGGTTGACCCTGCTCCAAGCCAAGGTCACTTCGGCTCCACGGAGCAGGCGCAGTTTGTACAAACGGCCGGCGAAAAAGACTTCCGAGCTTCAATTCAGTTTTTACGAGGCCATGGAAAGGCAATGGGTGACGTCACAGTGGCTTTGTCCATATTTTTATAGTCTATGGTCCGAACAAAAGCTCATAACACTCAACAATATATTTTCAATGGCAAAATGCGTTAATTTAATAATAAAATTTGTTGCAAGTCCACATTGTGGTATTAGAATTATACGCTATACTGGGCCTGGTCCGGCTGGGCAGTGTGATTGACAGTCCAGAGCGGAAAAGTGCACGACCTTGACGCCTACTTATCCCTCATCCTTACCCTTTTCTGTTTATAGTAGGTTGCCATGCAGCCTAAAGAGAAGTTATTTGGCTCACAGAATTATCTAACTTTATCCATTACATATAAATTATCTAGGCACTGAGGAATATGGTTTGAAACTTTGAAATGAGACATTTTCATAATGCCCAGAATTTAAAACAAATTTTGTATAAAATCTCAGATAATCTTCTATAATTCAAGAGTCGTGGTAAAATGTCATACTGCCTAATAGCCTCACAATCAAGTGAAGAAAACATGAGGCGATTGCAACAAACATGATAAATGACAGGTATTTCGGGTTTCCATGAATACCCACAGGCTTTAAGTACTTTAGTACGGCGGTGGAGCGATACTTGACGTTACCTACGAATGTAGTGCCGGCACTGGTCGACTACAACAACAAAGAAGAGCAACAAGTTGCAATGGCCACATTCGCTCCGCCGCCGTACTTCCACAGAGAATATAGGTCAGCATAAAGTGAAGGATTCAACGATAGTTTGACTTAAAAAATGATGGTATAAACACTCAAAATAACCCAGATAAACTGTCGTCATATTTTATTTGCTTTGGGTGCACTGTGGAGTGTTTAAGTGCGTTTGGTAGTGGATGCTACCGGTTACCTTAGAGTTGCGCTAGCATTAGCAACGTGTGTATGTCCAAAAGAAGGGACAGCATGGAATTAGCTAAAAATGGTTTCCATCAATCAACTACATCATGGGTAAGTCGTAATTGAGACATTATGTCCAAAATTCTGAACTATCCCTTTAAGATATTGCTCAACCTAAAATGGAGACCTCAAATGAAAAATACAACAGCCTGCACATTAGCAATGTCATAAAATGCACTTGGCCAGTGGAGACTGTAGAACGAAGTACAATTTCAATTCCCACAACGAGACTGTTATAAATCTGTGATAAATGCAATAATGTGACTAATATGTATTGTGGCATAAAAGTTCAAATGCATATCAGATTGTAAGCATAGACACAAAGGCTCACCAGGTCGAGTTTTACGGAATTTAGACAACTGAAGCCAATAACCACGTTTGACAGGTTTTACGTTAGCTAGCTCGCCATATGGTTTGGGAGCTGAGGTTGCTAACTCTATTAGCATATTGTACTAGCTAATATAGCAAATAAGTGTTAGGAAGTGACAGTAGGTACACTATATTTGATTGCTCCTAACTAATTAGTTGGTCAAAACATTTAAGAAAATAGTAAAAATCACTTACTGAAAGAAATGGAGAGAAGGATTTTAGAGGATCGATTAGTACAGTTGTAAACAGAACACCCATAACAAATTGAACAAGAATGACTTGATGCTAGCAATATGACATGCTATCTGTGTGATGGTTGATTACGCACTAGCCAATTTCACACAGATGAGAGGAGGAAGATGGATCAAGTTCATTTCTAAGCGTGCAAGATGCTGCCTCCCTGAGTGACGCGCAGTGACTAGGCAGTGACGCAAACTCTCCCTGAACTGTCCACGAAATATTAAAATATCGTCCAAATGACCCAATCACTTAACAACTCAACACATGGGGAGACATTCAATGAAGAAAAAACACCTTTTGTGACTATGGGCCCTATCTTACACCCGGCGCAAAGCGGCGCTAACGCAAACGCAAGTGTCTTTGCTATCTTACACCCGGTGCTAGGTCCATAATAATGCCTAACGCTTACGCCGTTTAACTACCATGTACTCTTGCGCCATCATTAGTGAACTGGGCGTGTTGGTCTTAAGATGAGGAGTGGCCAGGATTCTTTTTGGCGTATTGCTATCTTGAGCCAGCAGAAAGCGCTTGCGCTAGAACCACCACAAACCTGGTCTAAAGTCATGTCGCAGTTGTTTACATGCTATTTTAACGGCGCATATAAGTGCATCTACATAGGCGTGTGCACAACGCGCATACCCTCCTGTCTGTTACACACAGGGGCGTGCACAGGCATGACTAAAATATCTAGATCACAATGTGAAATATTATTATTGTGTAGGCTATATCAAAAATGCATAATAATAAAAGGTTCCATAGGTCCACATACCTTTCCCTCAGCGAAGGGAAACAATGCCACATTACATTGCTCTCAGCCCACTCCATCAACATCCAGGCGATGTGCGATGTACGGGACAATGGCTATCCATTAAAAAGGAGCTGATAACACATATAGCTATCAAGCCTAATGCGCGAATTGTCTTTGCACCTAATGCGTGAATTGTCATTCAATGGAAAACTCGCGCACGGCAATAGACGGACATTTAAGTTCTGAAAATGCGCTTCAGATGTCATTACAATACAGCTCTGTTTATCTATGAATACAGCCTGTAAGTAAATAGAATGGTTTGTGACTGAAAAAAGTTCAAAACCTTGTCCAGTGAATATTGCATTTATTGTTTTTCAAATAGCCTAGGCTACAGCGGATTCGCTGTGCATAAGGTTTTTTTCGATAGCCTATGGTTAAAAAACGGAGATGTCACCATGTTAACTAAATTGTAACCTTAGATATTCTTCGTCCTTCATATTTTTTTAAATTACAGTGACCAGGTTTCCATACTCTCACCGTTTAAAACCCAGCTGATTTCACCCGTTATTCCTTAACTGAACAAAACGATTTTAAAGAGAACTAAGCGTCTAATTAGAAACTAAAACAAATTTGCAGCACGTTACACAATTAATTCACAATTAATTTTAATGCCATTCTCTGCGCGTGAGCTGCATGTTCTCTGTTTCCCCTGCTGTAAGTCGCACATTTCACGGTCTTCCTGGGAAAGTGGATTGTTTTAAAGGATTACGCTACGAGTAAAACAGGTTGGTCACATTTCCATAAACAGGACATTATTAAACAAGGGGAAATATGCGTGAACTTATGGGTTGCGAACCTGACAGCTTTATTGTAGGCTATTTAGTGTCATCATTAAGGCAAAATAACGGTATGTATGTTATTAATCAATATTAGCCTACTATGCAGGTAGCCTAATGAACTTTAGATGAAGCTTGAACTTCGAGAACTCCATGAGAACAGCCTCTTGGAATTGATGTTTGACACTTTCATTGCATAATCAAACTAAATTCGCTGAACAAGCAGGCTAATTTGGCGTTTTCTAAGGTGAGACTGAAGCCATTGATAGCTTATTCTCAGCTGTTGCAGGTCCTTTTAACAAAATTTAACCGCACATATTTTGTAAAATAACAGCCCTGTCTGGAATTACCGGGAACTCATAGGCTAATGGTTAGTCCGAATAATATTGATCATACTCCATTTAGCCTATTCCTTGATCACACTAAACACGCACGAGCATGTCTGTTTCGCCATCATAAGCAATCCGCCAAGGTGGAAAAGCAGGCTTTTAAAGGGAATGGGATATGACATTTTGATTGGTTTATTGAATGTCACGCCCAAGACACACCTATAATTAATGAAGCGACTAGGTTCAGCCCAGTTGCGCCATGCGCCGTGCTTAGCGCCAAAAAAACACGCCATTAAAATAGCAAAAGTGGACTTGGACACGCCCTAAATGGACTTAGCGCCATGTGCTTAGACTAAGCGCCAAGATCGCCAAGATAGGGCCCTATATGTTCTAGTGGGAAAAAAATTATTCTCACACACTTAGTAGACGACCCGGAACCAGCCTGGACTTAATGACCATATAAGGGTCCCCCTGCTTCCTACTGCGCACTCTCTTTTTGTACAAAATGGTAGCACTTCCGCGGCTTCAAAATGCTTTTCACAAGCCCATGGAAAGTCTCAACATGTGTTGCCGAAGCGAAGAATCACCTCTCATTGGGTGGACTTGTTTTGCAAGCGGGAGGCCACCCAACCATGACCGAATGGGCGTGTTCTGCACTAGTTTTTCACAGAGAGCTCCTCAATAGATGCCTTCTCCCAGGGAGAGTACCCGTCGGCCAGTGAATCCCAAGCCAAACTCTCCTCATCTGCTTCAGAGAGAGGTGTAGGATCCTCTTGATCAGATGAGGAACTAAGCTCCTCCAGATCACTGAAAGAACTGGACTCAGAACCGTGGCCACGCCCCCTCTACACGAGAGGTGCAGTTAGCCGACAGTGTGAAACACATTGAGGCCCCCATTGAAGAATAACAGCATCGTTATTGCCCCAATCAATAAACGGGCTATGTCGAACCAGCCAGGAATGTCCTAAAACTAGAGGGTAGGCTGGAGAATCGACTAAAAGAAACTGAATACACTCCGAATGGCCTTTTAGTGAAACGCGCATGTTTAAGGAGCCAGAAATTTATTTTATAGTGCCCGTACCTAATGGGCAGCCGTCGAGAGACGTGACTAGGCGGGGCCGTACGAGGCGATGGATAGGAACCCTATGTTCCTTAGCCCATCTGGTATCCATAAAGCACTCAACTGCTCCGGAATCGATAAAAGCGGTGACATTAGTCAATCGCTGATTCCAGAGCAGTTGAACATGCAAGAGCGTCCGAGGCACCGAATCATGATGTCTCGCCAAGAACCCCGGTTCCCCTAGCGAAACCCCCCTTTTCCCTGCAGCTTGGGACATTGTTCTATTAAATGCCCACTGCGCCTGCAGTAACGGCATGACTCCACCCGGGGCCTAGACCGCCTAGGTTCACGCAGAGAAGCGCCGTCGACCTGCATAGGCTCTTCCTGCTTAATAGGGGCATGGAAGGGAGGGGCAACTGAAAATGTTGCAGACGGAGAAGAGAAATAGCGGGTAGCCCGAACTCCTCTGTTACCTCTCTCTTTCTCTCGCTCTCGTTCCCTGATACGGTTATCGATGCGAATAGCTGTGGACACCAGGGCATCAAATGTAGCAGGCGGTTTGAGCACTGCCAGGGCATCTTTAATAGGGTCCGATAGCGCGTTAATAAAGAGCGAAATTAAAGGACCCTCAGACCACCCTGTCTCGCCGGCCAGTGCTCGGAACCTGATGGAAAAACCTGCAACGGTATCGGTACCCTGGCGGAGATGGGTTAGTCGCATGGCGGACTCTTGCCCAGAGACGTCATGATCAAAGACTAACTCCATCTCGTCTATCAGTTTCTCCGCGTCGTTCATAATAGGGCTATTAGCCCAAATCAAGGGACTAGCCCAGTCGAGAGTGGTACCAGTGAGTAGCGAGAGGATAAGGGCTACCCGAGAACTTTGATTATCAAAGCGCACGGGCTGAGCTTTAAAAAAAAATAAAGCATTGTGTCAGAAACGCCCTGCACTTCCCTGACTGCCTGTCATAGCGGAGAGGCATTTGGAGTTTGGGCTCCTTCCGCGTAAATGGGAAGGGGCGACAGGGGAGGAGTACCCTCAGGGGCGGATGCTTGTGCACTGGCAGTTTTATTAGCCAGGGTTAATTGGCGAACACTCTCCGCCAACTTGCGGAACCAACCCTCCTGTACCCGAAGCTGGGTCATTAATTGGCCTTGCTGAACTGACATGTTCTGCTGCTGAGTCTGGAGAGCTCGAAGACCCTCCTCATAAGCGCTCAGCACAGACAGCGGGGTAGCCCCGTCCAGATCAGCGGCTATGTGTGTAGCTGGCACCTCTATGTGGCTTGCTTGTACTGTAAGGGGGAGGCGAATGGTTCGGAGGTCCAAATGCTACTAAAGGGGATTCTTTAAGTGTTCAATAACGAACACCAATGAGACGGACAAAATCCGCGAATGAGGGAGAAAAAACAAAAAGAATAAACAGCTCCAGCTCTCTCAGCTGGAGAGCAATATTAAGGAGACTGACAAAAAAGGGAGAAATAATAGCGACCCGAAAATAATCGGGCGAACGAGACTCGTAGGCTCGAGAAAATAGAAAATAAGAAAAGAATGCTTCTCACTCTCGATAGAGAGAACATCAGAGAATAAAGAGAGGCACAGAGCAAACAGAAAAACAAACTGTCTCAGAGAGACCAGAGCGATAGCAGGAGCGAGGGACAGAAAGAGCAAAGGAAATGTGTTCCTATGTGTCTAAATGCACAAAAAGGCAAGTCCCTCGTAACTCCAAAGCAGGTCAATGAAGGCAAGAGGTCTCCTTTGAGTGCCTACCTATACCTTGCCGGCTTTAAGTAAAAAATAAGCGAATGACAAGCAAGCTGTTACGATCCTGATACGGGACGAACCCAAGTGCAACGACCAGGAGACAGATTACAGAAAGTGGAACTTTATTAAGCGTTGGGGTGGTCCCAAAGCTGTACACGGGAGCAAAACAGGTTAGTTAGTTAACACAGGATAGCGTCCAACTGAGGACTGCTCCAAGCCGGAGCTGGACTTGAAGAAACACGGAACTGTTCCAAGCCGGAACTGGGCTTGAACGGAGGTGTCTAAAACACCGGAACTGGACTGGAACTGGACTGGGAACTGGACTGGAAACTGGACCGGGAGGTCCACTCAGGAAACGGGAACGGCACGGAACTTGTTCCAAGCCGGAACTGGACTTGAACGGAGGTGTATGAAACACCGGACCTGGACTGGAACTGGACTGGAAACTGGACCGGAAGGTCCACACAGGAACACAGGGGACGGCCCGGAACTTGTTCCAAGCCGGAACTGGACTTGAACGGAGGTGTCTAAAACACCGGAACTGGACTGGAACTGGACTGGAAGCTGGACCGGAAGGTCCACTCAGGAACACAGGGGACGGCACGGAACTTGTTCCAAGCCGGAACTGGACTTGAACGGAGGTGTCTAAAACACCGGAACTGGACTGGAACTGGACTGGAAACTGGACTGGAGCTGGACTGGAAACTGGATCGGAACTGGGCTGGAACAGGACTGGAAACTGGACCGGGTAGCTTGAGTAACCGGGCAGAAAGCAGAGGTTAAAGGCAGGGTGTTGTGACAGGACTGTAGCTGGTGAATGCACCGCCGAGTTGGAAGGTGCGGCGTAGCTCGGGCAATACTGGCGTAAGCCGGCTGGCATGCAGAGGTCCTGGTACCGCAACACGAGTACGGGAGGTACGTAACACGGGGAGGACAAACACAGCTGCGGGAAGACTGGAACTGCGGCGTCTGGAGGTTTTGAAGGGAAACAGGTAAATGCATGCAGCAGCGAAAGTTTAGCAGAGATAGCTACCAGTCAGGAAACCAGGCGAACAGGTATGAACCAGCAGGCTCACAAACACTGGACCAGAAACGGGATACGAAACAAACACGGTAGGTTAGTCAACGAACTGGCGCTGAATAGCAGCCAGCCAGGGGTTTAAATGGTGCAGGAAGTGAAGGAGAAAACGAGAAACAGGTGTGATGTTAAATCAGGAGTGATTGCCGAAGCACAGCAGTGAGGAATGTGAGTAACGAGAGGGGCGAGTGATAGGCGGAAGCTAAAGTGGAAAATGAAACCAAAAGTACCCGAGGGAGACGCCCAGTCCACAGCCAGGAGGGAAACACGGACAAGGGATCCAACATGACACGGAAGGAAACAAGGAAAACATGGAAAACGGACAGGACGGGAACGGAACGTTACAGTACCCCCCCCTCAATGTACGCCACCTGGCGTACCCGGAGGCCTGGTCTTGTCAGGGAACTGTTCGTGGAAGTCTTGGATTACTGAATGGTCCAAGATCAGGCTCTTGTGGAGCCACGACCTCTCCTCAGGACCGTACCCCTCCCAGTCGACGAGGTATTGGAAACCCCGGCCCCTGCGGCGGATATCAATAACACGGTTCACCGTGTAGGCCGGGGCGTTGTCAACAACTCGGACGGGAGGAGGCGGGATGGTAGGGGTACTGAGGGGGCTGGAGGAGACAGGCTTAACCTGGGACACATGAAACACAGGGTAAACTTTGAGGGAGGCGGGGAGGGAAAGTTTAACAGACACCGGGTTAACTAGACAAATGATGGGGAAGGGACCAATAAAACGGGGCTGAAGCTTTCTGGATGAAGAGGGAAGGGAGATGTTTGCAGTGGAGAGCCAGACCTGCTGACCGGCCCTATACTGTGGGGCTGCGGTCCTGTGAAGGTCCGCCAGACGTTGGGAGCGGGAATTGGCGTGAAGGAGTGCGGTGCGTGTGAGTCTCCAAATGTTTTTACAACGAAGGACATGGGCCCTAACAGAGGGGACAGCTATCTCGGCCTCCTGGGTCGACAGAAGAGGGGGTTGATAGCCTAAAGCACACTCAAACGGGGATAGGCCAGTAGAGGCACTCTTAAGGGAGTTATGTGCGTACTCGACCCAGGGGAGAAAACGGCTCCAAGAGGCAGGATTGCGCACTGTAACGCACCGCAGGGCGGCCCCCAGGTCCTGGTTCGCCCTCTCTGCCTGACCATTAGACTGGGGATGGAAACCCGAGGAAAGACTAGGAGAGGCACCCAGGGCTGCACAGAACGCCCTCCAAACTCGGGAGGAGAACTGGGGCCCACGGTCTGACACGATGTCAGAGGGGATCCCGTGCAGCCTGACCACGTGTAGCACCAAGAGCTCAGCGGTTTCAAGGGCGGACGGGAGCTTGGGGAGGGGAACAAAGTGAACCGCCTTGGAGAACCGGTCCACTATTGTCAGAATGACGGTGTTACCTTCTGACAACGGCAGACCGGTTACGAAGTCCACACCAATGTGACTCCAAGGACGGCCAGGGACGGGGAGGGAAAGGAGAAGACCGGAGGGAGGCTGGTGGGAAGCCTTGCTCCTGGCGCACACCGAGCAGGCCAGGACGAAGGCACGGGTATCCCCTTTAAGGGTAGGCCACCAGAAACTCCTCCTGACGAGGGCGATAGTTCTGGCGACACCTGGGTGACATGCCAGGCACGAGGCGTGAACCCATTCGAGGACCTGGGAGCGGACGGAATCGGGGACAAAAAGACAGGAGTTAGGGTTATTGCGGGGGTCCGGTTGGGAAGTCTGGGCGGCCTTCACAATGCCCTCAATCTCCCAGGAGACCGCAGCCACCACACAGGAGGCCGGCAAAATGGGCTCCGGATCAGCAGGACTGGAGGGAGGGGAAAAAATGCGGGACAGGGCATCTGCTTTAATATTACGGGAACCAGGGCGGAAAGAAACAGAGAAATTAAAGCGTGCAAAAAATAACGACCATCTAGCCTGACGAGAATTGAGCCTCTTGGCAGATCTTAAATAAATGAGGTTTTGATGGTCGGTAAAAACAAGAAAAGGGGTACCTGCCCCCTCCAGCCAGTGGCGCCACTCCTCAAGAGCCAGTTTTATCGCCAGCAGTTCCCGATCCCCGACATCGTAGTTCCTCTCGGCGGAGGACAGCCTCCGGGAGAAGAATGCGCAGGGATGGAGCTTGCTATCAGAGGCGGACCGTTGAGACAGAATGGCCCCCACGCCGGTGTCGGAGGCATCCACCTCAACGACAAACTGCCGAGAAGTGTCAGGGTGAAGGAGGATAGGTGCTGAGGAAAACCGAGCCTTGAGTAGCTCGAAAGCTCGCTGGGCATCGGAATTCCAACAGTAAGGCAGGGCAACGGAAGTGAGTTTAGTCAGGGGAGCAGCAATGGAACTGTAATTGCGAATAAAGCGGCGGTAGAAATTTGCAAACCCCAGGAACTGTTGAAGGTGCTTGCGGGAGGTGGGTTGGGGCCATTCTGTCACCGCCTTGATTTTCACAGGGTCCGCCCGGATACTGCCCTCCTCGATAATGAAGCCGAGGAACGGGACCGTGGAAGCGTGGAAGGAACATTTCTCAGCCTTAACAAATAGCTGATTCTCCAACAGCCGCTGGAGAACCTCTCGAACGTGACGGACATGCTCCTGCGGGGATTGAGAAAAAATTAAAATATCATCGATATAAACAAAAACGCTCCTCCCTAGGAGGTCCCGCAGGACGTCGTTCACCATGCTCTGGAAGACTGCTGGGGCGTTAGTAAGGCCGAAAGGGACCACCAGGTATTCGTAGTGGCCCAACGGGGTATTAAAAGCAGTCTTCCACTCGTCCCCCTCACGGATACGCACCAAGTGATACGCATTCCGGAGGTCGAGCTTGGTGAACGTCACAGCTGGAGAGAGGGCTTCAAAGGCGGTGTTAATGAGGGGAAGAGGGTATTTGTTACGGATGGTGACCTGGTTGAGGCCCCGGTAGTCGATGCAGGGTCGCAGGGAGCCATCCTTCTTCCCAACGAAGAAGAACCCTGCACCGACTGGGGATGAAGAGGGACGGATAATACCCGAAGCGAGGGAGTCGTGGATGTATTCCTCCATGGCTAGTTTCTCCGGTCCAGACAGACTGTAGAGGCGTCCCGATGGTAGTTTAGCTCCAGCCAGTAGGTCAATGGCGCAGTCATACGGCCTGTGAGGAGGTAAGGACAGAGCACGTGATTTAGAAAATACTTGCGCGAGGTCGTGATACTCGCTGGGAACATTCGTTAAATCCGGTATAGGTTGCATGGAACAGGGTTTACTGGGCCCCGGAGGGGGTAGTGCAGAACGGAGACAGCTGGCTAGACAGTGGGCACTCCACGCCAGGATGCGACCGGCTTTCCAGTCAATATGGGGATTGTGGAGGCGAAGCCAGGTCTGACCTAAAACCAGAGCAGATTGTTGGGAGTTAATCAGTAATAGCTGAATGGACTCCCGATGATTGCCAGATAGAATTAATTGGATAGGAACGGTGGAGTGGGTAACTAACCCCAAACTCCTACCGTCCAGAGCTAGAGCTGAAATGGGTGAAGTGAGACGTTCCGTGGGAATGCCGGCCCTCCTGGCGCAGGTGATATCCATGAAGCTGGCGTCAGCTCCGGAGTCAATTAGGGCCGAAGAAGATAGGGTCTTGTCCCTCCAAAGGAGAGTAGCCTTGAACATGAGGCGGTCCTGGGCAGCATGGTTGGGGACGATGGGGCTCGTCAGTACGCCCAGTCTTACTGGCGAGCCCCTTCTTTTGGGCGAATGGGACAGGAGGCGATCTGATGGCCAGGCTTGCCGCAATAGAAACAGGATCTGGTGCGCTGACGGCGCTGACGCTCCTCGGGATTGACCGCAACTCTGCCCAGTTGCATGGGCTCTTCCTCGGACCCGCCCGTAGGCGCCCGAGATCCAGTGATGGAGTGTGAATGAACATTAGAGACGACGGAGGGCGAATGACGCCCGGAACTTCCTCCCCGCTCCCGGGCCCGGATGCGGAGACGATTATCGATGGCTATAGCGAGGCTGATGAGGCTATTAAGGGAGTTGGATTCCTCCCGAGTGGCAAGCTGGTCCTTGAGTTCCTCGCTGAGAGCTTGGCGGAAAGCCCCCTGGAGGGAGGCGTCATTCCATCCTGACTCCGCGGCGAGGGTACGAAACTGAATGGCCATTTCTGCGACACTGCGGTTGCCTTGGCGAACTTGAAGCAGACGCTGGGTAGCGTCACGTCCACAGGTCGGGTGTTCAAACACACGTCGCATCTCTGCCGTAAAGGCTGCGAAGTTGCTGCATAACGGAGCCTGGCTGTCCCAGATGGATGTAGCCCACTCCAGGGCGCTCCCTCCCAGGCTGCTCATAATGAACGCGATCTTGCTGGAGTCAGAGGCGAAGGAGGAGGGCTGCATCCGAAACACTATGTCACATTTAAGTAGAAATTCACGACATCTCCCCAACCCCCCGCGATATAACTCGGGGTGTTGTACACGGGGCTCACGGCTGGAAGTGGGAGCCGGTGCCTCCGGATGGGGTTCGGGAGAGGAAGGAGTAGGGTTGGCTGGAATCCGTAGTAGCGGTTGGTGGAGCGAAAGTTGGGATACTTGCTCCGTGATGCCCCTAACTACTTCCAGCACATCATCCAAACGGCGACCCTGTTGGTCGCTGATCGCAGTTTGGCAGGAGAAGGCGTGGCGAATCTGTTCCAGATCGGCTGGGTCCATATTGTTGGCCAGTTCGTTCTGTTACGATCCTGATACGGGACGAACCCAAGTGCAACGACCAGGAGACAGATTACAGAAAGTGGAACTTTATTAAGCGTTGGGGTGGTCCCAAAGCTGTACACGGGAGCAAAACAGGTTAGTTAGTTAACACAGGATAGCGTCCAACTGAGGACTGCTCCAAGCCGGAGCTGGACTTGAAGAAACACGGAACTGTTCCAAGCCGGAACTGGGCTTGAACGGAGGTGTCTAAAACACCGGAACTGGACTGGAACTGGACTGGGAACTGGACTGGAAACTGGACCGGGAGGTCCACTCAGGAAACGGGAACGGCACGGAACTTGTTCCAAGCCGGAACTGGACTTGAACGGAGGTGTATGAAACACCGGACCTGGACTGGAACTGGACTGGAAACTGGACCGGAAGGTCCACACAGGAACACAGGGGACGGCCCGGAACTTGTTCCAAGCCGGAACTGGACTTGAACGGAGGTGTCTAAAACACCGGAACTGGACTGGAACTGGACTGGAAGCTGGACCGGAAGGTCCACTCAGGAACACAGGGGACGGCACGGAACTTGTTCCAAGCCGGAACTGGACTTGAACGGAGGTGTCTAAAACACCGGAACTGGACTGGAACTGGACTGGAAACTGGACTGGAGCTGGACTGGAAACTGGATCGGAACTGGGCTGGAACAGGACTGGAAACTGGACCGGGTAGCTTGAGTAACCGGGCAGAAAGCAGAGGTTAAAGGCAGGGTGTTGTGACAGGACTGTAGCTGGTGAATGCACCGCCGAGTTGGAAGGTGCGGCGTAGCTCGGGCAATACTGGCGTAAGCCGGCTGGCATGCAGAGGTCCTGGTACCGCAACACGAGTACGGGAGGTACGTAACACGGGGAGGACAAACACAGCTGCGGGAAGACTGGAACTGCGGCGTCTGGAGGTTTTGAAGGGAAACAGGTAAATGCATGCAGCAGCGAAAGTTTAGCAGAGATAGCTACCAGTCAGGAAACCAGGCGAACAGGTATGAACCAGCAGGCTCACAAACACTGGACCAGAAACGGGATACGAAACAAACACGGTAGGTTAGTCAACGAACTGGCGCTGAATAGCAGCCAGCCAGGGGTTTAAATGGTGCAGGAAGTGAAGGAGAAAACGAGAAACAGGTGTGATGTTAAATCAGGAGTGATTGCCGAAGCACAGCAGTGAGGAATGTGAGTAACGAGAGGGGCGAGTGATAGGCGGAAGCTAAAGTGGAAAATGAAACCAAAAGTACCCGAGGGAGACGCCCAGTCCACAGCCAGGAGGGAAACACGGACAAGGGATCCAACATGACACGGAAGGAAACAAGGAAAACATGGAAAACGGACAGGACGGGAACGGAACGTTACACAAGCACCGGAAGGAGGAAATCCTAGGCTTAAATAGCCACAGGAAATCCGCAACAGGTGCAGTCGCTAATTGCTGGAAAGGACGGAAACCCCGGCGTGGAACACCGAAAAATCCGATAGATTACCCCGTCGAACAGAAAAGAAACAAACGACCACAGAACAAAGGAAAAGCAGGCGCAAACCATGACACCTTTTGATTTGCTTATGAGACAGGCTGCTGATTAAGGCGCCTGTTTATACTCTATTCCAGCAGCGGGCTCCTCCCTCGCCCGCCACGTGATGCGGGATAGCCCGACATGGTCAAAATGAGTCCACCCACGGACAACTGAATTAGATGCTGGTAGCCTGATATCAAACTACTGCCAGTGAAAGATAGTTCTTTATGATGACTTTATTTAAATTTATGTTAATTACCTAAAATGGGGGAGGGGCGGTGTGGTGTAAAAATGGCTACAATTGCTAAAGTAGAAATAGAATGAAATAGAAATAGTAACATTGTCAATGTCTTGACTGAATTTTTTAAAATCAATTTAATGCTACCTTGGTGAATAAAAGTATCAATTTCGTTCAAAAACATAAAAATGTCTCATTGATTCCAAACTTTTGAACGGTAGTGTATATGTTTTCATTTCTTGCATTCTCCCTTCCCTCCCTTCTCGTTCCCCTCTGCCTGTGCCCCTCTGCCTGTGTCCCTCTATCTGTGTCCCTCTGCCTATGTCCTTCTGCCTGTGTCCCTCTGCCTGTGTCCTTCTGCCTGTGCCCCTCTGCCTGTGTCCTTCTACCTGTGCCCCTCTGCCTGTGTCCCTCTGCCTGTGATGGCCTGTGTCTGTGTCTCAGGCACATCAGAGAGGTGGTGTCTCTGCAGGCCCAGCAGAACAGAGAGCTCCAGGAGCTCTACAGGCAGCTGCGCACCCTCAAAGACCAGCACCCTCCCCTACCCCTCCCCCTGCCTCGCACCCCGCCCATCTTGCCCCCAGCAGGCCCCGCCCTCTCCCCCCGCAGGCCCAGACCTGCCAAGAGCAAGTCGCGGCCTCGACCCCACTCACACCTGGACAACAACGGAGTCGCACACCCAGGTAACAGCCTCTGTTTCTCTCCTGCTGAAAGACTCAGACATGTTTGCTGTGAGCTCAGATGACCTTTCAGCACTTTGTTTATTTGCATAGCTTACATTTTTTTCCTGTTAGGTACTTATGCAGGTTATAGCCAGGTTATAACAGGTTAAGTACTGTGGCTCTAAAGTTCAACACCTGTGAATACCAATGTCATTCATCTGTAATTTATGATACTATTTTTGAGTCTACCAAACAGCTGTGCAGTCTCTCTCTCTCACTCTCTATCTCTCTCCATCTCTGTATCTCTCTCAATTTAGGTCAGCACAAAATGCTTCATTGGCAGGACGTACATTTGTAAATATTTCCAAAGCCTACAGCAATATATCTGAGTGTGAATACAAATGACCGTAAATGCTATCCATAACTTTGACATCATCAACAATAATGAAAACAACAATAATAAAATTGACACAAGAAATAAACGTTGATTGATGAGAGAAGATAGACAAATAGATAATCTCTGTCTCTGTAGCAGGAATCCAGCAGTTCAGCAGCTTCTCAGGTGGAGAGGAGAGCAGACTGCCTCAATACTGCCCCCTGGGGAACCCTGTGGCGCTGACGACTGAGAGCGGTGAGAGCTTAAAGAGCCACATCGCTGAAACAAGGTCACCGACCGCCTGTCTTTGTGTGGCAAAACCAGGAGCGCGGGAGTAACTGTCCCTGTCTGCCTTCTCTTCAGGCCCCAGTCCCTTGTCCCAAGGTTCAGCCAATAGGAAGAGCACATTTACGGACGAGCTGCATAAACTGGTGGACGATTGGACAAAAGAGACTGTGGGTCCCACCCCCCCAAAGCCCTCGCTCAACCAGATTAAGCAAATTCAGCAGGTGCAGGAGCTGGGAGGGTGGGGCCAGGCTGCAGAGGTAGAGTATCAGCCCATTTAAAATACAGTAGCCCCTGTGTTCTTCTCAGCTTGAAATGGCAGTTAGTTAAATGTATAACAGTGCTATCTGTGATTAAAATATCAGTTAGATACACTTCTGTGTTTTTGACTGAAATCAGTTAGTTATAGGTATACCAGTTTCTATATGTGTGATTGAAGCATCAGTCAAATATATGTATAGCAGTGCTGTCTGATGTGTATAACATACGTGTATAATGGTGTTACATCTCTTCCCTACAGAACGCTCCTGCTTGGTTTGCACCTGTGCCCCTGAATCTCCCAGCAGCCCCTGCTTCTGCGGCCCTCTCTGTCATCTCTCCCCCTCAGTTCATGGCTGGAGGGGGGGGCCGCTCAGTGGGGTGGGGTGGGAGCCGCTGATGTGCAGCACCAACAGCAACAACCGCTACAGCAGCAACAGAAAAGCCACACGCCTCCAGCCCCCCAGCTGGTGCAGAGCGCGCACCTGCCCCAGCCGCAGCAGCATGCACATCGCTTCCACCTGCAGCAGAGCCAGATGCAGCCCCAACAGCTGCACCCGCCCCCCCACAGCCCGCCCCCGGCCTCCGCCACGGCCCCTGCCCCTGACGGCAGCGCGGGGACGGGGGCATTCTGCTCCTGCTCCTGCTCTTCCAGTTCCTGCTCGTCCTCGTCCTCCTGCTCTCCGTCTGTTCTGCCCCCAAGTGCCAAACTGCACCCAGCGCCCCCGCCCTCCACCCTCCCCCTGGGACAGCAGTAAGAGGGGAGGAACACGGGGTGGGGAATAGTGGGAGAGGAGAGGAGACGAGAAGAGGGGGGAGGTGAGACGAGAGTGTGTGTGAGATGTGTGGCTGGGGGGGGGGGGGAGACGATGGAGAGGAGAGATGGGAGAGAGATAAATAGCGCATGTGCAGCACAAAAGAGCCACGTGCAGGGTGTGTGTGTGCGTGTGTGCGTGCGTGCGTGTTTATTACATATTCTCTGTGTGCTTTGGAGTTGTTAAGTGTCAAGTTTTATTTTTAATTTTTTTTCAAAAATATACAACTCACTTGGGCCTGAACTCTTTCTAACTAGAGATATGAAGGAACAGACAGACATTTTTACTAGTATATACTATTATTTTAAAAATATATGTCTATGATTATATTGATTAAGGACTACATAAATAAAAAGTGCAATTAGTAACTGTTCTTCAACATCCTGTGCTGTCTTGATTTAAGTCTGTACATTCTAATGTGGATGAAACAAGATTCTGTTGAATAGACATACGGAGACAGCAACCAGACATCGGCAATGAATATAGCACAAGAGTCTCCATAGCAACAACAGGACATGAAGCATTTACAACAGCACATCACAGCACAGGCCACATTGCCTAGCAACCATCACTAGATGCAGAATCACAAAGAACACTGTCATACTTAAAGCGCAGCGCATGGACATAGCATGTTTACCATGTTGTTATTTTCTTACATTGACACATAGACTGGTGATTTTACACCGATCAGTTTCTAACATGTCAATTAAAATAGTGTTGTAATCACAAAGTTATTCCAACCCTTTATTTGAACGCAGATGGAACCCACACTAAATGTAACATACTTATCTGTAGTGTTTTCTTGTGCTCATTTGGCAGGATAGATTTTTATCGATGTTTGCTGAACAGGTGCTCATCCAAGTACCAGAAAATACTGTGGACCAGGGATCGTTTTCTTTCATTTGGAACGCTGTCCTACAGGTGGGTTTTGGGCATTAGCACCTGTCACATGAGAGATCGGTGCTTATGTTCCACACACCTGCATCTGCACCTCGCCAATTCTAAGCATGTTTGATACACAAGCCAAGTGGTCAAATCTTGAATAATTTGAGATTGGGATTAAGGTTGCAAAATTCCGGGAATATTCAAAGGTGGAAACTTTCCATGGGAATTAACGGGAATATGTGGGAATTAATGGGAATTAACGGGAAATGTTGGCGTTATTTCTACTAGCTGTATTTACCTCGTCATATGCAGACATAAATATAAACATTTTGTTTTGTCATAAACAGACATCCATGCAAACATTTTTGAGTATAACTTTAATGGATTCTTTCATTGAACAAAAAACATGAATGTTGAATAAAAGAAATGTACAAACCCCAATTTCAAAAAAGTTGGGACAGTATGTAAAATGCACTTAAAAGCAGAAAGCAGTTATTTGTAAATTATCTTTCACATATATTTAATTGAAAACTTGAATGGTTTTTTCTCCTGACTTTTTCCATTGAGGTCAATAGGAAAATGAGTCAGGAGAAACAACCCTTAAAGTGATCCATCCACATCTACTGCATATCTGCCAGCAGAGTGATGGTTTGAGGCTCATTTGATACCTCAGACCCTTGATGTGTTACAGCCATTTAGCCAACCATGGGTTCCATACTATTCCAGTGTAATTTACATCTTAAATCTAGTCCCACCCCCCAATTCCTATAGAGATCCATTCAAATGCAGAAGTGTTATAGTATCGCTAGTCAGAGTACCTGAAAATAAGATATCAAGAGACTTTTGTTATCCTTTTATACCCAGTCATGATAGCATCACCTGTTTACCTGTATAATGTTCCAAACAGGTGTTTTTTGAACTTCCCAGTCTTTTTTTTGTCCCATCCCAACTTTTTTGGAACGTGTTGCAGGAATTCTGAATTAGCGTATATTTACAAAAATCAATAAAGTTGATAAGGTAAAACATTAAATATCTAAACATTATACCCCCCCCCCCCCCCCCCCCAATAATGTGCAGGATGCTGGGAGTTATTTCTGCATGTGATGGAAGAATGCACAGTGCATGCAGAGGGCCCTGCAGTAGTGTGCAGGATGCTAGGAGTTATCTATGCATGTGATAAAAGAATGCACATGTAATGGAAGAATGCACAGTGCAGGGTTGAAATTCAACTGAATTTGCATTAAATTGGGTTTTAACCAAAGCATGCTGCAAGATCTAGAATTGCATTTTATGTGTATTTTCCAACTAAATTTAAGTTCCATGTTATAGGCTAACTTCTGCAATAAAAGTCAAAATGTCCAAAATTCCCGAGCTTAACTTCCCATGGTAAATTTCCGGAAAGTTTTCACCCCTTTGCAACCCTAATTGGGATTCAAATGCACATTTATCCATATGAAGGAAATGTAACTTGATCACATCCATATGCACATTGATGCACATGTAAAAGCGCTTTGTCGATACCTCCAATTCATTTCCATCATTCCAGCAAAACAAACGATGTGTAGTAATATGTAAATAGTATGGGGGTGAATGATTTGGCACATTTCTTTTTAAAAAATGAAAGTGTTGTCTCAGTTAAATAAATAAAAACAACTGTTGTTAGTTGTCCCCATCTTGCCTTTTTCAGTTGATACATTTGTGGCATATTATTTCTGTGACAAAGAATTGTAGTACTACCAACATTACATCACACAAAACTGCATTACCCATAATCACTTGTTCTTTGACAGGAACCAGTCTCACCTTAAGGGTTGTAGTACTCTGTAACATCATTGTTTACTGTCCTGCTCTCTGACAAGCTGCCTATTCAAACTAATAAGAGAGTTTTGAGGGAGCTAAAATGTGTATGAAAGAGTGAGCGAAATAAAGTGTGAGTGTAACACAGAGAGATGTGGGTTTTTTTTTTTTTTTAGAAAGTGCGAGTAATGCAGAGAAGACGTATTAAAGATTCAATTTGTGTTAACACTTGAACTTACAGCGATTGCAAAGTAAACCTTTAGAAAAGGCACATCAGTAATTAAGCTCTTCATAATATCCTTGAAATTTCAAGTGTCTCCATCAGGCCACTTTTCGGTGTTGGTTCATTGCGAGAGTTAACCAGCTGATTCCTTAACCATATGTCACAGGTTTGGAGGGACTTTAGAATGGAAATTCGCAGCCCAACCCATTCTGAAGTGTTACCAAAATGTAATCTAAAACAAATATATATATATATTATTTTTGTATTTAGAAATGGGATTGTAAAAAAAATGTATAAAAGAGAAAAAAAAGTGCAATGATCAGTATTAACAAGCTCTGGTTATCTGAGATGCTGGTCTGAACCATGAGCTTTGCCCTCTTGGAGTTCCCCCGCTTCACCCCAGGGTTGTTTCCCATTTTTGTCCCTCCTCTGAACCCTTCAACTCTACGTTTGGCCTTGTTTATATTTTTACACCATTGACAGAGATATCAGATGTTTCAAGATGCTTCGGTTAACTTGGAACATTAAGCAATTTAAGCACTTAAAAAATCAAAAGTAAAAAATACACACTAAGAAATCTTGACATTATCTGATCTAAGTGTTCCTGGGGCAGAAAATAAAGCCAAGGGGACTCCAAAAATTTTAAACTGAGAATAAAAACTTTTAACTGCTGATGATTATGCCACTGTAAAATTGTAATTCAATTGTTGATTTTATTTATGTTTTGTAACTAACCAAAATAAATGATGGTGTAAAACATCAAACTCAACAAAAAATAAAATGTGAAATTTAATGGTTTCATATATTGTGTGTTTATTAAAGACTGTCCAAATATAAGAGTGAATTGGACCATGCAATAAGCCATACTGGCCCAATTTGCACCAAGCAAGGCAACCAGGCAAGGCAACTGAATGTCTCTTTGGCTGACTGATCATGAAACATCCAGCACTACATCATGCTTTATAAACTACAACTTCATAGGTCCTTCACACAGCATACATACAGTGCCCTCCACAATTATTGTCACCCCTGGTAAAGATGAGTAAAAGGGTTATAAAAAATTCACCTTTTAGTGAATTAGCTTAATCTCACACTGAAACATTGAGAAAAATCCAACCTTTAATTGAAGTAAATTTATTCTGAGGAAAAAAATCCCTCATCAAGAAATAATTGTTAATAAAGTTGATCAGAGTGTTTAGGAACTTTAAAGCAGTAATCCATGACTTCCTGTTTCACTGGGGTATAAATATGAGGTGACACAGAGGCCATATTCCCTTATTCATACATCAACATGGGAAAGATAAGACACAAATCAAATGAGGGAAATGTGTGTTGAGCTTCATAAGTCAGGGAATGGCTATAAAAAAATAGCTACTCACCTGAAAGTGCCCCTATCTACTGTTAGGGCAATACTTAAAAAGTTCAAAGCAACTGGAACTGTTACAAACTTGCCTGGAAGAGGACCCAAGTTTATTTTTCCCCCATGCACAGTGAGGAGGATGGTAAGAGAGGCAAAACAATTCCCAAGGATCACTGTTGGAGAATTACAGAGGAAAGTAGCATCTTGGGGTCATCAAGTCTCCAAAACTACCATTAGACGTCACCTCCATGCCAAGAAATTATTTGGAAGGCATGCCAGAAAAAAAGCCTTTCCTGTCATTTCACCACAAACGTAAGCTCCTGGAGTTTGCTAAATGCTACTGGAACTTTGACTGGAACCGTGTTCTATAGTCAGATGAAATGAAAATGGAGCATTTCGGCAACCAACACTCAAGGTGGGTTTGGCGTAAAAAGAAGGATGGCTATACCAAAAATAACCTGATCCCCACTGTTAAGTATGGTGGAGGTTCTGTGATGTTGTTTTTCCTCAAAAGGCCCTGGGAACCTTGTTAGGGTACATGGCATCATGAACTCCATGAAATACCAGGACATTTTAAATCTGAATCTGGCTGCCTCTGCCAAGAAACTAAAACTGGGTCATCGTTGGATCTTCCAGCAGGACAATGATCCAAAACATAGGTCCAAATCAACACAAAAATGGCTAACTGAACACAAAATCAAGCTTCTGCCATGGCCATCTCAGTCGCCGGACCAAAACCCCATTGAAAACCTGTGGGCTGAGCTGAAGAGGAGAGTGCACAAGAGAGGATCTGGAGAGATTCTACAAAGAGGAATGGTCTCAGATTCCTTGCTCTGTATTCTCCAACCTTATTAGATGTTACGGGAGAAGACTCAGTGCTGTTTTATTGGCAAAGGGAGGTTGTACAAAGTATTAAATGCAGGGGTGCCAATAATTGTGTTACACGTGGTTTTGTTAAAAATAATTATTTCTTGATGAGGGATTTTTTTTCTCAGAATAAATTTACTTCAATTAAAGGTTGGATTTTTCTCATCTTTTCAGTGTGAGATTAAGCTCATTCACTAAACGGTGAATTTTTTATAACCCTTTTTACTCATCTTTACCAGGGGTGCCAATAATTGTGGAGGGCACTGTAAATTCATGACATTGGCAGTACTACTTTATGAATTGGCTATAAGCAAAGGTGAACATTTCCCCAGGTCTACATCATGTGTACTTCTTTCAAACTTGCATCTACAGTTCCATCCAAAATGATCAACATTCTTGATAAAGATTACCAAATTATATGATAATAAAAGAAAATAACAATTACAAATATTTTATAATAAAATAAAGATAAATAATACAAGTACTGAGCAATATTTTAATTCTCAAATTTAAAAAAATATTTCAGTGCATGGATGGGCCCCACAGTTTGTACAGTGCTAGTGCACCTGCGTCACCCAGGGAGGGAGGGTTTCAGTTGGCCAGGGTAACAGGGTTATTCTAGTTACCAAGGTCTTGATCAAAGGCTATGATTTTTTTGGATAAGATTGTACACCCCTGGCCTAAAGTGTCTTACTCCCATTCTTTTAGTTTGCCATTTCTTGGTTGATTTTGAGGTATGGTTCATATCATTGTCTTGTGGGACAATCCATTTGCGGCCAAGTTTTGTGGAACAGGAAGCCAGGGGAGGCCGCAATACAGCTCCACAAGATTGACATGAACCTTAGACATGCAACATATTAATGCATATTTAATTTGGGTGGATTTTATGTCAAATTATTACTTGAACTGTGAATAATTGGGACAATTACTTAAAATATTTTTTCTCGGAGTAATTGTATTAGTATAAAAAGGAATATAATTTTCCCATTGTGAGCACACAATATTGCTTATTGCCTTTATTGTTTACTTTATGCAGCCATCTTTGCCAGGGTGTGATAAATTTTGAAAGACTGTCTTTTGCATTTCTTTAGAAAACTTGTTATATTTGTGTACCCTTCTTTAAAATCCAGGCCTATGTCACGTCTTCTTTAAAACCTGGACTGGACTTCCAACGTGCCCATCCAGGCCTTGGTCATGTTCATACTTATCTCCAACTGCACTGTTGTTCAGTGAACAGTGTTTTCTGTGTGATGCCAGATTGCAACAATGGTATCCAAATTTTCATTTTAAAATTAGTGTTCAGTAACTCGTTTTTAACTCGTATCGTTTTTTATCTTACACAATTTCGCTAGACGAACAAATAATTTGCGTTAGTTGAATTGCCACGTCTGTGCTTATGATCTCCTGTGTTGGGAGGATCTAACCAATAACCACATGGTTAAATTTATGAAACGCGCAGCCTTTGTGCGCAACAACTAAAGTCATTACACCATGCATGCCAGAAGCAAAAGACAAAACCATAGGGCAATCTCAGCTATTGCTATTGACACATCAAAACAACAAGCTGCTTCAAACGAGCTAACTGCTACTCGATCCTCCATCTCTGTTGTTTTGTAAAGTAACTTTAGTATAATGGAAAACATCGTTTGTGTGTTGTGATGTAGTCAGATAACTGCTTTAAAGTGTTCCCCTTTCTAAACAGAACTGCCATTACTGTGCATTCTGTCACTGCGTTACACCATTAGCTTTTGGGGCAAACTTTTCACTTCCAAATTAATCTGTACATGATAAAAAGGATTTAGCGCCAAGGTTTGTTGAAGCGACTCTGGTAGTTGAAGTTTTTCATATACCGCCCACTATTTCCTTTATGGAACCGGGATGGATTGTGAACCTCATCTCCCAGACGCTGTTCATATTCACCTTCCGTCTCCCGCCCCTATATTCACGTCAGTCCGACTTGGGTTGCCAGTCCATGATTTAATCATCAAATTTACAACTTATCGTTTCAAAACACATAACATTAACGTTAGGCCTACGGGTACATTTCTGTAATTTTTTATATTTCTCAATTAGAATAAAATATATTACACGAGAGAATACGTACGTATTGTTATTTACTAATATTAACTAACGTTAATATTATCACTGATGGTTATTGGGCCAAAGTGAGTCCGATTCAAGAACCTAACTTTTGGAAATTTCAACATTTTGTTTGAACCTAATGTGCTTCTTGTTGAGGTGAAAACACCTAACAAAATGAGTACATATAAATTATTGAAATGGTGTTTATACGTTACGCTAATACAGCTTCCTGTCCCTGATTTTATTTGTTCATTAGCTAGATGCGTACCCAATAGCTATTCCCACAGTTTTGTGTCAGACTAATTAGCCAGATGTTATATGTTGCCTCAGTAATGTATTCAAGAATTTATATTGTGGCGTTTACTTAAAAAAAAACAAAAAAAAACACTTTTCGATACCTAACGTTAGTTATTTTGTTCCGTTTAACCTGTGTTTGACAAAAAGATCTGGCAACCTTGTGTCCGAAAGGTTCACAAGATGGCGAACATCGCATGAAATTTACTCTCAACATGAATTCGTGAGTAACAGCAAGGGAGCCACAGTCGGTTTTTTTATTTTTTAATTTTCATCTTAAAATTATCTAATTCCATACCGCATTTTCTTCTTCCCTTTCTACATATTCAAATAAGTATTTCAACCTTGCCTGTAATGTTTCCTTCGGTCCAGCTGACCGACTAGCCTGTTAGTTAGCGAGCCAGCTAGCTAGTTATTATCGATAGTTTCCTTTAGCTAGCTTGCTAGCTACTAGGCTATATCTGTAGGCTACTGTCCATGTAACTATCTGACTGTTGTAGTAACACCCTGCAGCTAGCTAATTTAATAAATAAACTAGTTAGCTGACGTTATATGGGAATTTGAAGGGGTTATCGGTTTTAGCTTCCTATCTAATTTATACCACAGTAATTCCACATAATTTATTGGCTGGTTGGCTAGCAATCAAAGTTGTTAGCTAACTATCGTTACCTAGTCAGCTTAGCTCGCTGTGCATCGATAGAATGTGGCTAGCTGTCTTGCTAGTTAACTAGCTAGCCACCGGTGGTGAAGGAATGGACACACAACTAGCACATATATACCCGTGACAAAATACAATATTCTTCACAGCAACTAGTCGTGTTTGCTACATGTCAGATAAGCTAAGTTAGATAGTAAGGCAACTAGCTATCAAGCTCGGTAACGTTACATGCACAGCAGTTCGCTAAGTGTAACTGTTAGCGAGCTAGCAAAATAGCTATATTATTGGCCAGTGTGGGATGTCTCCATCTTGTGATCTCGCTGACTAGGTGTCCAAAAGTTAAGATTAATTTGATCCATATAGCCTTATTTGTAGTTGATATAGCCATCATTTGCTTGGCATTTAGCTAGCTAGTTGCCACCCTCACCTTGCCAATAGTTGGATAATCATTTTTATGAGTCTGAGTCTTTTGACGACACTTAACGTTATACACAGAACTTTGCAATAGTCTAGCTTGCTAGCTGATAATTGTGGTACACACAGGCACATGAGAATCACAATAAACAATAAATCACGGTAAACAGTAATGGGTGTACAGGGGTTTCAGGAATACTTAGAAAAGCGGTGCCCAGGTGCTGCTGTACCAGTGGACCTATTAAAACTTGCCCGGACCGCGGCTCGGCACCCGCCACACCCGCACCACTATCACCCTCATCATCACCCTGGTGCTCTGCCTCCTCCGCCGGCACCTCCAACGCCAGTACGAGTCTTAGTCGATGCAGACTCTGGCTTGCAGCGCCTGTATGGAGGCTACCAGACAGACTGGGTGTGCGGTGGCGAGTGGAATGCGATGTTGGGCTACCTGGGCGCACTCTCGCAGGCATGCCTGTACCAAGGTGGCCTAGAGCTGGTCGTGGTTTTTAATGGCTCTCTGGGGAAGGACCGGTGGCCGGAATGGGCGCGACGGGCCCAGGGGCAGAGGCAGACTTCTCAGCTCATCGTCAACCACGTTGGCACGAAGGCCACGCCGCCACCGAGAGCCTGGTTCCTTCCCCCAGCTTGCCTTAGCCATTGTGTGCGTCTTTCCATGCTCCGCTTCCGAGTTAGGGTAAGTTCACATGTGCATGATGTTGTTAGAAAATTATATTTCTGTGTGTGACTTTCTGTTAATGACTAGCTTTTGGTAATTAAATAAGGCATTATTTAAAATAGAAATACACGTGCAACATTGATCTACCTTCTACTTGTGCCTAGCTAACTAAAATATAGTGTTATTAAAGTGAGGCACATAAAGGCAATGGTCTCTTAATTCTCAGAATTGCTGTAATTGTTTCAAGGTTTTGTGATTGCCTCGGAACACCACTGCTTGTTTAAAACTGTCATAAGAAATATTGCGTTGTGTATAGACACCAACCATAATGGTTAACATTCTGTACAGTATGGTGTCTTCTGTCACATGGATAAAGTTTGTGTTAGTAGTCAGTATCCTACCGGAGCACTTAAGAGGGTTTTCGGCTTCTCCTTCAGGTTGTGCAGACACTGGAGGACCACCACCAGGAGGTGCTGTCCCTGTACAGGGATCACGGTTTCCAGGGTTTGATTGCCCAGGACTCAGAGTTTGCACTATGCAACGTCCCTGCCTACTTCAGCTCCCATGCACTCAAGCTGTCCTGGAATGGCAAGAACCTGACCACTCACCAGTACCTGCTGTCTGAGGCCGCCCGTCAACTGGGCCTCAAGACACAGCACCTGTCCACCTTTGCTGCTCTGCTGGGTGAGATTAAGGGGAGTGGGGCTTAATCTTCATCTCTTTATCTATTCTTTTTGAACGGGGATTAACAATTTTTCTGTTCCTCAGGGAATCACATTTTGCCAGATGAAGATTTGGCTGCCTTCCACTGGAGTCTACTTGGCCCAGATCACCCTCTGGCCTCTCTGAAGGTACTGCCCTTTATCCTCACCTGTACCCCTCCCTGACCTCTTTCACACCAGCCTCAAAACCTTTACCTGTTTGTTCACCTTTTTGGAGGTGGCAAGTAGCCAGCATGCTCGGTATCATAGACGGGACAGGTTTAATTTGCTACGCAAAGTCTCTGCCAGCGGTTTTGTCTGTCTGCCCTTTTTTTTTGCGGCAGTACCTTTGGTGCCTCGGTGTCCATCAGAGATCAGAGGCACTGTCGCTTCTGCGGTGCTCGGCTGTTGGTTGTCGAATTGGAGCCGCCAGAATTGGCCGCCGGTCAGGCTGTTTGGGGCGGTGGCGTCACAGATCCGATAGCGATGGGTGGAAATTATGCTTGCATGAAAGCTTTGATGGGTGTCTGAGGGCTTCATGAGCATTTATCTTTATGAATTGTAATTACTTTAGTTTCACCACATGCAATTTATATCTGTAGAGGAGTCTGGTGGACTGGCATAGACCGGCCAGGGGGAGCCAGTCCTCCCATCTCAATCGGAGTCCCGCGCTCTGACGATGCCTCATGGGAATGGCTAGCTGCCCTATGAAAATGGAAGACGCAAGTACAGAAAACTACAGATTATTTACAGGGATAACCACTCAGCAGGTTATTAAAGTCTGGGCGTTCCATTTTCATAGCCAAACTGTCAACTAAGTGACCCTCTGCCAGTCCATGCAGCGCACTCATACTGTAGTATTCAGAAGCCTGTGTGGGCAGGCTGTCCCAGAGGGCGTGTCCCACTCAATCACATGTCCATGATGACTGTGGCTACAGTGTTATCCATGAAGTGAGGGTTTCCTCTGCTTCACTGCGCAGGAGTGGCTCTGCTGGTCGAATGTGCACCTGCAGTGTTCCTGCACCAGCTGTGCGTCAAATGTTCTACTCTAATGCAACGACTGCACAGGTCAGCTGGGTGATGGAGTTTTCAAAATTGGGGGAAAAGGAAAAACTGCGCAGTAAGGCCCCATGTTTGGTCCCCGCTAGTAGCTCGCCTAGCGAACACAACCATGCCTGGAACAGCATTATGTCTGGCAGCAGGGTGTGAAATTAACACCAGCCACCAGTCAAATGCTGGCAAGATCTCTACTGTAGCAGCCACTTTGGCTGGTAAACAACCAGGTTGTTTTATATTGTAAAAGGTAATGAGGCTGGTCCAATGTTGAAAATGGCTGGTGATTTTTAGAATCCACAAACCACTCTGGCCAGTGGGTGAAAAAGTTAATTTCATACACTGGCTGACAGCCGCCACACAGACTGATAGGTGGACTCCTGCTAAATGTAAATTTCAGGATGGAAATTTGATGTAATATGTGGTGGGATTTGGTTTCTAAAGCTCTTGACAAGTACAAATGTTAAAAAAAAAAAAAAAAGTATGAATGGTGCTTCAAAAGTACAAAACCATGTACAAAGTGTGAGCGCAGTTAATGCATTCAGTGTGCATGCCTGGGGTTCTTCTTAGTCGTGCTGCTGTGGTTTAATTATTTTGTAGTGTGTCTCTTAAAGGCCCATTCAGTAATTTTGGTTGCTAATCATTGAAAATTATATGGATGGCAAGTACCTCGGGGGACCATGGTTCTCATAGTTTTATTGAATTTATTTAAAAAATAAACAATTTTATACCATAACCAGCCACAATACAATACGACAAAACCAATTCCAAGGCATGGTTTATTTGGCAAAATGTTAGTTAAGTATTCTTTTCAATAAGTATTCTTTTCAAATCTGACAAGTGAGCACCAAGTAAAAGCGACAAGTGAATGATAAGATCACTTCCATGGTGATGAGCTGTGCAAGGACACAAAAAGGCCTGATATTAAAAACAAAGAAGAAGAATGAAATTCAGAACACGGAAGATGAATAAGCAAGCCGTGTCAGCCCGACACTTATTTTAAATATTTCCTTTTGACGTGATTTTCATGACTATCTTTGTCATTATTTCTATTAGGATAGTAATTCTATACTATAGTGCCATATCTTCGTCTTTTTGCTCTTTGTAAGCGATTAGCATTTTTTTTAGCAACCGAAATGACTGAGTTGTCCTTTAACTCATTTGTAGTAGTTTTCAGTGCTCTTCTTTTTATGTATGTATGTATGTATGTGTTGACCTATTATTTTTTTAATACATAGAAGTGACAGTTCATGAACTAACTTCTATAAAGTACTGATTGTGTGTTTACCATCTTAGCTTTGTTGTGCTCTGAAGCAGAGGCACATGGCGGTAAAGTGTTGGGGCATATGCCAGTTCACCACACCCTTGCTGGGGGCCACAGGGCTGGTCTTGTTTCACCTGTTGTTCCATGTGTCTCACAGCTGCTGTTTGAAAGTCTACTCTGTAACCCTCCATGATGACTGGTGTTCTCCAGAACCAGGAGTGGCATGGCACAATGTTTCTCTCTCCTCACCCAATACTACCCTGTTGTTCCTTAGCTGCCATTGTGATGCATGATGCAGTGTTGTCCCTGTTGAACTACATTTCCCAGTGCAAATGCTGCAAATTGGAATTGAAGGCTAGTTCAGAAGAGTGGGATTACAAATTACTGAAGTAACTATAAAGCATAGTATACTTTAGGAAATGTAAATGCGTTTCTCAAAACATTATATTAATGGTAAGAAAACATATACTTAACATAACTTGAACCACAGGAGCGTGTTCTGTATCTGCTTTTTGTCTGTTCTCTGAAGGATATATTGATGAATGTCAAATGTAACTTGTCATTCACCGAGGAGTGTTGACTACAGTACTCTGCTTAGAAATAGTTTGCTGTAGAGGTGGTTGGCAAATCCACCTCTGATTGGCCCTGGTTTAACATTGGCCCAAATTATGGTGCGTGCAAATCCATGACCATTCAAATGGTGTCCACTTTGGCCACCAAATACATTGACTTGGTGGCTCTACTGACCAAACTGACAGAAATTTTATGACAATTTAAAAAAAAAAATCAATTATTACACTGCTATTGTATTTGAAATTGCCAGGAGCGTGCTTCCATTCTATGAAACAGTCATGATGAATTACTTTGCAAAGGAACTGTATTTTTTACAATTATACTTATTGAAAATTATTTTTGTTCCGCTTCAGTGCATAAATTTGAAGTGTCTTCAATGAACACAATACGTATTTATTTAAAGCATCTAATGCAGATTAATGTCCAGAGAATAGTAATTTAACCTATTTAAAAGTTACGTGCAATAGACCTAAACAATTTAATGAGGACTACATCTAATTTAGCCCAAGTCAATTAAATTCACATTTAACAATTCTGACTGCATTCATATATGTTTTATAGTAGTGGTATCTTATCTCAGTCCCATTTCCTCTGTTTGAGTCCCATCCAGTCTGTTTCAAAGTCCCTATACCCCCTCCCCTAAATACCATTAATTATAGCTAGGATATAGTCACATAGCCATGAATATTTTGTGGGTATTTCACATTGGCCCATATCAGTAGTCCCCAATCCTGTTCCTAGAGATCACCGTCCTGTAGGTTTTCACTCCAACCCTAACAAAGCAGACCTCATTCAACAGCTAGAGATCTTGTTGAGCTGCTAATTAGTAGAATCAGGTGTGCCAAATTAGGGTTGAAATTAAAACTTACAGGACGGTAGATCTCCAGTAGTTGGTAGTTGACGGTAGTTGGGGAGATCTACCGTTAATTTATTTTATTTTAATTTCAACCGTATCGATTGATTAACGTAAACTAATTCAACAAATTATGCTAAGAAAGTATACTTTGGAATCACTTACAGTTGAAGTTGGAAGTTTACATACACTTAGGTTGAAGTCATTAAAACAAATTTTTAACCACTCCACAGATTTCATGTTAGCAAACTATAGTGTTGGCAAGTCAGTATCTACTTTGTGCATGACAAGTCATTTTTCCAACAATTGTTTACAGACGGATTATCTCACTTTTAATTCACTATATCACAATTCCAGTGGGTCAGAATTTTACATACACTAAGTTGACTGTGCCTTTAAATTTGTAATATTTGGTCGCATGTCCTTTGCATGCCATGACTTCCTGATGTCTGTGACCCAACAACATCAAAAGACTCTTGATATATTATTTTCTGGTACTCTTACAAGCGATACTATAACGTCTCTGCATTTGAATGGATCTCTATGGGAATTGGGGGGTGCGACTAGATTTAGCTGTAAATTACACTGAAATAGTATGGAAACACATGTTTGGCTAAATGGCTCTAAGTCATCAAGGGTCTGACGTATCAAACAAGTCTTAAATCATCACTCCATAGAGTTCTATTGGAAAATGAGTCAGGAGAAGAAACCCTTAAAGTGATCCATCCATATCTTCTCCATATCTGGCCGTAGAGTGATGATTTGGGGCTCGCTTGATACCTTAGACGCTTGATAACTTACAGCCATTTCGCCAGTCGTGTTCCATACTGTAATTTACAGCTGAATCTAGTCTCACCCCCCAATTCCCATAGAGATCCATTCAAATGCAGCAAGGTTATAGTATCGCTTGTAGCAGTACTTGAAAATAAGATATCGAGAGTCTTTTGATGTTGATGGGTCATAGACTTAAGGAAGTAACAGCATGCAAAGGATATGCGACCAAATATGAAATGATACTTTAAAAATACATTAAAGCAAAGGGTTTGAATACTTATGCACATGAGAGATTTCAGTTTTCACTTTGTCATTATGGGTTATTGAGTGTAGATTGATGGGAAAAAATGGCAATTTTATCCGTTTAAAATTAAATCTACAACACAAAGTGTACAAAAAGTGAAGGGGGTTGAATAATTTTGAGTGCAATTGTAGCTGAATATATACAGAAGCAATTCAGATTAAAGGAAAATTCCAGGCTAGATCACGCACATTATTATTAAACATGTAGCAGCAATGTTAAATTAATTCCAGGGTTTATTATCTGATATGTATAATATATTTTACTTTATTGCTATTCACAATTTTTCACTTGCTATCCTGTCAGGCTTCTTCTGGATCTGCTCCAGTGTGTTATTTTTCTATGTTATCCAGGAGGGGCACAGCATGCACAGCCAGCTAGATTGACATTAGCTTGCTAGCTATTAGTCGCTAAACGGCTAAAAGCAAAGTCGGAGATCGTGATCACACGCCCAATCCCCCGTGAAGCTACGCTGTTGCATTTTGGACTATTGAGGCTGTTAGGTATGCCCTCTTGATAAATGATTGATTTGTCATAGTAGGAGTATTGCAGAAAGTTGATTGGCAGGGATTCAAGGCAAAACCCATGACTTGTTGTCCCTCGGGCTGAAACGAATATCTGATACTTATAGTTGGTGCTATAGCACGTTGAAGACACACCTACTCATATTAAAGTGCACTGTGCCTGCTGTGGCAATATCGTCGTTTGACGTCACGTTGTGCAATTAACTCGAGTTTACAGGAAAAAAGTGAAATACTTCACATAAAAGGAAAATAGGACCTGTGATCCGTTTTACATCACCAATATGCAAATTCTAACAATGTCAAAGTGTTTTAGCCTGGAATTTTACTTTTAAGTATCTTGCTCAAAGGTACAACGGCAGTGTCCTACCTGGGATTCGAGCCTGCAACCTTTAGGGTACAAGCCCAGTTCCTTAACCATTACTACCTACCTCCTTCATAGCATCGTATTCTATCCAGTCCCATTCCTTTTGCTCCTTGACTCTGAACTCTTGAGATCTCCTGTTCTTATAGTCATGTTTGGAAGCCTCTGGAGGTGGCTCTTGATTAATGGCTGCTGTGAATCCATATTTTAGTAATCCTGCCATTGCACATTAGCTTAGCCATGGCTAGGTAGACATCTGACTTTTCACACTGGGTTGCGTTGAGAATGTGTGGCTGAGGGACAAACGTTCAGATCACACACGCACACGCAAGCAATACCTGGTTTGTTTTTGCTTTTTGCACTGTTGTGCATTCCTTTCGGTTATAAAGGATGAATAATTTTGGCTACGGTTACACTAGTCACTTCATGCGACTTCTGGAATCGGAACTCCAACATCCGATCACACCAGGTCAGATTGAGTTGCGTCCATACTTAACAGTTCAACGCAAGCTCATGTGATCAGATCGCAGTTTGGATTTCATTCCCCCGCGCAATATTTAAATACTAGCCAGTGTTTCCCCTAGATTTTTTTTCAGGCCGGGCGGTGAAAGTGCGCCATTTTGCGTAGAGGCGGAAACTATAATTACACCCATATAATATCAGCGCTGCCATTGAAAATTTGAATTAGGCCTAACGGGAAACCGAAGCTGTTTTGGCAAGGGTTTTTCCAGATGCTATTTTGATCATTCCCGCATTCTGCGGTGAGGGAAATATTGCAGCTACATAAAAATAAAAATAAAAGATTATATATAAAAATTAAAAAAAAGAATAATATAAATTTTTATTTTTATTTTTTTTTCCATTAAAATTATTTATTTTCCCTCTTGTCCAAGCTGGGCGGCACGTGAGTTTGGCCGGGCGGGCCGCCCGGCCAAGATAATGGTAGGGGAAACACTGCTAGCTATACACTTCCTGGAAAATGGCGTTCAGTGTTCGTGAGGTTGTGCTTCTTTTCATTTTGTGCGGATTGTGTAGTGGAGGTAGGGCCTGCACAAGGCATGCATTGATCAGGAGCCAGCAGCGGACGCGTGTTATTAATGCGAACATTGCGTTTCTGGGTGCAACAGCTGTTTCGGTGGAGAGGAGGGTTTGGGTTCGCGAACGTAGCCAGCACTGGTGGAACCATATTGTGCATGATTTCACGGATTCTGACTGGGTGATCAATTTCCGCATGTGAAAGCACACCTTCAATTACATCTGTGAACAGCTACAGCCTTGTCTTTACCGTCAGCGTACCACAGAACAGTTCTGTGCAGCGCACTACTCACCTCCAAGCCTATATATGGGCATGTTTAAAGACGTTTTTCCGATGAATGCGTTTTGAGAAGTCTGATTACGTCCGGACAACAAGCAGTTCCGATCTCAAAGTGTGCTAGGCCACCTTGCCAAGTGGTTTGGCAGATCCGATCCCAATGAGGACAAAATCCAATTTGTGCGTGTCCAGACATGTCACTTAATGCAGCCTCGCAATATTGGATGCCGGAAGTCGCATTGGGGTGACTCGCGTAACCGTAGCCTTTGACTGGTGCGGCTGTTATTTTTAGGTCATTGTTTGTAGTGTTGTTCAAGAAATGAAAACGGTGGCTGCTGACACTGCATTGTTATTGAAAAAAGCATAAAATGTGGCCCGAGCATTGGGCAGTCGTAAATGTCGACTCCTGACTGTCTGCGAAAGAAGTGAAAGCCTTTCCCAGAAGTTTCTCAACATCTTCACCCCCCCCACACTGTCTTCTATCTCATCCTCTTCCCATCCCCCTCTCCCTCTCCTCATCCCCCTTTCCATCTCGTCCCTCCCTCTCTTCCTCTTTCTTTCGTCCTTCCTCCTCTCAGATGAAGTCTCACCAGCTGGTTCTGCCTCCGTGTGAGGTAGTGATTAAGGCCGTGTCTGAGTATGTGGCCTCCATCAAAGACCTGGCCAATCTGGACGCCGTGGCCAGGGATGTGTTCAAACAGTCTCAGGTAGGCTGGCGCACCTTCTGTTTACGTCTGCTCTTGTGCTAAAACACAACAAAACTGCAGGAAGTGAAAAAAATTATGAAAGGTGGTCGAAAGGTCACTTTCCGAGGCTCTGATCTGTTTTGATGCATAAATACACCATTAAATAATCAGATGAGAAGAGCCTTGGTGCTTACACAGAGGAACAGGAATGTTTACCTCTGTCCTGGTACACAGGCACATAAAACATACCAGGCTAATTCAGTTGTGCAGTCAGTAAAGCTTCCTGTCACCAGGTTTACTCCATTTGCTGCCACCTTGGGTCAGCCAAGGAACGTCCAGCATGGAGAAAGAATAACCAGAAAACTAAGTCTAAAGCTAAATATAGTCAACTCAAGAAAATATAGCTACTACGGACAACATATGTTCCTTGCTAACACTAAAACCCATTAAATAGCGTGGGGCATAGGTAATTTGCTAGAATATAATTAGGTGCCAAGAGGGGAGAGACTGCGAAATGCCAGTTAGCAGGTCGTTGCTACGCTGACTTTAGCAAACAGTTTCTACCAGTTGTCACGCAACCACACAGCCAGGGCTCTACCCTGGTTCGCCAGACCTTTTGGAAATGCTTCCATGACTTCACTTCGAGGCTGCACGGCTCGCAGGTGATAGCATACGCTAACATTACATTGTGTTTAGCAGAGACTCTTATCCAGAGTGACTTGCACAGCTTAGGTTTTGATTATAATCCATTCATACTGCTGGAGATTTATTTAAGCAATTTAAGTACTTTGCTCAAGGGTGCAACTGCCAATGCCCCACCTAGGAATCTAACTTTTACATTACAGGCATTTTAGCCATATCACACTTGCCACCTCTGAGATACAAGTCCAGTTTCCTTATTGTCGTACTACTCTGCCAGGAAGACATTGCAAACTGAGTTGATCACTGAATGCATTGCAAGTTCATCAAGAAGATCCTCAGATTAATTAAATTTTTTATTATTACATTGATAGCCCCATGACTGTCCAAGGGGGTGTTTTGAACAGCATTTGTTACCTTAACTGGGACATTGGAATGGTGTTAGTTTGGAGCATTGCTGTGTATAACTGCCTTCCTCACCTCTCCTGCACAGTCACGCACGGAGGATAAAATGGCGAGATTTAAGAAAGCAGTGGAATATTTCTCTGCAGCAAGTAAACCCCGCCCACTCACAATGGGACCCCGCCCACCACACCTCTGTGAGTCTCTTCTTTCAGATTAGTCCTCCTCCTTACCTGTGACTAACCATTTTACAGACACCACCACCCAACACAAATTCGGTCTTATTTTTTCTGTTCCCTGTCTCAGAAAGTCTCTGTCTCACTTTTTCCAGCTTTTTCTGTCTGTCTCCCTCTCTTTGTGTCTCCTTTCCTCTCTCCCACCATCTGTCTCTCTGTCTTTCTGTCTCTCTCTTTCTCGTTGTCTCTCTTTCTGTTCCCAATGTGAATGTCTGCCTGCTTTTGACAATTACATTGTTTTGTGATTTAATTGCTTTCT
Organism: Synaphobranchus kaupii; assembly: GCA_029718625.1. Taxonomy (NCBI): domain Eukaryota; kingdom Metazoa; phylum Chordata; class Actinopteri; order Anguilliformes; family Synaphobranchidae; genus Synaphobranchus; species Synaphobranchus kaupii. The sequence continues at coordinate 4,085,016 of CM056379.1, forward strand.
CCCTTCATCCCCCTTCAGTTCCAGGTTTTGGTCCTGGTCCATTCGGGGGTCCCCCGGGCCCCATGGGGGCGCTGCCACCTGGAAAAGCACAGGTGAGACGCTTGGGGCCGCAAGCATTCTCCACACTGCCTTCAAATAAGTGCAGTAACTTTCCCCCCCAATAATAGTAATTGTAATGAGCCTCTGACCTTGTTCACTTATCTGATTGAAGGTGTCTATGATGGCAGAAGTGTGACGTTGGCTTATAATATTGTGCACAATGAATGATTCTTACATGCATTTTTAATTCTTAAAGTCTGGATGTATCTAATACATAAAATAAGAGAATCCCTTTGCTTGATCTGGGGTCACTCTATTTCAGGTGATGGGAGGCAAGGTGCCTTATCATGGACCACCACATGGACCTGCTCCCGGTCATGGCCCTGCCCTTCTGTACCAGAACCCACCTCTGCAGGACTGTGGTGATTCACTGGAGGGAAAATCTGGCTTGGCCGACTGGTCGGCTCCTTACGATGCCTCTCAGGGGGGAGGCAAGTTACCCAATCACCATACAGCTGCTGCCTCGGGCCCCTCCCCCTCCCCGCCATCCTCATCCGACGGAGATGAACAGAACGACAACAGCACCAAGTAAGACTACCTTTTTTTCTTTTGTGTCCCTTTCTCATTCCAGGGTTTCTCCCAGGAAAATAGTTAGTGGAGGGGCAAGTGCCTCAGAGGGTGGCGAGCCGTGATATTCACATGGTATAGCCTACACCTGACCTGGTGAAAACATGAATACATGATGCCAATTCTGTTAAGTAGCGCCACTGTACCTTTTTTTGCCTTTCGAGATCTGCGTCTGAGGTTTTATAGATTTTTCTCTGTTGTTTGTGGAGGTGCTCGTGAATTAAGTGGAGGTGCAGCGCCTTTGCTATTAATACATGGAGGAAACCTTCACTCTACTTTCTCTCGCACTGTCTCCCTCCGCCAGCTCTCCCTTATGCCATTTCTACACTCTTTATTTCCCTCTTCTTTCTGTCTCCTTTTCTTTCCCCCTCCTTCTTTTTTGATTGTCCCCTTCTCTCCCTCCAGCCCAATGCTCTCTCTCCCAGTAGAGTGGTGTTGTATAAAAACTCTGAATGACCCCGATTTCTCTCTCCCCCTCCCCCTCCCCCAGCCATGTGACTGACACGCCCTCTAAATGGGAGGATCCATCAGGCCGAGGGTTTGGGGCCTCAGGGGATGGTTCCCACGGCAATAGCTCTGGCATTCCATCACTGCTCTCCATGGCAACGCGGAGTCACATGGATATCACCACACCTCCGCTTCCCCGGGTCAGCACTGAGGTGCTGAGAGTGGCAGAACACCGGCACAGAAGGGGGCTCATGTACCCCAACATCTACCACATCCTCACTAAGGTAACCCAACATACACTCCTGTACCCCAACATATACCACATCCTTACTAAGGTACCCCAACATACACCCCTGTAGCCTAACATCTACCACATCCTCACTATGGTACCCCAAGATACACTCCTGTAGCCTAATATCTACCACATCCTCACTATGGTACCCCAAGATACACCCCGGTACCCTAACATCTACCACATCCTCACTAAGGTACCCCAACATACACCCCTGTACCCCAACATCTACCACATCCTCACTATGGTACCCCAAGATACACCCCTGTACCCTAACATCTACCACATCCTCACTAGGGTAACCAAACATACACCCCTGTACCCCAACATCTATCACATTCTCACCAATGTACCCCAACATACACCTTTGTACCCCAACATCTACCACATCCTCACTAAGGTACCCCAACATACACTCATGTACCCCAACATCTACCACATCCTTACTAAGGTACCCCAACATACACCCCTGTACCCCAGCATCTACCACATCCTTACTAAGGTACCCCAACATACACTCCTGTACCCCAACATATACCACATCCTTACTAAGGTACCCCAACATACACCCCTGTAGCCTAACATCTACCACATCCTCACTATGGTACCCCAAGATACACTCCTGTAGCCTAATATCTACCACATCCTCACTATGGTACCCCAAGATACACCCCGGTACCCTAACATCTACCACATCCTCACTGTGGTACCCCAACATACACCCCTGTACCCCAACATCTACCACATCCTCACTATGGTACCCCAAGATACACCCCTGTACCCTAACATCTACCACATCCTCACTAGGGTAACCAAACATATACCCCTGTACCCCAACATCTATCACATTCTCACCAATGTACCCCAACATACACCTTTGTACCCCAACATCTACCACATTCTCACTAAGGTACCTCAACGTACACCCCTGTACCCTAACATCTACCACATCCTCACTAAGGTACCCCAAGATACACCCTTGTATTGTAACATCTACCACATCCTCACTAAGGTAACCAAACATTCACCCCTGTACCCCAACATCTACCACATTCTCACTAAGGTACCCCAACATACACCTTTGTACCCCAACATCTACCACATTCTCACTAAGGTACCCTAAGATACACCCTTGTATCGTATCGTCTACCACATCTTCACTAAGGTGCACAAACATACTCCCTTGTCCCCATCATCTACCACATCCTCACTAAGGTACCCCAACATACACCCCTGCACCCCAACATTTACCACATCCTCACTAAGGTACCCCAACATACACCCCTGTACCCTAACATCTACCACATCCTCACTGTGGTACCCCAAGATACACCCTTTTATCGTATCGTCTACCACATCTTCACTAAGGTGCACAAACATACTCCCTTGTACCCCAACATCTACCACATCCTCACTAAGGTACCCCAACATACACTCATGTACCCCAACATCTACCACATCCTTACTAAGGTACCCCAACATACACCCCTGTACCCCAGCATCTACCACATCCTTACTAAGGTACCCCAACATACACTCCTGTACCCCAACATATACCACATCCTTACTAAGGTACCCCAACATACACCCCTGTAGCCTAACATCTACCACATCCTCACTATGGTACCCCAAGATACACTCCTGTAGCCTAATATCTACCACATCCTCACTATGGTACCCCAAGATACACCCCGGTACCCTAACATCTACCACATCCTCACTATGGTACCCCAAGATACACCCCTGTACCCTAACATCTACCACATCCTCACTATGGTACCCCAAGATACACCCTTGTACCGTAACATCTACCACATCCTCACTAGGGTAACCAAACATACACCCCTGTACCCCAACATCTACCACATTCTCACTAAGGTACCCCAACATACACCCCTGTACCCTAACATCTATCACATCCTCACTAAGGTACCCCAAGATACACCCTTGTACCGTAACATCTACCACGTCCTCACTAAGGTACCCCAACATACACTCATGTACCCCAGCATCTACCACATCCTTACTAAGGTACCCCAACATACACCCCTGTACCCCATCATCTACCACATCCTTACTAATGTACCCCAACATACACCCCTGTACCCCAGCATCTACCACATCCTCACTAAGGTACCCCAACATACACTCATGTACCCCAACATCTACCACATCCTTACTAAGGTACCCCAACATACACCCCTGTACCCCAGCATCTACCACATCCTTACTAAGGTACCCCAACATACACTCCTGTACCCCAACATATACCACATCCTTACTGTGGTACCCCAAGATACACCCTTTTATCGTATCGTCTACCACATCTTCACTAAGGTGCACAAACATACTCCCTTGTACCCCAACATCTACCACATCCTCACTAAGGTACCCCAACATACACTCATGTACCCCAACATCTACCACATCCTTACTAAGGTACCCCAACATACACCCCTGTACCCCAGCATCTACCACATCCTTACTAAGGTACCCCAACATACACTCCTGTACCCCAACATATACCACATCCTTACTAAGGTACCCCAACATACACCCCTGTAGCCTAACATCTACCACATCCTCACTATGGTACCCCAAGATACACTCCTGTAGCCTAATATCTACCACATCCTCACTATGGTACCCCAAGATACACCCCGGTACCCTAACATCTACCACATCCTCACTATGGTACCCCAAGATACACCCCTGTACCCTAACATCTACCACATCCTCACTATGGTACCCCAAGATACACCCTTGCACCGTAACATCTACCACATCCTCACTAAGGTACCCCAACATACACCCCTGCACCCCAACATTTACCACATCCTCACTAAGGTACCCCAACATACACCCCTGTACCCCAGCATCTACCACATCCTTACTAAGGTACCCCAACATACACTCCTGTACCTCAACATCTACCACATCCTCACTAAGGTACCCCAACATACACCCCTGTACCCCACCATTTACCACATCCTCACTAAGGTACCCCAACATACACCCCTGTACCCCAACATCTACCACATCCTTACTAAGGTACCCCAACATACACCCCTGTACCCTAACATCTACCACATCCTCACTATGGTACCCCAACATACACCTTTGTACCCCAACATCTACCACATTCTCACTAAGGTACCTGAACATACACCTTGTACCCTAACATCTACCACATCTTCACTATGGTACCCTAAGATACACCCTTGTACCATAACATCTACCACATCCTCACTAAGGTGAACAAACATACTCCCTTGTACCCCAACATCTACAACATTCTCACTAAGGTACCCCAACATACATACACACTTGTACCCTAACATCTACCACATCCTCACTAAGGTACCCCAACATACACAGCTGTACCCTAACATCGACCATATTCTCACTAAGGTACCCTAACATACGCCCCTATACCCCGTCATCTACCACATCGTCCCTAAGGCACCCCAACATCTACCACATCCACCCATACCACAGTCACCCATATTGTCAGCCACCCATATTTTTCTGTGACCTCTGACCCTTGTTCACGGCCTCTCTCAGGGGGAAGTGAAGATGCCTGTGTGCATAGAGGACGAGTGCAACCCTGACCTTCCCCCGGCCTCCCTGCTGTTCCGCTCGGCCCGGCAGTACGCCTACGGGGTCCTGTTCAGCCTGGCCGAGACCCAGAGGAGGCTGGAGAGGGTGGCGCTGCGTCGACGAGGCCCATTGGAAGGTGAGGGCTGGTCATGTGAGAGGGGGGCGGGGCTCAGCCTTGGGTTCTGCTGCATTGGCACAGCAGCATCTTAATGAGCTTTGTGTTCTTCATGGTTGAGGGAGCTGTATAAACCCTCAAGCTGTATAAACTGCTTATGTGCACAGAATATGAGCATTTTAATGAACTGCTGTTCATATTCACCCTGTTGACACAAATCACTAATTATCTGGGTGTCTTCTGTAGTGTCATTTTGATGAACATTTTGAAATTCTTGGAGACTCATCTGTTGTACCGGTCCTCTCTCTGCTGTGCAGTTCCCCCGGTAGTGGTGAAGGAGTGGTGCCCCAGCAAGGCCAAATCGGCGCTCACCCCAGACCTGGTGCCGGCCCTGTGCTTCCGTGAGTGGACCTGTCCGAACCTGCGGCGCCTGTGGCTGGGCCGGGCCTCCGAGGACCGGAGCCGCCGGACTCGGGCCTTCCTGGCCTGTATGCGCTCGGACTGCCCCGCCCTGCTCAACCCGGCCTACGTGCCCTCCCACCTGCTGCTCATGTGCTGCGTGCTCAGGTACAGGCTCATCTGCGCCCCCCTCTGCTCAGTTATCCCCCCCCAGTGCCCCGCTCAGGTGTGTGACCCAGGTGTGCTCTGTGTGCAGGTATATGATGCAGTGGCCAGGAGGCCGAATCCTGCAGCGGCACGAGCTGGACGCCTTCCTGGCCCAAGCAGTGTCCAGTCAGCTCTACGAGACTGAGAAACTGCAAGAGCACAAGGTAATGATCCCTTACCTCTTTATTTCCCACCTTCTCTCTCTCTCTCTGTGAGGTGAGGGCCATAGCTCTGATTGGCTGAATCTCCTCTCTCAGGTGGAGAAGGTGGACAGTCGTGGGGTGCAGCTGGCGGCTCTGTTCATGGGCGGCGTGGACACGGCCCTGTTCGTTAACGACGTGTGTGGCCAGCCCCTCCCATGGGACCACTGCTGCCCCTGGGGCTTCTTCGATGGGAAACTGTTCCAGAGCAAACTGGCCCTGACCCGTGACAGAGGCACCCTGCTGGACCTGTGCGAGGGGCAGGTTAGTGTTACCAGTGTGAGGGGCACATTAGTGTTACCTGTGTGAGGAGGGTAGTGTTACCTGTGTGAGGATTGTCCCCTCTCTATCACTAGAACCCTTTCTTTTTCTGCCGCTCTTCTGTGTGCAGGAGGAGCAGGTGTCTCGGGTGGAGAACATGCGACAGGCTATCCTGGAGGGCATCAATCTGTCCCGCCCACCTCCCCCTCCCCCGCCCATGCCTCCCCCAGCGTTCCTGCCCCCCTCCATGGCTCCGCCCTTCTACCCCCCACCTCACCACCTCTACCCCCCGCGGCCCCTGGGCTCCCTGCCCCCCCCACACCACCAGCACGGCTCCCAGCACAGGCCACGTGGCTTCCCAGGTGAGCGCTCGCGTTCCCTTTACTGTTTCTCTTTCTCCTCTGTCTTTCATTCTTTCCCTGTCTTTCCTTCCTTTTCTCCAATCTTTCTGTTTCTCTCCCTGTCTCTCCCCCATCCCTCCTCTGTTATAAAAAAAATATTATAAAATAAATAAATGCGGGTGTGTTATGACCCGACCATTACACTCTCATGAATTGCTACTTGGAATGTTGGTCATTGTGCACTAATTGTTTGTCGCTCTGGATAAGAGCGTCAGCTAAATGCCTAAAATGTAATGTAAATGTAAATCTATTTACTGCTCTCTTTGCCTTGTATATACTTCTCTCTCGCTCCCATCTTGACTCTTTCTTTCCTACCTTCTGCCTATTTATCTCTCTGCTACTCTCTCTCTGTCTGTCTGTTGATAATTTGTCTCTCTCCCTCCCTACCCCTTCTTCCCCTGCCTCTCTGTTTGTGTATTGATTATCTCTCTGTCTCTTCCACACACAGTGCTCAGATACCCCCGTCTCTCTGTCTCAGGTATTCAGCCCATCCCCCCCCAGGGCGGAAAGTTGGAAATAGCCGGCATGGTTGTGGGCCAATGGGCTGGGAACAAACCACTGCGAGGCAGGGGGGGGTTTGACATGCAGGTGGTGTCAGTCGGAGGGAAAGGGTAAGTGAGGACCGGCAAATGCAGGATATAAAGTACACAGGCAAAATAAACTGCTTAGTAATGCAATAAAAATAAAAAATAAAAATGCAAGTGCCGATTGCAGGGTTTAGCAAGTTGTGTGGAAGGTATCAAGAGGGGAATAAAACAAAAACAATGACCCAAAAGCAATAATGGTAATGCTACAGTAAAAACAAACAGGAGTACAAGTACACTGAGCTGAACTCAAGATAGGAAAACTAAATCAGTTCAATCAGTTAGGTTCTGAATTCAGGTTCAGGATAAACAGTATGTGCATTAATTCTTATTCTCCACCTCACCCTCTCCCCCCACCTCTCCTCCCTCCCTCACCGTCTTTCTCTCTCGCTCTCCTTCTGCCTATTTCTTTACTCACCCTCTCTCTCTACCTTACCCTCTCACTCCCTTTCTCACAGAAGGGGGAGAGAAGTATCCACAAGAGGTAGGGGTGGAAAGAAGGCACCAGTGAATCGAGCACAGGTACGCCCCCTGCAAGCCGAGCTATAACAGCTGTAGAGACACAGCTACAGCCAAAATTACTGTGCTTCAGTGCAGTATTTTCAGTGCTATTGTAGTATTACACTGAAGATTTTATGTAATTATTTATTTCCAGACCATGATTTAAAAACTAATTTTTTGTGCATTTTCTCCTAATTTGGAATGTCCGATCACATATCATTATCACTCCTTGCTATGATACCAGACCGTTGGGCCCATCCATGCACCGTAATAGTGCCTTAACAGGATTAGCCTCCCAGCAGTCCCAGACTGTGAGGCTTAGCATTAGCCGCACTACACATGACTATGGGCCCTGTGTGCTCAGCTGTGTCTGCAGGAGGCATCCAGCGAGGGCCCATGTCCATTCCTATCAGGTGTATGGCTGACAGCAGTCTGGATTGGCCAGGAGCAGTATATGCCACTGATGCTCTTATCTATAAAAAAGGATTCTGCAGGGAAGCTTAAACTGTAGTTGGAAAAGTATAGATACAAATATGCACAATGAACCCAGACAAGGGCGAGACTTAACGGAGCGTGGCTAAGGGAAACGCAACACTAATTTGTACATGATGTAATGTCCGGGATCAGTTTGCTTTGCATGTTGCATTCAGATCATCGGAGGGCTTTTAGGCTCAATCCTTTGTCTACGCTTTTGTGAATGCCATCTCTGTCACTGTAGGCTGCAGTAGTCACAGTGTACAGTAGGTAGGGCTGGGCGATATACAACATCGATAATTATCGAATGCAATAACAGCCATTGCCACCGTGTGGGGTGCCTTTTTTTCGTGTTTTTTTCCTTTAAGTATACCCAATATACGACAGTAAACATCCAAACTTCAGAGGCCGCGTGAAATGCTTCCGGAAAAAAACATCACCGCTGATGTCTATTGAGTGTTGATAAGACAGCCAACCAGCAGCAAGGTCGTACAGCTTTCACGTGATCATGTGATGTGTTTTTGTCAATCGCATGAAAGGTGCAACGCCTTTCTGTGATTGTCCGTCTTATCAACACGCAGTAGACAGTGTTGACGTTTTTTTTTCCCCGGAAGAATTTCACACGGGTTTTGAAGTTTAGATTACTACCGCATCAGGTATAATTAAAGAAAAAAAGACGAAAAGAAAGGCAATACCCCACATGCTGGCAACGGCCGTTATTGCAATCGATAATTATCGTTGCGGTATATCGCCCAGCCCTAACAGTAGGGGGTGATGTTGGGCAGTTTTATGTTTGACAACACCTTGTTTTTTTTCCTCAGAGTCTGCCCTCTGCTGCTCCGACCAGCAGCAGCCCCCCCAAAACTCTGGAAGATTCCCTGGGCGAAGGAAAACCAGGATCCGGGGAGGTGGCCGGGGGCACGTCCCAACATTTGAATGGCAGCCCGCCAGCGCCCACTATTGGTCCACCCCTGGACCAACCTCCATTGGCCCAGCCAATACAATGTGCCTTAGCCAGCAGGGACAGCCAATCCGGGGCCAGGGCAGAGACAGAGGACCCCTGTTGCCTTGACGACTGCCAGTCAGATGGAGTGCTACAGAAAGAAGAGTAGAAAAATACATCCCATAATGTAGGACGGTGGGAGTAAATCCACATTATACTGCCTTTGCCACGCTAAAGTCCATTCATTAAAAAAATTTGAACCGTACACATACACGCGCGCACACTCACACACACACACACAGCCCTCTACTTCTGTACAGTATAATACAGGAAAATTCTGAGTGGTGTTGCACAGAACTGTGCGACTGTGCGGTGCAGTTGTTCCAAAGAACCACACCTCAAACGTTGCATAAATCGTTTAACATCGGTGGTGAGCTGTAGTTCTGTACTGAATTGCACTATATACTGATTGTAACTGTGTTGTACTGTACAAAAGCATTTAATTTTGGTTCTTGGAAAAATATGTAGGTGATCAAGCTTAAGTTGATTTATATAAGCATACAAATACAGTATAGTTGCAGAGATCCCTAGGTATGATTAGATTTGGATCATGTGTTTATCATAGACGTAGGCAAGGGTCTGCATGGCTCTCAAAGAAGGCTATTGTTCTGCAGTTTGAGAGGCTACAGGATGTATTGAGAGGGGCAATGTACAGGAAGTGTTGATTTTTTTTAGGAGATTGGGGGTGGGGGTGGGGCTACAGACAGGAAGAGGGAACCAGAATGCTGAGGACAGGAAGGGGAGGACCCTTACATGTTATAAGGTTACTAAAGTAATATGACTCTAATGCCAAGATATGACTCTTATCTTTAGACTGTAGTTCTGTGACAGTCCATGTAACCCTGACATAATGCTGCACAAATTCTAGAAAATGCTTCAGCTTAGCAAAACCCGTGCTAAGTTTTGTGACTGCTAATCAGTGACTGCATAATGGGGAAAGAAAATAATCCAAATAAAACCCAAAAGCTAAATTTTATAAATGTAGATGCATTTTAGGCACCTTAAGCCCCAAAAATTTTATGGCACATCTAACGCACCTTTTATTTAACAATCCAATGATTGAACCTTTTAGATAATTTTAAAAAACATATGTGAAATTGACCCAAGCTCCTTAAATGATATGATATTGATTGTCAGTAGTGAGATATGCATTCACGTTTTTCACTGCAGATTGCAGCGAGGGGAGGGGTGAGGCTTCACCAGCCCAAAAGTGGGTGGAGCTACCATGTGATTGCAGTGATTACGCCATTTTGACCAATCACACCGTTTTGCTGTTAACAGCAAATTTGATTGGTTGGAACGAGGCAGTGATTGACAGCATATTGTAGATTCACCAATGACGGGATTGGGGAAGCCTCACTCGCCCATCACTGGATATGGGTGCGAGTTTATAAACCAAGTTCTGCGGCTGCCTCAGAATTGACTTTCTAAATGTTCATAGCGTTTGTTGGTGAAGCCGTGTGTGAATGTCGGTTGGTCGTCTCTGCTTTGAGCGTCTGTGTTGTTTAGCTGGACGCATATAAACTCACAGCATAGGGGTCTGCCAGTGTTCCTGTACAATCCATCCTAATCGGAGGATTATAGATATTGAAATATAATGAACACAAAATTATAGATATGCAGATGAAGTGAGAAACACTTTTCTTCTTTTTGTTTATTTTAAATTTTAAGATCCCTGGATATTTCCTCAGCCAGGCTAAAATTGGAGGCTTTGACACATGCTCCTTGAAAACCAAAATATGATCTCTTTGGGGGAGGGGGAGAAGGGGGGGGGGGGGTGGTGGTCGGGGGAAATCTTATTCTCTCCCTGAATATAGAATGTAGGGTATAGAATGCAGATATTTACAAATGGATAGGAGAAAATGATGAATGAGCGGTTGTGTGTACAGAAATGAGGGAGTGATAAAGTGAAGGAGAGAAGATTTTTGTGTCAGTGGAAAATATTCTTATTGAGAAGCAATCAAATATATTTGATAATTATTTGTTTTCAGGCCATTAGATAAAATGAACATTTAAAAAAATGTTTTTGAATAGAACTTTAAATTTAACAATGACGCATCAAGCAAGCCTACTTTGAAGCACCTTACTTGTTACAATGTTAACATTTTAGTTACCACAAATTATATTTCTATAAAATGTCTTCTGACAATAATTCTTTATATTTAAGTGCTTATATATCGTTTATTAATTCTCTTTGTGTTACCCCAAATTTAATTGGAAAGTTACACTGAATCACTTTAATGGCCCATCTGATGAAATCACCTTAGAACGTTACCAAAATGACCTGAAACAAGAACCGCAGTGAAGCAACGGTTTGCATCTCTTCAAACTGCTCTGTCAACCGTAGCTTGGCTGTGGAGTACACAAGCGTTGATTTTTTACTCTGCCGCCTCGTTCTTCTCTAGGCTAAAGAGCTCAACTTTCTGATTCTGAGCTGTGGAGTATTGAACATATTGGCTTTGACAGGACCTTAGTGCAGCGGGTTGCTCACAGAGAACTATTCTATGCTGGGCCAGTCAGGGCTAAAATGTGCTGTGCTTTTACCAGTCCTTATATCAACCGGGCTGGAGTTACTGTGACTGTATTGGTCTAGACCGTGACCATGATATAAATATTGTATTTCCTTAAGTACAGTGGGCACAGTACAGGATTTAAAGGGTACGATAGTCTATATTAATCTCAAGCAACATTAGCTGCTTGCGCACCTACACACTCGCGCGCGATCGCACACGCAGACACACTTTCCGCACACGCGGACGTGAACACATGCCCCTTCTCCACTTATTCCCTGCAGTGTTTGTGTATAGTTTCAGTCAGTCGTAATGGTGATTGTAAATGAGCAAAACTTTTGGCCTTTTCGATTCCAGCTTGTATGGCAGAGTGAAAAGGCAGGCCAAGCTCTGCGCGGCGTTTGGCACAGCGATCGCACATCCGAGCGTGCTTTTTAAAGCCATTTTAAAATTCAGGGTCTGAATTTTATTCTCGATCATTTAGCGCACGCTGAAGTTGTTCCACGGTTTATACAGACTGAAAGTTTGATATTTTTTAATATGTATATATTTATATTTTTTTCTCATGAGCTGCACAGTTCTTGTGTTTTGTAAGAACAGATGGCGCCTCTCTACAGCAGACCTCTGCCACACAGGTAACCCTGATGTAGTAAGGACAATATTAAGGCGCATCGGTAGGTAACGGGAACCGCAAACATTCTGATACAACGCATTCCTCAGCTGTAGCATTGTCAGGAATAGTTGCTTTAGCAGTATTATTTTTTGCGACGTGCAGCTTGGAGAAAGTATTAGTCTGAAATTCGCAACCTACATTTTAAATCTGTTTGTTTTGAAAATGGTTGTGGTGTCTTTGGAATTGACACTCGGTTCGGTTGAGGTCCGCGTACGTCCTACGCTTCTTACCGGCGACTGACTGTACGACAGTTGGCATTTTGAATAATGGGTCTTTATGCATTGAGCATTAGACTGGATTTTGAATAATAATGGGACTTTTTGCAGCTTGTGCTTGGCCTGCTTTTTCAGTTATGCATCAGTAGTCGAAGGGCTTAATCCAACACTTTACTGATAGACACACAGATACTTAATACAAACCTGTAGCGACCTTGCGTGTGAGGTGAAATGTAAATATTTAGACACATACATGCAGTGACACACACACACAGACACTGATCGGTATAGGAGTGAAGTCACACACACACTCAGTGACACATTGATGAGCTGTGTCCACAGTATGGTCACTGCATTTAGTTAATTGCAGTTTTAGACATTTTTAAACGTGTCACTACACACACATGCAGTGACACACACATAGACACTGATCGGTATAGGAGTGAAGTCACACACACACACACACACACACACACACAGTGACACATTGATGAGCTGTTTCCACAGTATGGTCACTCTGCATTTAGTTAATTGCATTTTTAGACATTTTTAAACTTGTGATTCTGTCTTGATTCTCCAAAGGAATCATTTCTCCCTCCTTTCAATGAATCACTGTTTTCTCCTCTTTTTCTGTCGTTTGGGTTTTTTTTTTTCTCCGTCTTTTGCCCTGTTGTTCCACTGCCCTACCCAAGTTAATAATTTGTATGTGATAACTCAGAATAATTAATGATGGTAATATTAATAGTTCATTTTAGTAAAGTTATACAGTAACAGTAGTAGCTAAAATCTTTGTTCTTGGAGTACATAAACACAGCCAGCAGGTGGCGTATGGTGAATGTGCCCCAACGCTTTCTCTCCCAGTTTGTGATTGCAATTTCCAGTTTATCCTGAAAAGGTTTAGTCTACTCTGTAGATGAGTAGTCCATTCTAGATCTAGAAGATTCACACACAGACACACACGCACACACACAAAACAACTCATACAGAATCACACCAACGGATACAAAAATTCACTATTTTCTCATTGATTGATAGATACATGGACCATACACACACCTCAGACAAACAAATGCACTGATACTCACAATTAATCAAACTCCAGTCAAAATGAAAATTTTATGTGTTTTGTGATGGTTGTTTTTTTGGACTTGCAGCACAGTTATGAATTTACAATCCTTCATGTAAGTGCCTGGTACAAACAACAAAACATACAAAATTTTCAGTTGTGTCATGGGTTCTTCTTCAATACCCTACTTTCATAGCGATAGTATACAAGCTCCCAGATGAATACATGCTTTTTGTTAAGGTAAATGCTTGTAAATGTAACCGAGATCATTTTACCACCTTTTCCATCTTTGCTCTCACCATCTCTGCCCCCTGCTAAAGATCTCTTACCGCGTCAGCCACGTGCACACTGTCTCTTCCGATTCTCTCATTCCCGCAACAGCGATAATAACAGTAACGACAAGATGACAACAGTGGTGTTTCTGTAGCTACGTAGCTTACAGCCAGGTTCTGACGAAGAAAGGAACATATTCAAAACACGAGTGAGAGGAATCCTAAACTTTGTAACCGTTTCATTTTTCTAAATGTGCAAATGTTTTTTCTTACTATTTTTAATGGTGTTGCTATTGCTAATCCTTTTACCGTTGCTACTTTTTGGTGTTGAAATATGCGTAGTGGAACTGAACATTTTTAAACTAACGATTGCAATGTTCCCTATATTTTGTATTAAATTGTGTTTAGTACCACTTCACCTAAATGACGTAACTCAGACTCACAATTTCATTAAGAACCAATTTCTGCATTTTGACGTTTTATTGTTACTTCCGGTTCCGTTTTACATCCGTTGATTTAAGTATTTACGTCGAAACATACTTAAATCTCCAACTGCCAATCAGTGAAGTCCCAAAGAATACCCCTGCTACATATTGAGTGTCCTGATTGATCATTCTCTGAGTTAACGTGACAACTAAGAATATTAGCATCTTATTAAAAGCATGGTCAATTAACACCAACAAGTCACAACTCACCTAAAACAGGCCACAAATCATGGTTTTGGAGATCTGGTCTTCTGGCTTCAACAACATAATGTTGAATATTTTTAATGGTCTCTTTTGAGCTCTAGTTCATTACTATTTCTATTATTAACAAACAAGTCCCTCCAAGTATATTTAAACAAAAATGACAAAAAATGCTTTCCATGTAAACACAATCATTAAGACCGTTTTGTAATTGCATTCCAGCTTAGATTCAGTTTTTTTTTTTTGTGTGTGCGTGTTGGTTCCAGTGTTTGAAATTCAAATAGGTGAAGTTGCTTTAGTTTTTCCCCCCTTTGTATCCCAGCTTAAAAACCCTTCACTTCACTCAGTATCTCATTATTTAATGGTTATGTGTTCTAGCCCTAAACTAAAAATTGATACTGCTTTTACTAATATGCTGTTTGTTTTTTTTTAACGGACTTGACCCTTTTGTTTGTCAGCCACGATAGGCACCAGTCCATTTTTAGAAGACATCAGGTCTGAGTTTAGTCACTGATAAATCCATCAAGACACACTGGACCACCCAAAAAGACTTGTGCAGTGAAGGGTACATCATCATTAGCATTATTATAATTATGTCAGCTGTTATTGTTATGACCGTTATTAATCATTTGTCTCATTGTTAGCAACAAAAAAAAGCACCAGATTGTTTTGGAGAGATTTTTTCTTCTTTTAGTTGTTTTGCTGTTGTGGTCCTGATATCACAACGAGTGAGCTGAACCGAGAACGAGAAGATGGTGAAAGAACTGGGCCAGTTTGCAGTCAAGTCTGTGCGGTTGGAAATGACTTACAGTGCTGAAATAAAATCTATTCTTTTAGTAAAAAAGCCTCTGGTTTTGTCATTGTCTCAAATAATTTCAAGTTAGTTTAATCGTGGTAATATTTTTCTAAAGGTGAAGGGAAAATGAATGTTAAATAAGGAACATAAATGGTGGTTGAGTTCAGAATGGCTTTCTTTAATATGATTCCATAACTTAAACATTTGGCTTTCAGTGTTGCGTGAACCTATGTTATTGAGACTTAAATTAATAGTTGTCGTCTTGTGTTTATAGATCTCAAACTGACGTCCTAAAAAGTATGTGGAAAACATTCCGAAATATATTCGTTAGTTGCTCTGTGCTCCCCTGGGGTGATAATCCAGAATAGGGTATTTGTCGCTCTCCATTCACTTCTATAGGGCAGCTAAAACAGTTTCAAAATGACACTTCTAGAACGAAGCGGATTCTGTCAATACAAACAATACCCAGTCCACGTATTGGTTGGATTATTTTTCAGGGACAATGCACACCAATCAACAGTCAAACTAAATGAGCCAGAGTTGGCCTAAAAGGCTAGTTTTCATCTGCTGTCCCTGGCCAGATGTTTAAAAGGAAACCTAAAATTAAAAAAAAATTCTAATAAAATAGAATTAACATGCATATGTTCCAAAGATGAGTGACTCAAGAGAGACAATAAAACATGAAAGAACAAATTAGCAGACAATGGCATGTGGACAAAACAAATGCACATATAAACACAGCATAAGACACTAAAGCAGAGCAGACACAATAACATAGACTATAGCATGCGTCTGGCAGAACAAACACACCTACAGTAAAGAACATATATGACACTAAAGCACATAGCATACACATCAGCACGGACAATAGCATGCACTGAACAAAACAAATGCACATACTGGAGGCAAGACAAGCAAGCAGAACAAGACAGTTGGTAAGATGCCGGCAGAAGCAGCAGTTGCAGCACTAATGTACACATGGCTGGCTATTTTAATCAATATACGTATATATTTTTTTGTGTAATTAAAATTACTTACAAAAGTACTATTTTCTTCAATGTTGTTAGCAAGCTACTAGAAAATACGAGCAAAATGTCAGCAGGTCGGTTTTTTTTACCATAGATACAGTTGTGAAAAAGTACACCCTCAAATGGTAGACAGGTTTTTTTTTTTTTACATATCGACACAAGTTTATTTTAATTTCAACCATATTGATTGATTAAGGTACACTAATTCAACAAATGATGCTAAAAGTAGACTTTGGAATCACTTAAGCAATTGAAATGAACATAAATGCAAATTCCTCATGAGGAAAAAGTATACCCCTACCTTTACTATCAAATATATTGATTAATATCTGGTGCTCAAAACAAGTGTAAATGATTGTCCAATTATTAGATAATAATTTGGAAGTTCTATGCTTGCATAAAAACAGACAATTGGTCTGGTTTGGACCTAACCATCAAGGTGTGTGCTAACATATCATGCCTCGATCAAAAGAGCTAGCTGGAGCCCTGAGAAAAACACTGATTCTCATGAGGGGGAGGGGTTACAAAGCCATTTCAAAGTAGTTTGAAGTACATCATTCAATTGTTTGACGCATCATATCCAAATGGAGAAAATTCCACATCACCCTAAATCTATGCAGGACAGGCCGTACCACCAAATTCACCCCAAGAGCTGACTGAACGATGCTCCTAGAAGTCTCCAACAACCCAAGGGTAACATCTAAGGACCTACAGACTTCACTTGCCACAATTAACGTGAAAGTGCATCAGTCAACAATCAGAAATGGATTGCACAAACTTGGCCTACATGGGAGGATAGGAAGGAAGAAGCCCCTGCTCTCCAAAAAGAAAATAAAAGCACAACTGAACTTTGCCAAACGACATCTGGATAAAGTTCAAAACTACTGGGAAAATGTACTCTGGATTGATGAGCCAAAGTTGGAGTTGTTATGGCGCAATGCAAAACGTCATGTTTGGCGAAGATGCAACACTGCCTTTGAGCAGAAGCACCTTATTCCAACAGTGAAACATGGTGGAGGGGGCATTACGGTTAGGTGCTGCTTTGCTGCCTCAGGGCCTGGTAAACTTACCATAATAGATTCAACCATGAATTCAACTTTATACCAGACCATTCTTGAGGAGAATTTGAGGTCATCAGTTCAGATGCTGAAGCTGAAAAGGTCCTGGATCCTCCAACAGGATAATGATCCTAAACATACAAGCAAATCTACTACAGAATGGCTCAGAAAGAAAAAATGGAGGGTTATGGAATGGCCAAGTCAAAGTCCAGACCTTAATCCTATCAAAATGCTTTGGGGGTACTTGAAGCGGGCTGTGCAGTCAAGGAAGCCCTCTCACATCACACAATTAATGCAGTACTGCAAAGAAGAATGGCTGAAAATTCCTCCCAGTCGATGTAAGTGGTTATTGCTGCCAAAAGGGGCAACACCGGTTACTGAAGCCAGGGGTGTACTTACTTTTTCCTCACAGGATAATTGCACTTCTGTTGATTTCTGATAAATAAAACATTTACAAGCATAATTTATTTGTGTCCTTTGTTAAATTAGACAACCTTTAACAGTAAAAGGCATTGGAATAAGGATCAAATGTCCATGTGTCTCAATATGTCTAAAAAGAGACAACTTATCTGGGGGTGTACTTACTTTTTCATGACTATATATTACCAGGAACACTTACTTCCGTGGAATAAAATGCAAAAAAGCCAGGAAAGGGCCAATTAATAAAAAAATTTTAAAAACGTACGAGGACTGGTTATTGTTTGTATTGACAGAATCCACTTTGTTCGCGTTCGTATGCTAGAAGTGTCTGCCCTATAGAAGTGAATGGACAGCGATAAATCCCCTATTCTGGATTATCACCCCAGGGGAGCACAGAGCAACTAACGCACATATTTCGCCACCATTTGGACTCATATCATGTAGGTAACTACACAACCCAAAGTCTTACCAAAGTTCAGTTGTGCTTTAAAGTGATCCATCCATATCTACTGTATGTCAGCAGAGTGATGGCTTGAGGCTCGTTTGATACCTCAGACCATTGATGATTTACAGCCAGATTTAGCCAACCAATGTTTTCCACACTATTGCCATGTAATTTACAGTTTAATCTAGTCCTACCCCCCAATTCCCATAGAGATCCATTCAAATGCAGAGAGGTTATAGTATCCCTTGTAAGAGTACCTGAAAATAAGATATCAAGAGTCTTTTGATGTTTTTGGGTCACAGACATCAAGTCATGGCATGCCAAAGGATATGCAACCAAATATGAAATATGATGAGTTTATGTTAATTTGTCCAATTACTTTTGGTACCTTAAAATGGGGGGGGGTGTATAAAAATAGCTACAATTGCTACACGGTTCACCCAATATGGATGTAAAAACCCTCAAATTAAAGCTGAAAGTCTGCACTTTAATCTCATAGTCACTGTCCATTTCCAATCCAATGTGCTGGAGTACAGAGCCAAAACAACAACAAAAAATGTGTCACTGTCCTAACAGTGCACTGTATTTTGCAATCATTTATTTTTAAATCTCAGAATAACATGTTTGTATTGGTAGCTGTAATGAGACGCTGGACATTATCTATGACTTTAATAGCAAGTGAATAACAGTGTAATGTAAAAATTGTCAAATTAAACTAACCAAATAGACGTAATCCATGTATTTGGTGGTATAGAACAGGTTCCTAAAATGTGGGTCGGAACACACTGGGGGAGCATGTGAAACAATGAGTGCACATTATGATTTTCGATGTACTAATGTCTTTTAAACACTGGGTACACACTGCGTATGTTCACTGCAGTACAATGACATTATGTAAAAATGTTTGGACCTATAATTTCTTGATTTTAATGATGGACTGGTCACGGAAATGTGTTTATCACGAAGTGGATCATGGTAATAGGTTTGTAAAGTTTAGGAGCCAGTTGTAAAACGTAAAGAGAACCAACGGACCAAAACTTACATCACTATATTTTAACAAAACATTTTTGACACGTTGTTCATCGCTGGCTGGCATAACGAGAAACTAAGTCATAGTCACAGAAACTTAGCAAGGGCCGCAACAGAGCCTTGGACTGCTTCAGCTTGGCGTTTGCGAGCTAGCTACGCATTTTCAGCATGTTGCAAAGTAGCCTACCCACTGTATGGCTTCTTCATAGCGAGCTAATGTAGCTCCCGTTTCTCAGAAAGGTTCGAAATCGTACAGCCAGCTAGCTAATATACACGCCAGCCCTAACGAATATACACATATAAGAACTATGTATATTTGCAAGTTACACACAAGCATAAAGTTAGCCGAAAACGTTTCAATTTCACAGAAAATAAGACTGAAATTTCGTGGAGAGCACAAAAGCACGCCTTAGGCCCGAAATTGCATTCAAACCAACTTTATTGTTCTCAGAGCTGTTAACAGTCGCTATCCGGACTGGCTGAAATGGCGTTGCAGCAGCGCTAGTCTCGATGTTGTTCATAACTCTTATGGTTTTTGGTGTCACTCTTGTGGGTTTTTTCGTTCTTCGAACCTGAGACCCATAATCTCGGGAGCCCTCTGACTCCCCAGAACAAAATACGTGATCGGAAACGAAATACTGGCAACATTTGGAGAATAATTTGCTTCCTTTACGTAGGCCTAAGCGAAACCTCGGCACCTGGCGAAGGAGGCAGACCGCCTTCCCGTCCGCGGCTTTCCGCAGCTGGTGAAAATTTGAACCCGGTAAGTTGGGCGGCGTATGGTCGATTGCCTCTTCTGCTTTGAACACGGGTCTTCACTGGCTTTGAGTTGTAATAATTGAAACGTGTCCAAATTTGGTTAAATACAAAAAAAAAATACAAATTAAGTTTGTTTTGACGGCTACAGTTAGTGCAGTCGCTAGCTAGAAAGCTAACTATCATAACTATTGGTGTCACGTTAACGTTGCTTGGCCAATGCCCGTTATACAGCACTAATGGGCTAATTGAAACATTGCTAAATTATACATAAATAAATAAAATGTATAGCATAGCACACAGAAAGACTTGGTAACGTTAAACCAAACAGCTGCACAGCCATCGGGCACAATAACAGTAACCAATACCCTCTCTGGAGTAACGTTAAGTTAATTGTTATTTGTTTGCTAATTAGCGATCAAGTTTTCAAGTGCCGTCGATTGACACTGACAGGCAGTGGTTTCTCCTAAGAGTTTGGAAATTTAATTCGTATTTATACAAAGTCGGCTGCTATACACCATCTGGTGATCAATACATAACCTAGCACATGATATTATTAGCCACCTTGCTGAGAATATGGACATAATAGCTTGTAACGTTAACGTTAGCTTGTTGTGAGCTAAGTTATCGTTACATCAACAATCTAACGCGTTACTAAGCACGTGTGGAGGACTGTTTTTTTGACACCGGATGAAACGAGAATTTAAAAAAATTATTGTTTTAACTTTTACCAACTGTTCTGGATTCTGGCTAAGTAACTATAGTGGATTCCCCCATTCACTTTCGAAGCTAAAAATATTAGCCAACTAACGTTACCGTTTCCGTGAGCTGTTTCGCTATAGCTATGTCTACGTTGCCAAACGCGACTGGTGTTTGACTGGACCAACAGTACAAATAGAAAAACACAAGTTTGAAACGTGCTCAACTCCCCAAATCGAATTAGCGTTAAAGTCACTCTAAATGATTGAATACTGGCTCACTGGAAAATGACGAGATTGTGATGCTACCTGGCCCCCTGTATGTTTGCTTGCCAAAAAGATATAGAATTAGAGTAAAGTTATCGCTAGCGAAAAGATGACGAAAAGAATATGAGATTGTTAACGTTACTTAACTTATTTATCCAGCAAAAGGCTACTCACTTTACCATTTGTTTGTAAAATATGCACCTCACTCAACTACGTTTATTTAATTTAAGACCACGTTTTCATTTTCCTGATATTTTAGCTATTTGCCATACAAAAACTGCTACTACTTATTAAAACATTTCTCAATCTCTTAGTATTTGAAGCAGTTTCTGATGCACTTCATTTTAAGCAAAGGACGTGATTATATTTGTAGCATTTGTGACCTTTTTGTTGACACAATACTGTTTATGGTAATGGTTTACTGCATCATTTTTGAAGTACTGTACTTCTGTCCATCTAATATTTCACACACGTGATTGGTTGTGTGTAAATTCTTCGTATAGTTTTATTTCAGTGTATTTGTGTCTTCTGTTGGAATAGGTGTAGAGACATGGTGAATCGGTGTCGCCTGTGTGACTGTGCCCGTCACTGAAGCCCAGCTGAATCCTCAGCTTCAGCACACCCGATTCACCGAGGTCAACCCTGTTAACCAAAGGCCCACTTGTTACAGCGCTTGACCTGTCCAATCTTTCGAGGGCAGCTTTTCTTTTCCACACGGTCCATTCAAGTCTAACAGAGTCTTGCACAAGGCAGAACCCTTGTGCGTTCCGGTGTCAAGAGTCCCCCTGTTTCTAGAATGGCGTCGGTTCCTGTCTACTGCCTCTGTAAGCTCCCCTATGACGTCACACGCTTCATGATCGAGTGTGACATCTGTCAGGACTGGTTCCATGGAAGGTAATGCACTATTTCTTATGCTCTTGCCTTTGAAATAAACTTTGGATTGTTGGGTGGCTCATCCTGCTTAGACTCTAGGGTTCAGGTTTTGTGGATGTGCTCAACGGTCTGGTATTAAGTCTTGGCCTTGCTCATACCTACTGTGGCTGGCAGTGTGGTGCGTAATTGGCCGTAGCAGTGGCCAGCTAAGCTGGTGGACTGCAGAGTGAAGAGAAGCTTTGGAGAGTGGGGTCCACAGAAAGCTGTTAAGTGAGGAACAAGCATACGTTCCATTTGAATTAACGCAAGCTATTGCAGTAATGAGAAAGGCCTGCAAATACAATTTGACATGGGAGCAGAGGTAGAAAATCAAAAATTCCAGTGAAAGTAATATTTGCAGCTAGTACTGTTGCCGTATGTGATGAAGGTGATTATGTCTGCATTGTGATGGGTGAAAGCGTGTTTTGAAGCATCACTTAAAGCTCCAGTTTTTGTTGTTGTGTAGCTGTGTCGGAGTGGAGGAGGAGAAAGCAACAGAAATTGACCTGTACCACTGCCCCAACTGTCAGGTGACGCATGGCCCCTCCGTCAGTAAGTATCTGTCTCAGGACTGCTCTTGCATTGGCTGGATCTGAGAGGCTTCTTCCCTGGGTGTTGATGTTCTCTCTCTTTCTCACTCTCAGTGGTTACTGCTTGTTTTAACAGTGTTCCCTCTGTCTCAGTGCGGAAGCGGCGAGGGAGTCACAAACAGTCAGACAGCGGAGGCGGGGGGAGAGAGGCGGGTCGCCCCGTGAAGACCGGCAGCTCTCAGTTCGTAAGAGAACTTCGCAGCCGCACATTCCCCAGGTAAGGCTGTCTGACGCGCCCTCCCCAGGTCACACTGACACGTAGCACTGACGCGCCCTCCCCAGGTCACACTGACACATAGCACTGACGCGCCCTCCCCAGGTAACACTGACGCGCCCTCCCCAGGTAACACTGACGCGCCCTCCCCAGGTAACACTGACGCGCCCTCCCCAGGTAACACTGACACGTAGCACTGACACGTAGCACTGACGCGCCCTCCCCAGGTCACACTGACACGTAGCACTGACACGTAGCACTGACGCGCCCTCCCCAGGTAACACTGACGCGCCCTCCCCAGGTCACACTGACGCGCCCTCCCCAGGTAACACTGACGCGCCCTCCCCAGGTAACACTGACACGTAGCACTGACGCGCCCTCCCCAGGTAACACTGACACGTAGCACTGACGCGCCCTCCCCAGGTCACACTGACACATAGCACTGACGCGCCCTCCCCAGGTAACACTGACGCGCCCTCCCCAGGTAACACTGACACGTAGCACTGACGCGCCCTCCCCAGGTAACACTGACACGTAGCACTGACGCGCCCTCCCCAGGTAACACTGACGCGCCCTCCCCAGGTAACACTGACATGGACACACCCTCCTCAGTAACCCTGGCTAACTGTGACTCTCCTGTGGCAGTGCGGACGAGGTGCTGTTGAAGCCGACGGGGGCCCAGCTGACGGTAGAGTTCCTGGAGGAGCGTTCGTTCAGCGTGCCTGTTCTGGTGCAGCGCAAGGACGGCCTGGGAATGAGCCTGCCTCCCGCCTCCTTCTCCGTCTCCGATGTGGAGCACTACATCGGTCAGCCCGCCTCTCAGTCCGCCCACACACACGTGCACAGGGCTCAAATTATCATTGAACTCGGGAGGGAACTCGTCCCCCTTGTTAAGATATGCAATTCTGCAAAACGAAACGCTTTGGGTTCGCATTGGGTAGGCTACTGTTTTATTGGATGCGCTGTAGCCTATTTCAGGCATGAAATACGTGCGGTAAATGACACAAAATATCATAGCCTAAAACGTGAATTGCATCGGTAAAAGGATGCAAATGCACATAAATAGATGTAAATGACATTAGGCTATTCTTTCTCGTTCATACAAGAGTGAGGGAAAAAACTGAACACATAGGCTAAATGGGACATATCCTATTGCGTTGGCAAAATTCGGCTAAATTAAATATTTTTTGAGAGGACACTGGTTAACGTTAAGCATTGAAGGTTTGGTTTTTTATGCAGTAACAAACGGAATTATATGGGAAACAAAAATGTCAGAAATATCATCAAATATCAGTGAACATTTTTGTGTTGAAAAGACGGTGAAACGCAGTCTCGCGTTCGGATGAAAAACTGGCTAAATATGGTTGAAAAGTGAAAGTTGTTCAACCGGCTAGGATGTAGCTAGGCTACGTACGGGTAAAACCTGATCTAAATTGTGGTAAATTGACACGTTTATGTCAAAATGTCTCTGAGATTTCTCTAGACGTTCCAGCTTTTTCTCACCGGGATTTTTTTAAAGCACTTAACAGTAATGTTTTTTAGCCTCTTTTTTCATAAATAACGTGGCTTTTGTTCATCCTAAAGAATGAGTGTTGCACCAGTTCAAGTCTCTGAAGCCACTGTGTCAGCCACCAATTCAAGTCAGCAGTTCAAGTCTCTGATGCCACTGCGTCATCGATTAGGCTATTATTCCAGGCCTGTATGTTCATTTAAAAAAAATATTAATAATAAATAAATTTAAAAATGATATTCGCAAATGTCTTCAATTGTGTACACATTTCATATTAAGGCTGGCAAAATGCATGCATTCTTGATATTGGAATTATGATATAAAAGTAATTTTACCAGAATTACTCATTTCAAGAGTGATTTAAAAAAAAAAAAAATTTTTTTAATCTCTCATGAGGCAGGGATTGACGCTTACTTTGAAATGTGGTTGCCAAGCTGGGCTACCAGAAGTTAGTTTTTAGTTGCCCAACCTGACAAGATGGTAGCACCAATTCAAATCCCATAATAGTATATATATATTTTTTTTGATGACCACAGACATTTGATTAAAGAACCATATTTAATAAAGCAATTAAATGCATTACCGAACTGAAGTGCATTACATAACAAAATGACAAAGGCGGTCAAGACCAGCGTGTTTTGGTAGTGCATTGACAGATGCAGACTTCCCCTGATACTATAACACACTTAATTCTCAACTAATTCTTGCAAAATTTGACTTGTTATGAACATGAGAAATGTCTGCATAACGCAGGTTATTTTATTTCCAAATTTCAGCAGACTAGTCTATTTAAGTTGTAAATTTATTTATAATTTCCGAGAAATATGAATAGGCTATAATTGGGACGGCAACGACTAGTCTACCACTAGGGGGCCACCGTGGATAGGGTAAGAGTATTTGACAAGGGGTAATAATTAATGCAAACCCATAGTTTTCTTATTCCAGGACATCGCATTCTGCAGAAATATAATAACCCAGCTATAATTACAAAATGAGCTGAATTCTTAGAGCAAGTTGCATGTATTCCACGTGCACGGCTTTTTACACGTTTAGATACCTTCGCTTTTCTTCCCTATGGGTTGCGTTGTTATTACCCCTTGTGAATTACGCTTACCCTATCCACGGTGGCCCCCCTAGTGGTAGCCTAGTGGTTGTCGTCCCAATTGTAGTAGCCTAGTCGTTGTTGTCCCAATTGTAGTAGCCTAGTCGTTGTTGTCCCAATTGTAGTAGTAGACTATTAATATATCTTTAAAAAACAGACATTTTGACAACTCCCGTAGGCTATAATTAAAAGGGAGTTTTACAGATAGGCTAGCTGTTCTGGGAAATTGGAAATAAGGTAACCTGTGTTATGCAGACATTTCTCACGTTTATAAGAAGTCAAATTTAGCGAAAATTAGCTTAGTTGAGAATTATGCGAGTTAGGCTATAGTAGCCTATATTTTATCAGGGGAAGTCTGCATCTGTCAATACACTACCAAAATGCGCTGATCTTGATGGCCTAATATGGCGGCCGTGCAGAAATCTGAGCGGTAGGCTATCTAGGTGTTTAGCCTATATCTGGACTGAGCAACCAATGATCATAGCTGACCCTGCCACTTTCATGTTGACTGACAGGCCAAGGCTTTTTGAAATAAATACGACTTGAAATAAATACGCCATTTGATAAATAGACCATAGCCTACACCTTGAAATAAATATGCCTTGAAATAAATAGCCTAGCCTAGTTTGTGCCATGAAATAAGAAACGTAAAATAATGAATGGATATTTATTTTATTTCTTATTTTTTATTTTTTTTTATGCGCCCGCCTCTGAGCAGTGTCTGTTTCCCTGGGGGAAAACTGAACCGTATCCATTTGTTCCGCCTTCAGGCACGGACAAGGAGATCGACGTGATTGACGTATGCCGTCAGGCTGACGTGAAGATGCGCCTGGGAGATTTTGCTCAGTACTACAACAGCCCCAACAGAGACCGCGTCCTCAACGTTATCAGCCTGGAGTTCTCTGAGACCAGGTAGTTGCGCAGCGCCCGCTCCTCACAGCCAGGCTTCATCGATCCAGAAATGGGCGGAGCTACTGTGTGTAGCTCAAAGCTCACTTTCTTGAAAACATGGGGATTGGGGCTGTGTCTGAAAACTCGAAAGTTGCCCCCGTCCTCCTTTCTTTCACCTAAACAATAGATTCATGAAAGCAAGCACAAACCATGCCTAGTCAATAAGTAGTCTGTTCAGATCAGAGAAATGTTGAGCAGCATTTGAACTGGCCCCAGGACTCCAGTTATAGGCTAACTTATTATAGAGGCTGAGAAATCAGGTTTGTTTGCTCTGCCCCCCCCCCCCCCCTCAGACTGTCTAACCTGGTGGAAACGCCGAAAATCGTGCGGAAGCTGTCGTGGGTGGAGAACCTGTGGCCGGAGGAGTCGGTGTTTGAGAGGCCCAATGTGCAGAAGTACTGCCTCATGGGGGTGAAGGACAGCTACACCGACTTCCAACATCGACTTCGGGGGCACCTCTGTGTGGTACCACGTGCTGCGGGTGAGAGGGGGGTGGAAGGATGGGAGGATGAGGTAGATGGATGAGTCCAACTGGGGATGTAGAGAAAGGGAATGAGAGAGTGAGAGAAGGGGACAAAGCCACATGTAGGGTCTGTAGTCAGAGGGGAATGCAATGCTTCATGGCTGGTACATAGGTAGCTACTGTCGGGTAAGTGAGGATTAGGTAAAATGTGTATTTTCTGAATCCAGCGGTTCCAACAGTCAATGCCCTTGTTAAAGCGTTCAGCACTCTGAATACTGAACACAAGCGATATTGCGTGCTAGAACCCAACCCCTCACTTAACCTACATTCAAAATAAGCTTTACGTGATTTAATTTAATAATTATTATTAAAAATGACAATCATCAATTAAATCGCCGAATTCTTTGATATGTAAGTCTAACAGTAACCTGGTGGATCAACCAACAAGCCAAAACAGAGTCTAAATCAGGTCTTCAGATTAAGTAATTTTATTAAATGAAAACATTCAATTAGAATAATGACTGGGAATCATACATTCACGAAGGAATGTAGGCTGACTACTTATAATTCACAAAAGGAAGACATTAAACCAGACATTAATTTGAATATACCAGTAAAAGAGAGATAAGCCAAAAATTGCCAATATTATTTACCCTCCAGCTGAACAGGAACAAAAGGAAACGCACAAGGAACCAAAAAGGATGAACTTCCCCAAAAAAACTCCAGAACTGACGAAATTATTTTTCTGCAGTACACTCATAAAATACCTTGACAGGGAGGGGATCCATGCCCTGATTGGGTTAAGGTGTGGGGGAGGGGGGGGAGAGGGGTCATTTATGACAAAGACTGGCTTATCTTTGATGTTGGTGGGGGTTAATGTGTAAGAGACAGACCGAGAGCGACAGAGATAGAGAGAAGGGGGGGGGGGGGGGGGGGGTACTTCACTTATATATATCTAAATATTAGATATCCTACAGTATTGAATGTATAATAATTGTATTGAAAAGTGTTCTTTGTTCACATAAACCAGGCAATATATTTATGTTTTGAAATTTATTGGATACTCATATCCAGAGTGACGCAAGTGCACAAACAGGTTTAGGAAACAGAGTGCTGGTACCAAGTCATTAGGGTCACAGTTCATTCATGTCACGTGTCTAGCTAAAGCTTCAAAGGTTAGGCAATAACCAGAGAGCACACCCCAGGGTAGGGTTGCACCAGCTAGTCGTAAGTTCTACCTTAAGTTGGAACGTAAAGCTCACCCTAGGCTACAGGCTTACCCAGCAAACAGTGGACGTCCCATTTTAGTCCCCTCAAAGTGATGATGTGACGTTCCCTGGGGATGTCCTAAAAACATTACTAGGACGTTATTAAAGTCCTAGGAAGGTCACTGTTTGATTACAATATGACATTTAATTAGAATCTGTCGGGCAGTGTTATGTTCTAACTATTTTATGTGGTGTAAAATGTAAACAGGAAATAGCGTTGCATTAGGATATTGTTGGAACGTTACCTTGGTGACGCAAATTCGTTACGTATCATTGACCCACCATTATTAGAAAGCTACTGTTCCAGTCAGGAGTAGTTGTTTGAGACTGTCTGCCAACTTAAGTCTCCACTAAGTTACAATTTGCGCACTACTAAAATAGAATACGTTGTACCACAGAAAATAGTTAGAACATAACACTACGTATAAACTAAATATTTATGCATGCCATTGACCAGGAATAACGGCGTAATTAATAATGTTTCAATGACAGACCGATTTGAATAACATTGACGAATTGCTTCAAAACTATGAACCTCGTCATCGCCAACAATTTTGCGATATACACTGCATTCTCCGGTCTTGTATGACGACGTTGATATCTACGCCTGTCTCGTTTTAAGATAGAGGCCATAATTGTAGGCCAATGAGATTAACAGACATGCTAGCGGCTGATCTCCAGCACGAAACTGATAGGAACGGAGCGCTTTAGCTAACGACACTGTTAACTAACAGCTTGATCGTGTCACAGTGGCTATTAAACTGCATTCGCTAATAGAAGTTGGCAGACAGTCTCAAACAACTACTCCTGTAGCAGTAGCTAACTGACGTTAGCTGCCCCAACAAAAAAGAACAGCATGAAGTTGCTTTCTAATAATGGTGGGTCAATGATACATAACGAATTTGCGTCACCAAGGTAACGTTCCAACAATATCCTAATGCAACGCTATTTCCTGTTTACATTTTTTAATGGCGCTCATTGGATCAATAAACGTCGACGTAATTTTGGGCGACTATACATTACTTTACGAAGAGCTTACGGTCTACTAACTAAGTTTTGTGTTAAGGACACACGGTGCAACCAAATTTAGTAGCTTACTAGTTGTGAACTAACTAGTAGCTACTAAGCCTGTAGTGTGAGCTTTAGCTACGGTCCAACTTAAGGTAGAACTTACGAATAGCTGGTGCAACCCATAGACGTGCAACCCTACCCAGGACCGTAACACTCACAGAGTTCAAAAACATTCAGCCACTACACAACGGGGAACCAGTAAATGCCGGAAAAGTTTATTATAAAAATAAACAAAAATACCTTAACAAAGGTTGGTAGTGTAGGTGACAACAGGACCAGAAGAAAATAAAAAAACATTAAACACTGCGGAAGAAAACAAATAAATCTGACTAACTTAAACACCGGAAAATAATAAACAAAGAAAGAAAAGTGTTCCACAGCCATGTGTAATTTACCTACACTATCCTGACCTATCTAACAAAAAGGGAAAGAGGTAACAAGAAACACTACAAACTTTTAGGCTTTCAGAAACAAAAACCCAGTGACATCACTCAGGTAGGCTCCCATACAAAAAGAGCGCAGACCTCCAGTCTGCAGTAAAGGATTGAAGTCAGGTGTTCCACATTGGCAGGTAAATCGGGAACGCCGTATTCCACACTTATAATGGAGGGTGATAACTGGAGCATGGAAGATTGTAAGACAAAAAACAGACACATGCACACAGAAACATCACACTCACAACATCAGTGGAGGGAGGGGAAACCAAGAACACGTAACATTCATAACTTAGACGTGGAACATACATACATCTACAGCATATGACACATTGCATTAATAATAGATATAATATATTTAATTGTATAGCGCCTGTCAAGAAGTGCAGAACAAAGTACTGGGCAAAATGCACAAAGATTTAAAACAAAGGCAAAACCGTTCAAACAAAAACAGAAGCAAAATAAATGAAGGAATAACAATGAAATGGCATAAAAGCGACAAAAAAGAATGCTACACAACAGGCGTCACAAAAAAGTAAATAAAAGTGTTTTTAATTAATTAATTAATTAATTTATTGCTTATAAAGAGGTCACAGAAATAGCTGGTTTGATCTCTATGTGAAAGCTATCCCAGAGAAGGTGCCGTGTCCTTTGGTTTTCAACCTGGCCTCCAGCCAGGGACGGACAGGGACTAAAAAAACGGCTCTGGACCTTTGACTCAGACCGGCTGCCAAAACCCGCCCTACAGTACAACCCAAGCCACACTACATTAACAAGCAAAAAAAGTTACAAGGGATTTGATGGCTCTAACTATGCATCACAATTTTAAAAACAGTGTTTGACTCAGCCAATGCAAATGATTATTAAACTTCATTTGAAGTTTTGAGTGAAATAGATGTCTAAAATAGATGGGTATTAAATAATAAGGAACATTGCTTCAACATTTGCAAAGATTAAAACCATTTTGATTTGTTATGTACACATTTTGGGTATTTTAGGCAGACAGGACCAAAGTGATATGAGTCGTCTTAGACAAAAAATGTAAAACTCAACATTTCATTAATAATCGCTTAAGGTATTAATTTTTATTAATAAACAGCCACTTTCTTTTGATTGAAAGTGAGACTTGTTGCAGGAAGTTAAAGGTAGAAGCACACACTGGTAATGGAACTCTACTATGTGACATGAAAATGCAAGAGTTTAAATGGAATTGTGACATAATTCTTGCCAAATTTCTTAAAATAGCTATTCATTTGTAACTGTAAACCTTTAATATTAACCAATAATCAAACCAGCACTCCTTTGACCACTCAGCTTTTCAATGGATCCCATACATACACAAGTTATAGAATGGGAGGTTTATTTGAAAGTTATGTCATCAATGGAAAGTTTGATTTATTGCGGTTTAATGCTCAACTTATTAAACAGCGATTATATAGAATACATTTTAGTCTTATTTGAGGTGTATTCTTATAACTTGCTAGCTTACTTCTCTTGTTTGCACACTTTATTTTGAGCCAGCTGAATAGAATCCCTCCTGTGTGGAGTGCAACAGGAAGTGATGCTGCTAACAACGCTGCCAAGCAAGACAAGTTGATATATTCCACTGAAACATTAATAGATAAATAAACCTGGTAATATGCTACTTGTATAAACCAAATTAATAAGCTATGGTGCTTGCTAAAATGATATAATATTAAAATTATAGTATTTAAGCCTATGATTGCTTGCAAACTAGGTCCTATCCCACATAACAAGCATACTTGTTCATACTGAGACAACGTTGAATTCAGGTCAGATTGGTATATATATATCAGTCATCAATGAATATTCAATGTTGTATCAACATAGATTTTTTTGATGGGTTCATCAGTCTTGGATATGCTTGAAAACAAAACATTGAATCAACGTTGATTTTGGTTGGCTTTGTTCGTATTCAATATGGTTGAAAACACAACATTGGATCGATGTAGATTTTGGGTCAGAAATGACTCTACGAGCTACTTAAGGCCAGTATTTCAAAGAATGCACTCTAATCTAGGACAAGTACAGAGCATTCACCAGAGTTAGTATTTAGTAGGGGTGTGAATCTTTGGCTTCACAGTGATTCGATTCGATTACGATTCAGTAGTTGGCGATTCGATTCAAGGACACTTTTTTTTTTTTTGGAACGATTCGATTCGATTCTGTAAACCACGATTCGATTCAGTAACTTTCAACCAAAATTCTATATCCATGAAATAAACATGCAATAATGCGAGTGAGACTATCTGTATTCTTCTGAAAGGTGAACAAATAAACAGACAACAGAATTACTTATTAAACATATTTATCCTATAAAAAAAGTAGTCCTGCATAATATTTTATGCTGAATACAAAAATGTAATTAAACATGGCTCAGTTATTTTGAACATTTTTCAATAGGCTACATGCTGGCAGGGGAGAGAGTGGGTGGGTGAGTGAGTGAGTGAGTGAGTGAGTTAAGAGTCAGTGAGCGAGTGAGAGCGGTACTTCCTTGCAGGCTGACTAGCTCAGTGTTTCCCCTACCATTATCTTGGCCGGGCGGGACAAGAGGGAAAATAAATAATTTTAATGAAAAAAAATAATAATTTATATTATTCTTTTTTTAAAATATATATATATAATCTTTTTTTTTTTTTTTTAATGTAGCTGCAATATTTCCCTTACCGCAGAATGCGGGAATGATCAAAATAGCATCTGGAAAAACCCTTGCCAAAACAGCTTCGGTTGTTTTCAATGGCAGCGCTGATATTATGAGGGTGTAATTATAGTTTCCGCCTCTACGCAAAATGGCGCACTTTCACCGCCCGGCCTGAAAAAAAATCTAGGGGAAACACTGTAGCTCAGGGGTGTCAAACTCCAGTCCTGGAGGGCCGCAGGTCTACAGGTATTTGTGGTTTCCTTTCAATCAGCACCCAGTTAAAGCATTGAGAACAAGGTGTGTGGACTTCTTAGCCAATTAGTGACTTAAATTAATCACTTGTGCTTAAACGCACCAAAAACCAGCAGACACTGCGGCCCTCCAGGACCGGATCTTGACACCCCTGCTGTAGCTGATGACAGAGTTACGGATTACCGCATTTCACAAAAAAATGTGTAAACTAAGTCTTAAAACAATAATCATAATTACGAATCGCGATTCATTAGATTTAAAGCATTTATATTGATTATTGGTGAAGCCAAAGCGATTCATTCTATTTATTTATTTTAGCAGATCGATTTAGTTGCATGGGTATGACTGACCATCGATTCATCGATGAATCGCATGAATCGTTACACCCCTAGTATTTAGCAATAGATCATTGAATATCTTGAGAAGGACTGTCTCTGTGCTGTAACATGCCTGATTATTGCTGTTCATTCAAAATATTTTAAATAAAAGGCAGTTAAAATAAAATTGGCCTGTGCGTGGTCAGAACCAATAAGACCTTACTTATTGTTGTAATCTTCAGTGATGTCGCAGATGTTAACATTTTGTGTTTTTCTAGAACAGGACAAACAAAACTATTGATACCAAAATGGTGGCTTGGCTGTTGTCCCAGAGGAAGTGCCGTTCAAATCCAGTTAATTTATTTCCTGTCTCTCCAGCAATCTAAGAAATATGGATCTGTGTTCACTGTGCACTTCGGGCCGAAGAAAGTGGTCGTCCTGGCAGGCTACAAGACTGTCAAACAGGCGCTGGTCCACTACGCTGAAGAGTTTGGAGACCGGGAAATTGGACCCTTATTTAGAGATATGGCGAAAGAGCATGGTATGCAATCCAGTGCAATCACATCCATCCGTTAGGTTGATCATCTCTATGTACAGTACCAGTCAAAAGTTTGGACACACCTACCCATAGAAAGTTTTTTTTTTCCCTTATTTTTACTGTTTTCCACATATGGAAAACATGAGTAGGTGTGTCCAAACTTTTGACTGGTACTGTACACTGCAAACATAATGACCAGGAACTTTGGTTCATCTGGATGAGTATTCAAACATGCTTTTCCCCCCACAGTGATCAAAGGGCCAATGGCCCGTCTCTGCCGGGATGCTTTGCCCCAGTTGAATAACCCTGAAAGGCCCACTAGCGGCCTGCCGTAAGCACAGCTGTCTGTCTTTGGCATTTTGTGAATCAGAAAATCAGCACTACAGCGGCGCACTAGCGGACGGTCAAGGCTCGGCATTCCAGGGGAGGATCAGCTGTTTAAAACAAGTATTTGTGGAACGGTCCGCCAGCCAACCGCGGTAGAGCTGATTTTTACAACATTGGTGGACCGGGAGCTGACAGAGACGATGGTCTGATAGGTGCTTGCTCACTGGGCAGAGTGTTTCTGCTTCTGTCTTACTGCTGATCTGTCTTCCACATTTATTTGCACACATGATACCAGACCTACAGATTTTAAGACTGCAGTTGCTGTTGTTTGTTTAGCACAAGATACAGTAAATATGTATGAAATTCAGATCTTAGTTTCTGACCCCTGTGGGGTTCTGCCCTCTCCCAGGGGTTCTGTTCTCCAACGGAGACTCCTGGAAGGAGATGAGACGCTTTGCCCTCAGCAACCTGCGCGACTTCGGAATGGGCAAGAGGGGGGGGCGAGGAGAAGATCATCGAGGAATCGCGCTACCTCATCGAGGTGTTCGAGAATTTTAAGGGTGAGAGAGAAATAGGCCTTTTGTAACCCCCCTATTTTCTTCCTAAGTTGGAATGGCCAATCATATTTATCAGCACTAATGGCTGCTGCCTCCGCTATCATTTCAGGAGAGTGCAGACAAGTAATGCTCTTTCCAATCGACCAATCTGCGCTGGGGGGGTCACTGGTGCACAATTAAATGTTTTTATCTTGGCTGCCTGAAATCCTTGCAGCCCTGGGTGATGCTAGGGCCACTTATGTGTGAGACGCGCAGCAACTCCTTGAGCTCAGTCAACATTTGTCCATAACTTTGTGTCGGGAGGGTGGCTCATCCATTTAACGCACAATGCTATGGTGCACGGATGTGCCTCACGTCAAATCCCCATCATGCAAATGCCGGCAGTCTTCCTCAGACTCAACTCTATGCCAGCTCAGCTGTGGGCCACAGGGTTAAAAGCAGGCTGGTTACACCACGTGTTTCCGAGGATAACCGCGGATATCGTCACTCTCCTGAAATCACGCATGAAGGCGGGTATAGATAGTTAACTGGACATTCCACGTTAGGGTGGGAATCTGACATGTTCTGCAAGTAAAATTGCTTCTTGTGGTGAGTTACGTGACCAAAAAAAACCCTATGCTAACATGTGCTTTTGTGAAGAAAGAAAAAGTATTTGTGAGTCAATACTTTGGATGAATCCTGCACAGACAATATCACACATTCCATTTCCTACAGGAATGGTTTCCAAACTCGGTCCTGGGGACCCACTGTGTGCTGGTTTTCATTCCAACCATTATTGCAACCTGTAAATCCTAACAAGCTGATAACTGCACTTAATTAGACATTTTCAATGTCCACCGAGGGATGATCTAACCTCTTAAAGGTTGTATCAGCGATTTTGGGTGGAAACATAAATGATCACATTCATCTGATTTTTCCTCACGATCCGCTAGCTGCCCACCCCATAAACAGGCCGTCAAAAAACCGCGTCTCTGTAGGCAGCCTATGCTCCGAGATCATACACAAAAACAAATGGTACTACCAACCACTCAAAACCAAAATAAACAGTATTCCAACCAATCACCGACAAGGGGTGGGTGATACTAATACGCTAATACTCTTATCTCGCTGAAATCTTTACGGATTTACAAACGGTTTGGTTTCTTACAAACGTTATTAACGTGGTTATAATTCTGGATGCTTGAACACTATTTTTTAAAACATAACATAATTGGCTCTGAGCTGGAGCTGGCTCTGTTTGTTTGGGATTTCGCTTCAGAAGTGACGTCACCCAAAATCGCTGATACAACCTTTAAGCCATATTATGTCAGAAATAGCCATGCACACTATGATTTGCATCCCTGGACATTTAATCAGTCAGATCAATAATGTTTGCATTCTCTGTAATGTGCTATATGAAAAATTATTAATGTGGAAAGAATTAACTTTTCAAACTGATAAAATTTTAGACTGACAGGAGAACACTGCAAAAAAACTAATCTTAACCAGCATTTTGATCTTATATTTAGACTTTAAAATCTTATTTCTGTAACTTTTTTGCTAAATAAGAGAAACTATCTGCCAGTGGGGTCAGATAGTTTTACTAATTTCAAGATTTGCCAGTGGGGTATGATAATTTCACTTGTCAACCAAAAAGTAACTTAAAACAAGCTAATATTTTCCACTTTCGAGGACAAAAATAAGATTTTTAATGTTAAGGTTCCGGATAGGGACTGGACTCAAATGCACGATTCAGAGACAGAAATACAATAATGCTCGCTGGGAGCGTTTATTACTTCGCCAAAAACTCCAGAAGTATAGGGAGGATGGGAAAGGGACTGAATCCTGGGTTGGGCGAGAACAGGGGGCAGAGCGGGAGCGGGGAGCAGGCAAAGAGGCTGGACAGTGGCTGAATCCTGGGTTGGCGTAGCAGAGGGAGAGGGGATGCGGGAGACAGGGATGCTTGGCGTGGAACAGGCAGGAGACTGCAGGCTGGTGAGTGAGACAAAACAAGACTGAGAAGCGTTAGTTCAGCAAGACAAAACAAGACCAG
This sequence comes from Synaphobranchus kaupii, assembly GCA_029718625.1. Classification (NCBI taxonomy): domain Eukaryota; kingdom Metazoa; phylum Chordata; class Actinopteri; order Anguilliformes; family Synaphobranchidae; genus Synaphobranchus; species Synaphobranchus kaupii. Next base: position 4,121,285 of record CM056379.1, read on the forward strand.
AGTTTGCAACGAACAAGACTTAACAAACTGGCACCAGACAAAGAACAACGGGAGAATATATAGTGAAGTTAATGAGCTAATGAGTGGTTGCAGCGTGAGGAATGCAAACGGGGACAGGAATGTGATAGGCAGAGCTACAGCGAGGGTGAAATGGGTGAAACAAGAAGGAAAAACCACGCCTAGCCTGCACGACACGGAAGACAGACAGGGACCGTAAAAACAAGACAAGAAACAGGAGGAACAGGGGAAAACATGGAGCACAAACAGGGATGGGGACTGAGAGGGAGCAGAGAGTGTAACATTTAAGTCCCATTACAAGACTAAAACACTTGTTAAGACAGACATTGTTTTGCAGTGAAATCTGACGTTCCTAATTGCAGAAAGAATGGACACATGGTCACTGAAACTAAAACATTTGTGGAAAATGTGTGTGTTCAGAGACAAATCAAATGACTACAAGCCAATTCTGCAGTTTGTGAACTTAGGTTTAAGGAAAACAAATATAGTACAACTTAAAATGCATGTTTTCAGCCTTAACTGATCCAGAGATTGGTAACAGGAAGGAGCACACTGTGGGATCCACAATGTATGTAATTATTATTAAATGCATTGGAGACCGCAATGCTGTTGAGTAAATTTGGAGAAATGCTTTTTATCCTGTAAACTCTTTTAAAAAAGAGTTTTTGTTTTTCTTTATTTGTTTAGGCGAGCCTTTTGACACCACTCAGCCAGTGAATTACGCCGTCTCCAACATAATCTGTGCCATCATGTACGGCAGCCGCTTTGACTATGCTGACCCCGCCTTTCAACAAATGGTCGACAGAGCCAATCAAACTATCCGCCTGGCTGGTTCAGCAGAAATGCGGGGTACTGGCACTTTTAAGTAATTATCCTTCTTTATAAAGGTAAAGATTTTAATAGAATAGAATAACTTTTATTTTCCCGTTAGGGAACTTCAGTTGTAGCCACCAGCAACAACAAAAAAGACATAGACAGTGGGGCAGACCTACAACACACAAACAAACATATCAAATAAATACATTCAACAGAATCATTGCATTAATCAAACTAATGAAGTGAGTTAAAGTGTAATAGCCTACAGCCAAACGGCATGATTAAAAATAGCCCCCGCTGTCCCGAGATGTCCAGTGTTATCAAGCAGTCCAACACACAAACTCCACCTCCACAAATTTCCTACGTACACGCAGTGTTGCGGTCTCTGTCCACTGTCAACACGGAGCACCGAACTGCGTCAGCCTTCCCACTCATCGCCTCACTCCTCCCCCGCATTATCTTCTCCTTCCCTTCCCTGGTGGCCTTTTGAAGATTGCCTGCAGTCCCGACATCTTCAACTCCGGTGAAGAGCGATGGTAAACTTTCTTGCTGCAGATCCAACGGACATTCCCGAGCATATGTTGCGAATGCATCTCCATGGTGACGACCACAAACAAAACTATCCCGACTAGACAATTTGTCAATATTATCAAAACGAGCAGCAGGAGTGCCCCGAACAATCTCCAGCCCTCTTCCCTGTCCCACGACAGACACACAGCGCATGAAAAAAAACAAAGCCAGACACAAGAAAATACATTCAAATTAACAAGCACGAACACGAGAGACAGCTGGACTACATGTCGCCATTACAGCGCCATGTAACGTCATAAGCTTTGTAATTCTTCCTGGGCAAGTCAATAATACAACATTGGGGCACCCACGTGGCATAGTTGTTAAAGGCTCTAGCTACAGGCTCAACTGGGTCCCATTTCTAAGACATTACAAGCTCTAGTCTGGGTTCTCTCTTTATGGGTCTATAACAGAGTCCATAGTAGTGGACAGTAGATTTTTCCCCCTTCCAGTGGTAGGGTGGATTAAGTCAGTCAGGATTCCTTGTGTTACCCCCTACATTAGTTCCCCTGAATGACGAAATTGTACCCATAGGCTACCAGTTTCTCTCAGTGAGAGAGATGCCTCTCCACCAGTCAGTTATAGCTCTCTGCTGTAGTACCATGTGCTCTGTAGTGTTGTGGGAAATAGTTACTGGATCACAGGTGAGTACACTGTGTTCTCCTGTGATTTGGTCTTTGCACAGACCTGGGTCAAATATACATAATGCAGATATTTTAACTCAATAGATACTGGTCATATTTGAGAACATTCTGGAGGTCCCCTGGTAAATGTAAACAAACTATGTTTCCAGTAATTATCTGTATGAATTACCCAGAATGATGGAATTTTGGGTTGCACAGTATCTAACACTTCACCTGGCAATATTAGCAAATTTCCTTCAAAATTGTCAGTGATTTACAGGATTTATTCTGGTGTCTAAATATTTGACCCAAGTCTGTCCTCATATGGAGGTGACAAAGAGGCGACTCCAGAGGTACAAATTAAGATTTCTCAAATCAGGGAGAAAATGTTGGGGAGATTGCTTTAAAAATGTTAGAAGTGTTTTGTGTTACTGATCCTGAGCTGTTTTGGGTGTTTGGGCCGGTTACTGCAGCTGTACAACACGTTCCCGTGGCTGCGCTGGTGTTGTGACTGGTTGTTAGTGAAAAGGACGCAGATTTTGAAGAACACCAGAAAGAACATTGAGGAGATTATGGGGCTGGCGCAGGGACTGAAGGACACACTCAACCCCCAGGACCTCAGGGGATTTGTGGACTCCTTCCTCATTCGGCAGCAGGAGGTATGGAGAGAGTGGTTCACATGGACTGTGGTGGTAAAACTAGTATGTGAATTGGCTTGGAGTCTGCCCTTACAAAAATATAGGCCTTCTGGCAAATTTGCATCAAACCTTTGGCATTGTTCCACAGGTTTGCGGCAAGCTCATATTTTCACATGCAAGTTAGCTTTGTGGGAACTACCATTCACTTCTGGCCAAGTTTTTAGTTTACCTCTTCTGACAAAGGGTAAGGGTGTATTCCACTTACTGCTAATGAAATACTAAAATACACATGTACCAACAAACAAATTGTTATCTGCTCACGTGGCCAGTAAATATAGATGCAAAAGAGTTTTGTTGTTGTGACTTGTGCACTAGATAGATAATAAAATGGGAGAGATACTTAGAAATAAAGTATCTAAATGAACTAAGTATTAAAAATCGAAAGTAAATATCAACGTAAAAATGTTGTGTTAATTTAAGCTAGCTAGCATTAATTAAGTGAGCTAGTGAACAAGCTAAAGTAATATTGCATTTTTATAAGCTAGCATCAGCTGACTAGATTAGTTAAAGTTCCCAACATTAGTTATCGCAATCTGTCTGACGTTTTGCAGTGTGTTCTATGTATTGAGTCCCAGCTGAGAAGTTATTAGACATTAAATGAGTAGAGCAAACTTAGGTAGCACGTGACTGGTTTTTTACCATAGATATAATTTTCAACTAGCCAGTAGAGACCAAAGACATAGCTTGAGTTCCGTCCTGCCCATATACTGACATATTATGCTGCATGGCGGGAAGTAAAATGGCGGTGTAGCATAGTGTTTAGGTAACTGGACTTTAACTCTGAGAACATATGTAAAGAGTGTAAGCTTTGTAAGTCACTCTGAATAAGAAGGTCTGCCAAATGCTTGATGCGGAAATGTAGAGAGCACAAATTTAAGCGCTATTCCAATTCAGTTGGTAGACATCACAGAATGCTGCCTGTGAAGGTGCCTTTTGAAGGCAGCACTTTTCAATGCATTTATTGAACAAGATTTTGTTGTAAAGGCAGGAATAGCTCAGCATTCCCAGTCTGTCTGCAAATAACCCAGGAGACTGTCAAATTCTATTTTAAAAACCAGCTGTTTGCCAAGTTATAATGTATTTTATAGCAGCATAGCCTACTACCTCAAGGAAGACAATCTTTCAGTGAAGTCTTGCAGTTTCAATTTTCAGAACTCTTAATGGTTCAACTCCTAACTATGCATTTAGTAAAACCCCTAGGCTTGTGTCTCTCCCAAACTATTCTGCTCTTAACTTAAAATCTACTACTCTACTGGAAGCCAGTTCCACTCTTGTAATCATTTGATGTAAGTTGAAAAAAAAAAGTCTTTCTGTGTTTGCTCCTGCTTAGGCTTTCTGAGAAGAGACAAACAAATAACATTTTACATGTTGAAATACATCTTTAATATCTTTCAGAAATTGTTTATTGTTTATTCAACCAAGGGTTTATTTAATTACTTGTTCATGGTCTCTATGGTGTTCTGTACCTGTTCCCTCTCAGGAGTCAGACCAGCCGGGTTCCTACTTCCACAACAACAACCTGAACCGTACTGTTGTAGACCTGTTTGCTGCAGGGACAGATACCACTGGAACCACCCTGAGATGGGGCCTGCTGCTGATGGCCAAGTACCCCCACATACAGGGTGGGGCACACGCACACACGCACACACACACCTTAAAGGTTACACACATGCGCAAACTCCACATGCACAGACACCATTAGACAAAATAAACGTGCATGCACTTACATGCACTTACATGCACACACATAAACGTGCATGCACTCACATGCACACAAGCATGCATGCACTGACTTTTACATACACACACATACTCATTAGAGTATCGTTGTTGGCCTTTTGGATTGTTTATGAGAAAATGTAACATCTCGCTTTCTCTCTGGGTGCAGACCAGGTTCAGGAGGAGCTGAGTCAGGTCATTGGGGAACGGGAACCCCGGGTGGAGGACCGGAGGAACCTGCCCTACACAGACGCCGTGATCCACGAGATCCAGAGACTGGCTAACATTGTGCCCTTAAGCCTTCCCCACACCACCAGCTGTGACATCACCTTCCAGGGACACTTCATCAAGAAGGTTCTATCACCTCCCCGTATCTGTATCCCTCCCTCTCTCCTCTCTTCCTCTCTCACCTCTGTTCTCTCCCTCCCTCTCCTCTTCTTTCTGGTTTAAAGAAAGGCTGCAAGGCTCAATTATCTATAGTCTAGAGCAGGGGTGATCCGTCTCATCTAATGAACTAATCATGGTCTTTAATCAAGACCTTAATAAGTAGAATCAGGTGTCGTAGTGCTGGGGAAAAACAAAAACCTGAACCCACACCGGCCCTTTTAGGATAGGCAGTATTCATCACAGTGCCAAGCCTGAGGGTTTCTGCCTTTACTACATATCTTGGCAACAGGGCCGTATCTAGGGGGGAGCCAGAGGGGGCTGTGCCCCCCCAAATGTTTGCTGTGCCCCCTCAAAACTTTGACCATTGACTTAAAATAATCAATTGCTTTGATCGATCCCTAGAAAAAATCCAAGTTATAATTTTTTTTTTTTAACCGATATTTTGCATTCTCTCTCAGTTCAGGAGACTTAGCCAATCATAATGTTCTATTCAAAATATCAAAAAACAACAACTTGGCAATGTATTTATGATTGGTTGGTTTGGCAGTTTAAAACTGGGAGACGGACCAATCTGCTGTCACTCTCTACATTTGTCGGTGTTTGTCTGTCACTTGAAGAGGTTAACGTTTGCCCACAGCAAAAATAAATAAAAATAATATAGGTTATTCTAAAAGTTATTCTGTTTAAAAGTTTATAATTAAGCCTGTGTATTTTGAGTTTTGTCTTGTTTCATTTTAGTGGTTTAGTGTTATTACTGTCTGAGGGGCTTAGTGGTGGTGGTTTTACGCAACGTTAGCTAGCTAGCTACAGTACTAGTTTACGTTAGACTAGCTAACCTAGCTAGGTAACGTTAACTGTTAGCTAGCTAATTGTCACCGTTATAGCTAAAGCTAACTAACGGTTAGGTCACTAATGTGTTTTTCTTTCTTTTCTTATTCTCTGTGCTCCACGGTTCTTCTTTCCTTTTGGTGACAGTTACCCTACTTGCTTATACAGTATTAGCCTAAATCATTATGCATCGATTTTTGATTACTAAACCAAAACACAGTAATGTTAACACAAATGCAGCTCTAGTTGTACACACCGGTAGTTCAGAATCTTCATGCTCAGTATCCCATTTCGGAAGAAAAGGCAGTCGGGGGTGCTTCCGTGGATCTCGGCCACAATTTAAATGATAACACCATCTCAGCCAGTTCCAAAAATATTTCCCAAACGGGAGTTTGGCAAAAAGGCTCGTTCTTTCAACCCAAGCTGGTATCAGTCACGATCATGGCTAGAATATTCAGTGAAACTAGATGCATGTTTCTGCTTCCCCTGTCGCAAGTTTTCAAGCACAAATGACAGAGATCTAGTTTTTACCAAGACGGGGTTTATTAACTGGAAAACGGCATTAGAAAAGGACAGGTGATTATATAGGCATGCATCTAGCCATAGCCATTTGAATGCTGCACGATCATGGACAGAACTGAACACGAGAGTGGAAACTGGAGACACTATATCATGTCTCTTGGGAAAAACACAGGTTGAGAAAAACCGATACTACATCAGAAGCATAGGGGAAGTGGTGCAGTTTCTGGCTGTGAACGAACTTGCTTTTCGTGGAAGCACTGAAAGTCAGTCCGAAATAAACGATGACAGTGATATCTCTGCTGGGCTGTTCCTGAAATTGTTTGAGTACACTCTGGCTAAGGATTCCAAACTTGCTGAAATAGCAAAAAACATCCATCAGAATGCAAAGTACACATCAAAAGGCATTCAAAATGAGATAATTAACACTCTAGCGAGTATGGTGTTGCATGAGGTGAAAAGAAAATATGATAATGCAGATACAGTAGGGTTCTGCATCAAATGTGATGGAACTAGGGACAGGTGCAATGTTGAGAATCTTTCACTTGTGATTCGGTTTGTCTGTAATTCGGTTCCTGAGGAGCATTTGATTGGTTTACTGGACTTTACTCTGAACACCCCTACACACATAACATAATATAACAAGGAAAGACGAGAACAGGACATTCAGCCCAACAATGCTTGTCTATTCTTACCTCTAAACTGTACTAATAGTGTCTAACACTGAATCAAGCCGGGCCTTGAACACCCCCAGTGTTTCTGCCTCCACCACATGTTCAGGCAAGCTATTCCACGTATTGACCACTCTCTGTGTGAAAAAATATTTCAGAGTGTCTGTGAGAAATGTATTCTTTGCCAGTTTCCATTTATGCCCCCTCGTTCTGCTAACCGAGCTCAACTTGAATAATTTCCTGTAGTTCACTTTGTTGATCCCTTTAATAAATTTAAACGCCTCAATCAAATCCCCCCTAAGTCTCCTTTTACTAAGCTTGAAAAGTCCTAGCATTTCAAGCCTTTCCTCATAAAACTTGTCTTTTATACCCGGGATCAATCTAGTTGCCCTTCTTTGGACCTTTTCCAGCGCCTCTATATCTTTCTTGTAGTAAGGTCCCCAGAACTGCAGACAGTACTCGAAGTGTGGTCTGACAAGGGCATTGTATAGTGTGAGTATGATCTCCTTAGATTTATACTCAATACTCCTGGCTATGTATCCCAGCATCATGTTAGCTTTTTTTTTACCGCTACAGCACATTGACCAGACCCTGATAGGCTTTTATCGACTATTACTCCCAAGTCTTTTTCTGCATGTGCACATTATAGTTTTGTACCCCACATAAAGTAATCCTGCCCTATGTTTTTATTCCCCACATGTAGAACTTTACATATAGTTATATTGAATTTCATTTGCCAGGTTTCTGCCCACTTCTGGAATTTGTTTAAATCTTCTTGGATTACCTTAGTAGCTTCCAGACAGTTGGCTAAACCTCCCAGTTTTGTATCATCCGCAAATTTAACTAATGTACTTTCAATATCCGCATCTAGGTCATTTATGTAAATGAGGAAGAGTAGTGGATCCAGAACCGAACCCTGTGGAACTCCACTTCCCACTTTACCCTGCTCAGATAAGATCCCTCCTACTACTACCCTTTGTGTTCTATCCCGTAACCAGTTCCGAACCCACTCTGAAATGCATTTGGAAGTCTAAGTATATAATATCATAGGCCTTGCTCCCATCTAGACACACGTGTGTGTGGTTGCTGTTCCACCTATTGACAACTCTGTGTAAAACACTTTCAAATAACTGGATATCTGCCTGTACAACGATGGCTCCCCACCTGAGAACCTTGGGGCCATTTTAGTTGCCCTTCTTTGTACTTTCTCAAGAACCTCTTGGTCTGTATTGGTAAGTTTGGTCTCATGAAGGCATTGCGTGTAACCTCCTTTTGTTTAGACTAAACACTTTTTTCAGTATATCCGAGCATCTTATTGGTATTTTTGCTCCCCCCATAAAATATCTTAAATTTGTATTTCAAAGATCCATAACTTTACGTTTACAGTGCCCACAAGAAAATTATTGGCAACCCTGGAAAATATGTGCAAAAGAGGCTATAAAAATGCCTTTGGCCTTTATCAACATGACCTGACACTCAAAATATGAGAAACATTTAATCTTTAATTTAATTTTTTTTAAATTCATTAAAAAAAAATAAAAAAATTCTCAGAAAACATGTCAATATTATTGGCAACACTAGAAATAGTAACAAACAAAACCTATTATTTAGCTTTTTTATTTAGCTTTTTTAAGCACACCAAAGTGTTTATAAACTATCATGTGGTCATTCTCAACTTCCTTTATCTTTTTCATAAATATGAGGTGACACACAGGCCAAAACCTTTTAGTCATCCATCAACATGAGGAAGATCAGAGAACACACAAATTAAATGGGACAAAATGTTGTTGACTTTCATAAATCAGGCAATGGCTATAGCCATAGCCTGTCTGAAACTACTTATTTCCACCATAATTGAGAAGTTTAAAGCAACTGCAGCCGTGATGAACCTGCCTGGAAGAGGACGCAAGTGTAGTTTGCCCCCGTGCACAGTAAGGAGGATGGTTCGAGAGGCAAAAATTTCTCCAAGGATCACAGTTTGAAAAGGGCAGAAGTTGGTTTATTCCTGGGGTCACCAGGTCTCCAAAAGTACAATTACATGGCACTTCTATGCCAACAAGCTCTTTAGAAGGCTTGCTAGAAGAAAGCTTCTACTGCCATCAAAGTTTGCTAATTGTTACCGAAATTTAGATTAGAACCAGGTGCTATGGTTAGATGAGATGAAAATTGTGCTTTTATGCAATAAATAATAATAGGAAATAATTCAGTTCAATTTGAACAAGGAATAATTCAGTTCTATGCAGAGACTTCAATAAAGGTCAAGTTTTAATACATTTAATACTGTTGGTATAAAAGGGCTACAATTACTACACAGTTCACCAGATACCCTCAAATATATTAAAGCTGAAAGTCTGCACTTTAACCTCATAGTCACTGTTCCATTTTAAATCCAATGTGCTGGAGTACAGAGCCAAAACAACAAACAATGTCACTATCCAAATACTTTTGGACCGCACTGTACCTGTATAGGTAGGCCTACATATATGCAAAATGTAAATACTTAATTGCATGGATTAAATATTTAAATTTCATGGAGTAAGATATAGTACTATATTACACACCAAGTTCCACAAAAAATATTCTATAGATATGGACATGAGTGAGTATATGTATGTACAGATAGCAGGGCTTATGTGTGGATAGCAGGAGTTATGTACAGATAACAGGAGTTGTGTACAGATAGCAGGAGTTGTGTACAGGTAGCAGGAGTTATGTACAGATAGCAGGAGGTATGTACAGATAGCAGGAGTTGTGTACAGATAGCAGGAGTTATGTACAGATAGCAGGAGTTATGTACAGATAGCAGGAGTTATGTACAGATAGCAGGAGTTGTGTACAGATAGCAGGAGTTGTGTACAGATAGCAGGAGTTGTGTACAGATAGCAGGAATTGTGTACAGATAGCAGGAGTTGTGTACAGATAGCAGGAGTTGTGTACAGATAGCAGGAGTTGTGTACAGATAGCAGGAGTTGTGTACAGATAGCAGGAGTTGTGTACAGATAGCAGGCGTTGTGTATAGATAGCAGGAGTTGTGTACAGATAGCAGGAGTTGTGTACAGATAGCAGGAGTTGTGTACAGATAGCAGGAATTGTGTACAGATAGCAGGAGTTGTGTACAGATAGCAGGAGTTGTGTACAGATAGCAGGAGTTATGTACAGATAGCAGGAATTGTGTACAGACAGCAGGAGTTGTGTACAGATAGCAGGAGTTGTGTACAGATAGCAGGAGTTGTGTACAGATAGCAGGAGTTATGTACAGATAGCAGGAATTGTGTACAGACAGCAGGAGTTGTGTACAGATAGCAGGCGTTGTGTACAGATAGCAGGAGTTGTGTACAGATAGCAGGAGTTGTGTACAGATAGCAGGAGTTGTGTACAGATAGCAGGCGTTGTGTACAGATAGCAGGAGTTGTGTACAGATAGCAGGAGTTGTTTACAGACAGCAGGAGTTGTGTACAGATAGCAGGAGTTGTGTACAGATAGCAGGAGTTGTGTACAGATAGCAGGAGTTATGTACAGATAGCAGGAATTGTGTACAGATAGCAGGAGTTGTGTACAGATAGCAGGAGTTATGTACAGATAGCAGGAATTGTGTACAGATAGCAGGAGTTGTGTACAGATAGCAGGAATTGTGTACAGATAGCAGGAATTGTGTACAGATAGCAGGAGTTGTGTACAGATAGCAGGAGTTGTGTACAGATAGCAGGAGTCGTGTACAGATAGCAGGAGTTGTGTACAGATAGCAGGAGTCATGTACAGATAGCAGGAGTTGTGTACAGATAGCAGGAGTTGTGTACAGATAGCAGGAGTCATGTACAGATAGCAGGAATTGTGTACAGATAGCAGGAGTTGTGTACAGATAGCAGGAGTTATGTACAGATAGCAGGAGTTGTTTACAGATAGCAGGAGTTGTGTACAGATAGCAGGAGGTGTGTACAGATAGCAGGAGTTGTGTACAGATAGAAGGAGTCATGTAGAGATAGCAGGATTTATGTACAGATAGCAGGAGTTATGTACAGATAGGAGATATATACAGGTAGCAGGAGTTATGTACAGATAGCAGGAGATATGTACAGATAGCAGGAGTTGTGTACAGATAGCAGGAGTTATGTACAGATAGCAGGAGTTATCTACAGGTAGCAGGAGTCATGTACAGATAGCAGGAGATATGTACAGATAGCAGGAGTTATGTACCGTCAGTGCATGGGGAGACACTGGGGGCCCTATCTTACACCCGGCGCTAAGCGGCGCTAACCCAAACGCAAGTGTCTTTGCTATCTTACACCCGGCGCATGGTTCATAATAACGCCTTGCGTTCACGTCATTTAACTACCATGTATTCTTGCGCCCATTACAAGTGAACTGGGCGTGTTGGTCTTAAGATGAGGAGTGGCCATGATTCTTTCTGGCGTATTGCTATCTTGAGCCAGCAGAAAGCGCTTGCGCTAGAACCACCACAAACCTGGTCTAAAGTCATGTCACAGTTGTTTACATGTTATTTTAAAGGCGCATATAAGTGCATCTACATAGGCGTGTGCACAACGCGCATAGCCTCGTGTCTGTTACACACAGGGGCGCGCACAAGCATGACTAAAATATGTAGATCACAATGTGAAATATTATTATTGTGTAGGCTATATCAAAAATGCATAATAAAAGGTTCCATAGGTCCACATACCTTTCCCTCAGCGAAGGGAAACGATGCCACATTACATTGCTCTCAGCACACTCCATCAACATCCAGGCGATGTGCGATGGTACGGGACAATGGCTATCCATTAAAAAGGAGCTGATAACACCTATATCAAGCCTAATACGCGAATTGTCATTTACACCTAATGCGCGAATTGTCATTCAATGGAAAACTCGCGCACTGCAATAGACGGACTTTTGAGTTCTGAAAATGCGCTTCAGACGTCATTACAATACAGCTCTGTTTATCTAGGAATATAGCCTGTAAGTAAATAGAATGGTTTGTGACTGAAAAAAGTTCAAAACCTTGTCCAGTAAATATTGCTTTTATTGTTTTTCAAATAGCCTGACTACAGCGGATTCGCTGTGCATAGCCTACATAAGGTTTTTTCGATAGCCTATGGTTAAAAAACGATATAGATAAATAACGAGATAAATGTCATCATGTTAACTGAATTGTAACCTTAGCTATTCTTTGTCCTTCATATTTTTTTAATTACAGTGACAAGGTTTCCATACCCTCAGCTTATTAAAACCCCACTGATTTCACCTGTTATTCCATAACTGAACAAAAGATTTTAAAGAGAACTAAGCGACTAATTAGAAACAAAATTTGCAGCACGTTACAAAATTAATTTACAATTAATTTTAATGCCATTATCTGCATGTGCGCTTTACAGGAGCAGGTCTGTTTCCTCTACTGTAAATCACACTTTTCACGGTCTTCCTGGGAAAGTGGATCATTTTAAAGCATTACGCTACCAGTAAAATAGGTTGGTCGCATTTCCATAAGCAGGACATTATAAAATAAGGGAAAATATGCTGAACCTATGGGTTGCCAACCTGACAGATATATTATATTTAGTGTCATCATTAAGGCAAAATAACGTTATTTATGTTAGTAATCAAAATTAGAATGCAGGTAGCCTAATGAACTTCGGATAAAGCTTGAACATGAGTTCATTGCATAATCAAAGGAAATTCGTTAAACAAGCAGGCTAATTTGGCGTTTTCTAAGGTGAGAAGGAAGCAATTGGTCGCTTATTCTCAGCTGTTGCAGGTGCTTTTAACAAAATTTAACCGCATATATTTTGTAAACAGCACTGTCAGGAATTACCGGGAACTCATAATGGTTGTAGCCCGAATAATATTGATCATAGGTTACTATTGATCCATATAGCCTATTCCTTGATCGCACTAAACACGCACGAGCATGTCTGTTTCGCCATCATAAGCAATCCGCCAAGGTGGAAAAGCAGGCTTTTAAAGGGAATGGGATATAACATTTTGATTGGTTTATTGCATGTCACGCCCAAGACACACCTATAATTAATGAAGAGACTAGGTTCAGCCCAGTTGCACCTTGCGCTGTGCTTAGCGCCCAAAAAACACGCCGTTAAAATAGCAAAAGTGGACTTGGACACGCCCAAAATGGACTTTACGCCATGCGCTTAGACTAAGCGCCAAGATAGGGCCCTGGGTGTCTATGTCTATGGTGGCAGCTAATTTATTGTTTTTAAGGTGGGGGATTCAACAGCACTTATCACTCAGCGATAGAAGGTGTCACGGACCCTGTTGGTCCAAGCCCAGATGCTCTAGTACCATTTGCCAGATGGTAGTAAGTTGTGTGCGTGTCTGTGTTACAGGGAACTACAGTGATCCCACTCCTAACATCGGTGCTGCAGGATGAGGAAGAGTGGGAGACCCCCCACAGCTTCAACCCTGGTCACTTCCTGGATGAGAAGGGCTGCTTCATCAGGAGAGATGCCTTCATGCCCTTCTCTGCAGGTAGAGCTCAGTGCAGTACATGGCAAAGCAAAGCTCTCTAATCTTTAACCAATGCAAGAATGCTGCAGATATGACATCAGCTCCCTGATCCACAGGTTGCTGTTTTCATTCAGAGGAGAGACACACACTTCAGTTTGTACTAATAGTAGACTGTAGACTGTAAGGTTTTACACAACCCCTCTCCTGTAGCTGTATTTAGGTGCTGTTATTATCTATCTCTCCTGTAGCTGTATTTAGGTGCTGTTATTATCTCTCTCTCCTGTAGCTGTATTTAGGTGCTGTGATTATCTCTCTCCTGTTGCTGTATTTAGGTGCTGTGATTATCTCTCTCCTGTAGCTGTATTTAGGTGCTGTGATTATCTCTCTCCTGTTGCTGTATTTAGGTGCTGTGATTATCTCTCTCCTGTAGCTGTATTTAGGTGCTGTGATTATCTCTCTCCTGTAGCTGTATTTGGGTGCTGTGATTATCTCTCTCCTGTAGCTGTATTTAGGTGCTGTGATTATCTCTCTCTTGTAGCTGTATTTAGGTCCTGTGATTATCTCTCTCTCTTGTAGTTGTATTTAGGTGCTGTGATTATCTCTCTCTCCTGTAGCTGTATTTAGGTGCTGTGATTATCTCTCTCCTGTAGCTGTATTTAGTTGCTGTGATTATCTCTCTCTCCTGTAGCTGTATTTAGGTGCTGTGATTATCTCTCTCTCCTGTAGCTGTATTTAGGTGCTGTGATTATCTCTCTCCTGTAGCTGTATTTAGGTGCTGTGATTATCTCTCTCTCCTGTAGCTGTATTTAGGTGCTGTGATTATCTCTCTCCTGTTGCTGTATTTAGGTGCTGTGATTATCTCTCTCTCCTGTAGCTGTATTTAGGTGCTGTGATTATCTCTCTCCTGTAGCTGTATTTAGGTGCTGTGATTATCTCTCTCTCCTGTAGCTGTATTTAGGTGCTGTGATTATCTCTCTCCTGTAGCTGTATTTAGCTGCTGTGATTATCTCTCTCCTGTATCTGTATTTAGGTGCTGTGATTATCTCTCTCCTGTAGCTGTATTTAGGTGCTCTGATTATCTCTCTCTCCTGTAGCTGTATTTAGGTGCTGTGATTATCTCTCTCCTGTAGCTGTATTTAGGTGCTGTGATTATCTCTCTCCTGTAGCTGTATTTAGGTGCTGTGATTATCTCTCTCTCCTGTAGCTGTATTTAGGTGCTGTGATTATCTCTCTCCTGTAGCTGTATTTGGGTGCTGTGATTATCTCTCTCTCCTGTAGCTGTATTTAGGTGCTGTGATTATCTCTCTCTTGTAGCTGTATTTAGGTGCTGTGATTATCTCTCTCTCTTGTAGCTGTATTTAGGTGCTGTGATTATCTCTCTCTCCTGTAGCTGTATTTAGGTGCTGTGATTATCTCTCTCCTGTAGCTGTATTTAGGTGCTGTGATTATCTCTCTCCTGTAGCTGTATTTAGGTGCTGTGATTATCTCTTCCTTGCAGGGCGACGGGCCTGTCTGGGAGAGAGCCTGGCTAGGATGGAGCTCTTCCTCTTCTTCACCTTCCTCCTGCAAAGGTTCCACTTCTCACCTCCACCGGGGGTGTCCGAGGACGAGTTGGACCTGACGCCATCCGTGGGTGTAACCCTCAACCCTTCCCCCCACCAGCTGTGCGCTGTGAGCCGGGTCTAAACCCCAGTCCAACTGATCGGTGTGAAGCTCACCTTTTCTGTTCTTCACCAAACCTTCTTGGTCATGAGTTTAAAGTAAATATTTGTACGTCTCTCTGGATATAGGTGTCTGGCAGATTACTAAATATGTGTACTAAATCCACTCCACAGAATAGCATTGTGGGAATTTTCCAATTAATCCAATCTATTTTAATTTGTTTCCTGAAAGGACTCAATTGAAATGGACCCTACCTTGACTCCAGCTTTGAGACTGAAATACAATTTTTGATACAAATAGATTATATTTTACTTTTTTGTTTAGTTCTTTTTTTTTTCGGAAAACTGACATACCCACTCAGGATGACCTCGACTGCAGCTGAAATAGTCAGCGATGGTGATCAATGGTGTTCCCCCTCAGAAACTGATCCTTAGTTGAAATGGATGTAAAGTACAGGTCATTTGGCAATTTAATTTAGATGTGAACCTGAATTTAATTCCTAGTAACCTTTGAAACACAAGTAACTGATGTTTTCTATAAAAGTGACAGTCTCCTTGCAGACTGCAGCACAGTGGAAAACTCATATCAGGCTAAATGTACATATTTAAGATAAAAAAATGCAGCCAATAAGAAATTATCATTTTTGCTGATTGGTAATAAACTGTCTTTTTCCTGTATTATCTAGTGATTAACCAGGTTTAATTGTTTTTAATAAATGTAAAGATGTGCAATCTGTGTATAATAAGTAAATAAAACTTTTTAAAAATCCAAATCCCCTGTCTGCATTGTCTGTCCTCATTCACCTCATGTTAAACTTCAAACAAAAGCCCTGTCAAGGATCTTGTCTTTATTGTGATCGCTTGGACACGTTTTTTTTTTAACCTTGTTTCTACACCTTGGTATTACCTGAGCTCTTCAAATAGTCCTTACTCCATTTTGAAACTTCTCTATACACCTGACACCTATCACACCATGTATTACCCTGAAATAACTGTAGCCAAAAAGGAGTCCTGGCTGACCTGCAGTGACGCATCGTTCTACTAGAATGTCAACAGCCAATGAACGAGCGCGCAACAAACGCAACAAAAAACGGTTTGAAATGATCCACACTTCCGTAGCCTTGGCAACTGTGCGTGGAAAATTCGACCTCTTGATTTTGTCCTGTATGAGTCGTGTAGAAATCGTGTGATGTGCGACCCCCGAGTAATTCTCTGTATTCCTAAAAATGGCCTAGTGTGTGCTGTATCCCGTATATTTAAAGACTAATTTGACAGTCGTTAGATGTGAGCTGCTCTCCTCGGACGGGATTTTGTGAAGATTTAAAAGTCGTGTAGTGTGAGCTTGGCTTTAAAGGGAACTGTCATTCCTATGGCTTGATACCTTTGAGTGAAGTACTTAAACTGAATTGCTTTTACAAATATCTAGCTATAAATGTAAATGGATTGTGTATGTAAGCTCTTCGAATGGCTCTCAATAAGGGCATCTCCTAAACATCTTGAATGTAAAAGTAATGGATTACCCTTGTGAAATATTCCCACAGAGTACTCTTTCCCCAGCGAATCTAGGATTTCTTCCCACAGAAATCTTTTTTCTATCCCTTTTCTAATGTTTTTTTTTCCCCCACCAGATTGCTGAATTGTCTTTTTTACACTATTGCCTCTATTTTAATAAACCAAACACAATGGTGAACGCAAGAGTAATCGCTTGGCGGTATCGCTCTGAGGGCGTGGCGGCGAGAAATTTGGTAATTTCATGACGGCAATCTTGGCGCACCTTATGGCGGTATTGCTAAAAGGCTGGGTTTAAATGTCCAAGGTGTGTCTCTATGGTAGCCAATCAAATTGTTGTTCTCATGCTTTAAAAAAAAGCCAGTTGGAACACAATCGCTCCATGCAATTTCATAATGAGCAACCCAAACGCACTGGACCGTCAACTTGGATGTGTGTATGATTCTACGTGGGAACATGCATTGAAATGTTCATTTTAAAAGCTGATCCGATACTTACCATTTATCTAGTCATATTAAACCGCTCAGCCAGTTGATTTCTCTTTGCTCAGGCTGTGATGGGGACCGTGACCACTGGTGCAGTTGGGGGCAAGCTAATTTTGTCGCATGTCACCTGGACATTGATGTGTTCCTTTGCGATTGACGAAAACTATTGCATGCTCGGGTGGTGCGCGGATTTGTCTGTGCGTGCAGTCGATAGCACCAAGCACCCCGGGGAACCCACACTTGAGAAAAAATGCGAGTTTTAATAATAATAATAATAATAAACTTTATTTGTATAGCACCTTTCATACATAAAATGCAGCCCAAAGTGCTTCACAACAATAGAAAACAAAATACAGAACAAAAGCAATAGAAGAAAAATAGACATAAAAGGCAATAGAACATTTACGAGACAATGTCCCTCCTTCGAGGTATATTTGCCCATGGGTGGGAGCAGCATACAGCCTCCACAGTTTGAGTCACTCCGCAGTGTGACGAACCCGTCGGTCCCTAGTCAACTTTTAAGTTGAGCGCCCTACTGGCCTCTTTCTACGTTTTGATTTTCATTTGCCCATGGGTGGGAGCAGCATACAGCCTCCACAGTTTGAATCACTCCGCAGAGTGACGAACCCGTCGGTCCCTAGTCAAACTTTTAAATTGAGCGCCCTACTGGCCTCTTCTTTCACCCCACTATACAGAATAAAAGAAAGAAAAGAAATAAAATAAAATAATAGATAAAACAGCTTTAAAAAGATAAATAAGCTTAAAAAAAATCAATTAGACTAGTACATGGTAATAAAAATAATAAAAAACACACATCAGTCCTAAAAGTAAGAAAATTAAATTAAAATTAAAAGGCAGAGCAAGCTAACTAAAGGCAAGTTTAAATAGGTGTGTTTTAAGATGTTTCTTAAAACTGTTAAGAGTTTCTGCCTCTTTGATATTGCCTGGTAAGGCGTTCCAGAGCCTAGGGGCATAAAAGCTAAAAGCCGCCTCACCGCTTCTCTTACGGTTTACTTTGGGAATCACTAAGAGAGAAGCAGTGGAGGGATCTAAGGTTTTGACTTTTTACTGCATTCATTGTCCGTATAGTTGAGGAAGGACACCCGCTGAAAGTATATCCTTTCTGTGTATTGTGTAGTGGTAGGCTTATGATTCAACTGTGCCAATGTGTAATTTATATATTATAGGCTATTGGCCTACATGATCGCAAGTTTCTTGTAAGCTGTCCTGTTTTATTCTAGTAGTTTAAATTAAAATTAATTAATTAATAATAATTATAGGCTATTTGTTCATTAAATGGAAGTGTAATGTTGGCATCACCTATAGACACTACATAGAACTACATGACTAATAAGTTACCAAATTGCCAGAGTCTATTGCGTTTCCGCTAAGAGGTGGTTCCAGCTGATCATAACGCAATGGGTTTTCGTTGGTTCAAATTGTCACTGAGCCGAAAGTATTTTAGAACACGCCCCAGACAGCGCCACCCATCCCACTGCAGCGCAACCGAAAGGATGTTATGTTGAGAATTTGTTGATCCTAGCGGTATTGCTGAGAAACGCCATAGCGCCAGTTTTAAGACGTTGATGCTGTCAACAAGCTTGTGTTTGACTATACCGTCCCCTTGCGCTGGTTTGAAAATAGAGCCCTATAACTATTTGGGCCATTCCGCCGAATCGGTGCCATTTGCATGTTGTAACTTTTCAAAATTAAACTCCCTTCAGCACTCTATCTAATAACACACATGTTTCTCTATTAAAAATGTGTAATGGTCAATGTCAGGCCATTTTATACATTTCTTTACAAGTTTTCAAAATGGAAGAAGGTTGCATTTTTCTCAGTCCTGTTACCAAAACTCTTACAACTGTTTAAATATCAAGTATAAAGTCATGTCATGCCAACTAGTTTCTTTGTTTTTCCCTCAATAAAGTGGGTATTTTAAAGAAATAATTGGTTACATATTCAAAAAAATATATATCTCTAGCTAAAAAGTCACAACATATGCAGGTGAAATGTATTGTTTTTTTAAAACGCAAAGCCATTTTAAATTTTTAAGGGAGACCCCAACCTCAATTTTATCAAATATCTATCATGTGATTTATCAAACAATTGTTTAAATGATGGACCAAACATAATTGAAAAATAAGTGGTTTATCTTTATCTTTTTTGTGTGTGTGAGGCAAGAAAGACAAAAAATACAATAAGCTGAGCATATTAAGCAGGTCCTCACATCTATATATTGACTACCAGTACCTAATATTAAAATACTCTTTTCTGCATATAAAAACACAACATTCACTAACATGCAACTAGATTAAGAATTTGGCGTGGTTGCTTCACAGTGTTATCAATTGCTGGAAATTGTATAGAAAGATGGTTATATGGTAGCCTATAGATGGTGTGAGGTGGTAATGCGGTATAATGGGATCAAAAGAAGGTGAAATTGTTAAAATATGGTGATGAATTTTGTGGTAAGTAGGCCTAGTCTAAAGAGCCTGGAAGTTATACAAAAAAGTAATGAATTGTGATGAAGGGCGGCAGTGTAGTATAATGGTTAAGGAACTGGCCTTGTAACCGAAAGGTTGCGGGTTCGATTCCCAGGTAGGACACTGCCATTGTACCCTTGAGCAAGGTACTTAACCTGAATTGCTTCAGTATATATATCCAGCTGTATAAATCGATAATATGTAAAAAAAAAAAAAAAAAAGATAAAAAAACGTTGTGTAAGTCACTCTGGATAAGAGCGTCTGCTAAATGCCTGTAATGTAATGTAATGATGAAAGCACAAAAAGGTAAGGCATTAAGTAGGCAAACTGAGCGGCTCAGAGCGAAGAACGCACTTAACGGGTTGCTCAGTTTCGATCACTCGCTGAGCACTTTTGGATTTGGATCAGAGACAGAAGTAGGCTACATCGTTAGCTATAGAATTTCTCGTCGCCATTTTTCCAAACTCAGACAGTTGTTGACAGTTGCTCAGTGCTCACGTAGAGCAGAACGTTAAGTGATTCAAAAATCCGCTTAGTGCTCACGCTAAGCATTCTCACCGTGAGCTACTCAGTTAGCTTCAGTTACTTAACGTCAAATCATCTGGGATAGTATTGTTGGGTCATAACAGTGTTGTAGAGGAAGGCATTGTGTCAAAAGCAGTGTAATCTGTTACAGCAACCACATTCTATTGCATCGGTTGTCAAAACGTGCCCATTGACTCTCATTAATTCTTTTGGCGATAAAAGGTCAATTATCTAAAAAAGTGCATATTGTATAAAGGTAAAAAGTAATAGCAACCTGGAGGGTGTATGAAGGTATAATATGAGGTATGAATGTCAATGGTGTGAATGGTGCAGATAGGTTCCTCTACCGGTTGCTGAGAGGCAAAAGACCTCTAGCGGTTGCTGAGAGGCAAAAGACCTCTAGCGGTTGCTGAGAGGCAAAAGACCTCTAGCGGTTGCTGAGAGGCAAAAGTATAAAAAGACCATCCACAGAGAGGCTAAGGGGCTAAAGAGCACACAGTATACTTATATTTTTATTGTGTATTTTTATTGTATGTACTGTGCAGATAGTAGGTAGCAAGCTGATTGTTGTTCGATAGTTTTTTTTTTAAAAAGATGACCTGTATCTGCACTTTTTATTCTTCTCAATCTTTCTTTTTTTCAATATTCTGTGAAGCACTTTGAATTGCTCTTCAGTTGTATGAATATGTGCTATATAAATAAACTTGACTTGACTTCTCAAAAATCGGCAGAATAATAATAAGTATGGTGAATAACTATAGGTGTGGTTTCACAACCTTCAAGTGGTTTACCAAAACTATCTTTAAAAAAAAACAAAAAAACAATAACATCTAAGAAATAATTTAGGTAACAGGACTGTATGTTGAGATTTACATTCTGTCATACTTACAATATGATCAAAAATACAGAAATATAGAGTGAGAGAACTTATGTTTGGTCTTCCCATGGCCTTCAGGAGACTCAAATGATGCTACTTCCTGTTGATCATGTGACTTGTGGAATGTCCCACATTTTTAGAGGGGGAATGTATCAGGGTATCAGGACTGAGTGAAAACCTGGGGACTAAAAAACCAAAATATGTATTTTAACTAACCTATTATACACTGCCCGGCCAAAAAAAAAGTTGCCATTGCACCCGTCATGAATAGTGCCCACTGTACAAGCCTCTGGAGGCAGTGTTATGATCTGGGGTTGCTTCAATTGGTCAGGTCTAGGCTCAGCAACATTATGCAGCAATAAAATGAAGTCAGCGAAGTACCTGAATGTACTGAATGACCAGGTTATCCCATCAATGGGCATATGCCAGGATGACAATGCCAAGATTCATCGGGCTCAAATTGTGAGAGTGGTTCAGGGAGCATGAGGAATCATTTTCACACATGAATTAGCCACCAGATTCCTGACCTTAACCCCATTGAAAGTCTTTGGGATGTGCTGGAGAACACTTTACAGAGTGGTTCGACTCTCCCGTCGTCAATACAAGATCTCAGCCAAAAACTTGCTACTCTGGATGGAAATAAATGTTGTGACATTGCATAAGGTTGTCGAAACAATGCCACAACAAATGCGCGCCGTAATCAAAGCTAAAGGCGGTCCAATGAAATATTAGAGTGCGACTTTTTTTTTGGCCGGGCAGTGTAAATTTCCGATGAGAAAATGTATTTTATGTCTAAATTGGAAATAGAGTCACACAATAATACAAAAAAAAAAAAAAGATTTCTGAAGGATTGTAATCATTATATTTCATGGTGAAGTGTAGCGTTAGAGAGTGGGGTCAACTCTTCTGTGGAGGAGCAGAAAAGAGAACATCTTGCTCCACAAAAATAATGTGTTCAATTCTTATCATTCAGGTATGAATCGAACACATGACCCTATCTCACTCTTAGCACTGCAGAAGCATCCAGAGAATGGCCTCACAGGTCAACACAGGACAGCGGCAGCCAGACTGCCATTCCAATGTAACCTATTACAGACTAAAGTAGAAAGAAAAATGTATTATATGCTGGTAAAATATACAGTAATGCCTTTTTTGCGGGTCAAGTTCCAGTTTTCTTTCTGTTTGGTTCTTTCACTCCTTAAGTCTTTACTGAAATTCTTATTGTAGTTTTATTTTATTATTGTATTACAACATAAAGAGTGTGTTTATTTTTTCTCTCTTGTTCACTTATCAAGACACCTGACACGAATGAGCACCTTCTATTGTTACATTTTTACCAATGTGCTCAGCTCAACCTATTTCTTTTCTCTTTTCTTTTTACATACTTCAAAGAGCTGTCAGATTTCCCTCTTTACAGTGTGGAAAACAAACATGGTTTTTGGACAGATGCATCGCAAAAATGAAAAACAACAGAAGCAGTTTGACTTGTTTTACGAGTGCATTTATTAAGACATGAAGGCTTCACCTCATGTGACCACACCCGAAGGCTTCACCTCATGTGACCACACCCGAAGGCTTCACCTCATTTTCTCCTGACGCCATTGATGTACATCTGGGAATTATTGCAATGAGAGATGGTGGTCTTGATAAGACACTGCTCTGGAATGAACAGAGATGTTTTATAAACGGAGAAAACATCTCTGTTCATCACACCGGAGCACGAACGACCAGTAGATTGGTGTTATTCTTTCCAGAAAATGAAATGAGGTTTATAGAGAGACAGAGAGAGAAGGAGACAGGGAGACGGACATTACCCTGGCTAACGCTGGAGTCTGGACCATACGCCAGACTCTGGTAAGGCGGCTTTGATCTTGTCAGCAAATTATGTAGATAATGAAGGGGCTGTGCCCTCACGCAACCTACGCTGGTTGGATATCGCCATTTCGAATTGAACGAATGACCAGCTGTTTTTATTAAGCACCGCCTCACCAATTACAGTCTTGTAGCCTATGGGCCGTGTCCGGATCAGCACTCTTCCACACTGTTGAGTAGCCTTGGTGAGTAGATAGGGCGATAAAGTCGTAGAGCACGTTAAAACTTTTTCAAATTTCAGTATACTTCAAACAACCGGATGACACACTTACTTCCGGGGTTTCGCTGAGTACATTCGGGAGCACACTTTTCAAGAAATACACAAACATTTTGGTCACATAAATATGACGTGAAGCTTCGTTTACAAAAAATGGGAAGTCACAAGTCAGCTTCGCTGAGGTTTTCCTTCAAATACAATAAAAACAACACGTGACATGGCAGCGCAAGAGTGGGGCACAGGGTTGCCAGATCTTGTAAGACTTTCCAGCCAAATGGCGACTCAAATCTAGCCCAAATTATAGGCTATTTTTTAACCGAAATCAACGTATTTTAAATAGAAATCATGTTTTTACTTTTTAAAATGTGTGTGCTTTGCGACTTGTCATTTTTACCTGTGACTGCACTTTGAAAGTATCCCAATTTAGCTGTAAAAACGTGGACATGGCAACACTGGTGGGACGTCTTATGATCTGCTTACGACACTAAACAGTGCACATTAAACAGCACACTTCTGCCAGTGCACTGTACGCAGGAGACAAGGCGCAGTAGATAGGGCTCTGATTCGGACACAGTGCACTGTACGCAGGAGACAGGGCACAGTAGATAGGGCTCTGATTCGGACACAGTGCACTGTACGCAGGAGACAGGGTGCAGTAGATAGGGCTCTGATTCGGACACAGTGCACTGTACGCAGGAGACAAGGTGCAGTAGATAGGGCTCTGATTCGGACACAGTGCACTGTACGCAGGAGACAGGGTGCAGTAGATAGGGCTCTGATTCGGACACAGTGCACTGTACGCAGGAGACAGGGTGCAGTAGATAGGGCTCTGATTCGGACACAGTGCACTGTACGCAGGAGACAGGGTGCAGTAGATAGGGCTCTGATTCGGACACAGTGCACTGTACGCAGGAGACAGGGTGCAGTAGATAGGGCTCTGATTCGGACACAGTGCACTGTACGCAGGAGACAAGGTGCAGTAGATAGGCTGTGTCCGAATCAGAGCCCTATGTCACGAAAGCCAACATGTCAGAATTGTTGGTGCTTTGCAAGTTGCAACATGTACATAGTTTGTTTACCGGAGAGGAAACCATTTCTAGCAAACTCCTGTATGGGCAGAGTAGCTAATAAACTAATGATTGACAGATGCGGGGCGCCCATCAAAACACGCGCTCAAATTCCGAGCGCATATTACACCTGTTTTACTTATGTAGCTCTCAGTATTTCATTGCAAACTAAAAGAAAAAACATTTAATTGCATTTCTGGCAGTTTATTTTGATCTATGTAACTATTGTAAATGGTACAACTGTCTTGTTTCATTTAAGCCATTTTCCAAGTTTCTGTGATGCTCACACCTGGGGTTATTAAGCCTTAAATAGAACACCCCCTAAATAGGTGAGAATTTACCAAATTTTAAATCTGCACGTGGGGCAGATTAACATAATATAATCATCATTTTTAATCTACCAACAGGAGATAAATATTACATTTCTGTTAGAGTATTTACATTCAACAGATTGATAGATAGAATTTGAGTAGAAAAAAGAAAAAGGATATTGTAGCGGTGGTCAGCATAGTTAATTAGCCACCGCTAACAGGAAGTAATCCTGTAATGTTTGGGTTTGTTTTTGTTTGTGATTGGTTGGTTCACTAGCCAGTAAGTAGCTAGAATTGGTAATTGTAATTTGCATACGAGAGCCTGAGAGGGGATCAGAAGGGCTGTCCAAAAATATATATATGGACAAAGTGACTGTGACATCACCATGGACTTTTCATGGACTTGTGAAAAGCGTTTTTAATCTGCAGAAGTGCTGCCAACATTGTACAAAAATTGGAGCCAGAGACTGGGCAGTAGCGAGCATGGTCATGACGTCCAGGTCCTCGGTTCGTCCACTAAGCCTGCGAGATACTAGCGACACGCAGTAACTAGCTCTGTTGACGGCCGAATAAAGCAACAATGAATCGTGGTCTAGATCTATGGATCGGCAAAAGTGTCACAATTTGGCATAAACTGGACATGTTTTACTCACAAAAGGGCATATTGTACAGCACGAACACTTGTCATAACACTGTGTTTTACACCTTAATACACAAAAACGCCATAAAATGCAGCTAATATAATGAAAAAAGCTGTAAAGTGCCCAAAAAGCAGCATCTTCTACACCACTTTTGTGCTCCTAAAACTGCCTGGTGGTTTTCATAGCTAAATGGGGCGTGTCTGTGAGGCCGGAAGTTGGTACCAGGAAGTATCTCTCCCCATGTCATTTTCCCATAGACAATTTCTCTAATACAATCTTCGTAAAAAGAGAGATCACAAACTTCTATCCCACCAAGTCTTACATGAAGGATTAGCAATACGGAGAGAGCAAAAACCACAGATATAGAACCATAGATATGACATATCATGTAATGTAATAGTAATTTGGATTTCTGAAATGGAACAATTTGGCAGCCATCTTACCTGGGTACAGCTATAATAGGAACCTATGGAAAAGTGTCATGTACTTTCTAACCCACTGTGATGTCAATCTTGTCTCAGAAGCCAGACAGCTGATGATTGGCTCAAATATAAAACCATGGTTACTGGCCACCATCTTACCTGGGTACGGTCTCAAAAATTGTACCACTAACTATGACATATGTCACATCTATGGTTCTATATCTATGGCAAAAACATCACAAGAATGAAAGGGCTATTAGGAATTATTTTATTTAGGTATTTAAGAATCTAGCAGACACTCCAGACATATCCAAAGAGACTAAAATTTACTGTAACTCAATATCAAGAAAGGAAGTTCACACCCATCAGCTGGACTGGAGTTTAGACCCGGCTCACAGCGCACAGCTGGTGGGGGGAAGGGGTGAGGGTTAACCCCAAGTACGGCGTCAGGTCCAACTCGTCCTCGGACACCCCCGGTGGAGGTGAGAAACGGAACCTCTGCAGGAGGAAGGTGAAGAAAAGGAAGAGCTCCGTCCTGGTCAGGCTCTCTCCCACACAGGCCCGTCGCCCTGCGAGGAAGAGATAATCAGAGCATCTAAATACAGCTACAGGAGAGAGAGAGATAATCACAGCACCTAAATACAGCTACAGGAGAGAGAGATAATCACAGTACCTAAACACAGCTACAGGAGAGAGAGAGATAATCACAGCACCTAAATACAGCTACAGGAGGGAGAGATAATCACAGCACCTAAATACTGCTACAGGAGAGAGAGAGATAATGACAGCACCTAAATACAGCTACAGGAGAGAGAGAGATAATCACAGTACCTAAATACAGCTACAGGAGAGAGAGATAATCACAGCACCTAAATACAGCTACAGGAGAGAGATAATCACAGCACCTAAATACAGCTACAGGAGAGAGAGATAATCACAGCACCTAAATACAGCTACAAGAGAGAGAGATAATCACAGTACCTAAATACAGCTACAGGAGAGAGAGATAATCACAGCACCTAAATACAGCAACAGGAGAGAGAGATAATCACAGCACCTAAATACAGCTACAGGAAAGAGATAATCACAGCACCTAAATACAGCTACAGGAGAGAGAGATAATCACAGTACCTAAATACAGCTACAGGAGAGAGAGATAATCACAGCACCTAAATACAGCTACAGGAGAGAGAGATAATCACAGCACCTAAATACAGCTACAGGAGAGAGAGATAATCACAGTACCTAAATACAGCTACAGGAGAGAGAGATAATCACAGCACCTAAATACAGCTACAGGAGAGAGAGAGAGATAATCACAGCACCTAAATACAGCTACAGGAGAGAGAGATAATCACAGTACCTAAATACAGCTACAGTTGAGAGAGATAATCACAGCACCTAAATACAGCTACAGGAGAGAGATAATCACAGCACCTAAATACAGCTACAGGAGCGAGAGAGATAATCACAGCACATAAATACAGCTACAGGAGAGAGAGATAATCACAGCACCTAAATACAGCTACAGGAGAGAGAGATAATCACAGCACCTAAATACAGCTACAGGAGAGAGAGATAATCACAGTTCCTAAATACAGCTACAGGAGAGAGAGAGATAATCACAGCACCTAAATACAGCTACAGGAGAGAGAGATAATCACAGCACCTAAATACAGCTACAGGAGAGAGAGATAATCACAGTACCTAAATACAGCTACAGGAGAGATAGATAATCACAGCACCTAAATACAGCTACAGGAGAGAGAGAGATAATGACAGCACCTAAATACAGCTACAGGAGAGAGAGAGAGAGAGAGAGAGAGAGAGAGAGAGAGAGAGAGAGAGAGAGATAATCACAGCACCTAAATACAGCTACAGGAGAGAGAGATAATCACAGCACCTAAATACAGCTACAGGAGAGAGAGAGATAATCACAGTACCTAAATACAGCTACAGGAGAGAGAAATAATCACAGCACCTAAATACAGCTACAGGAGAGAGAGATAATCACAGCACCTAAATACAGCTACAGGAGAGAGAGATAATCACAGCACCTAAATACAGCTACAGGAGAGAGAGATAATCACAGCACCTAAATACAGCTACAGGAGAGAGAGAGATAATCACAGCACCTAAATACAGCTACAGGAGAGAGAGATAATCACAGCACCTAAATACAGCTACAGGAGAGAGAGATAATCACAGCACCTAAATACAGCTACAGGAGAGAGAGAGATAATGACAGCACCTAAATACAGCTACAGGAGAGAGAGAGAGAGAGAGAGAGAGAGAGAGAGAGAGATAATCACAGCACCTAAATACAGCTACAGGAGAGAGAGATAATCACAGCACCTAAATAGAGCTACAGGAGAGAGAGAGAGATAATCACAGCACCTAAATACAGCTACAGGAGAGAGAGAGATAATCACAGTACCTAAATACAGCTACAGGAGAGAGAGATAATCACAGCACCTAAATACAGCTACAGGAGCGAGAGAGATAATCACAGCACATAAATACAGCTACAAGAGAGAGAGATAATCACAGCACCTAAATACAGCTACAGGAGAGAGAGATAATCACAGTACCTAAATACAGCTACAGGAGAGAGATAATCACAGCACCTAAATACAGCTACAGGAGAGAGAGAGAGAGAGAGAGAGAGAGAGAGAGAGAGAGAGAGAGATAATCACAGCACCTAAATACAGCTACAGGAGAGAGAGATAATCACAGTACCTAAATACAGCTACAGGAGAGAGAGAGATAATCACAGCACCTAAATACAGTTACAGGAGAGAGAGAGATACTCACAGCACCTAAATACAGCTACAGGAGAGAGAGAGATACTCACAGCACCTAAATACAGCTACAGGAGAGAGAGATAATCACAGTACCTAAATACAGCGACAGGAGAGAGAGATAATCACAGTACCTAAATACAGCTACAGGAGAGAGAGATAATCACAGCACCTAAATACAGCTACAGGAGAGAGAGAGATAATGACAGCACCTAAATACAGCTACAGGAGAGAGAGAGATAATCTCAGTACCTAAATACAGCTACAGGAGAGAGAGATAATCACAGCACCTAAATACAGCTACAGGAGAGAGAGATAATCACAGCACCTAAATACAGCTACAGGAGAGAGAGATAATCACAGCACCTAAATACAGCTACAGGAGAGAGAGATAATCACAGCACCCAAATACAGCTACAGGAGAGAGAGAGATAATCACAGTACCTAAATACAGCTACAGGAGAGAGAGAGATAATCACAGTACCTAAATACAGCTACAGGAGAGAGAGAGATAATCACAGTACCTAAATACAGCTACAGGAGCGAGAGAGATAATCACAGCACATAAATACAGCTACAAGAGAGAGAGATAATCACAGTACCTAAATACAGCTACAGGAGAGAGAGATAATCACAGCACCTAAATACAGCTACAGGAGAGAGAGATAATCACAGTACCTAAATACAGCTACAGGAGAGAGATAATCACAGTACCTAAATACAGCTACAGGAGAGAGATAATCACAGCATCTAAATACAGCTACAGGAGAGAGAGAGAGAGAGAGAGAGAGAGAGAGAGATAATCACAGCACCTAAATACAGCTACAGGAGAGAGAGATAATCACAGCACCTAAATACAGCTACAGGAGAGAGAGAGATAATCACAGCACCTAAATACAGCTACAGGAGAGAGAGAGATAATCACAGTACCTAAATACAGCTACAGGAGAGATAATCACAGCACCTAAATACAGCTACAGGAGAGAGAGATAATCACAGCACCTAAATACAGCTACAGGAGAGAGAGAGATAATCACAGCACCTAAATACAGCTACAGGAGAGAGAGAGATAATCACAGCACCTAAATACAGCTACAGGAGAGAGAGAGATAATCACAGTACCTAAATACAGCTACAGGAGAGAGAGATAATCACAGCACCTACATACAGCTACAGGAGAGAGAGAGATAATCACAGCACCTAAATACAGCTACAGGAGAGAGAGAGATAATCACAGTACCTAAATACAGCTACAGGAGAGAGAGATAATCACAGCACCTAAATACAGCTACAGGAGAGAGAGATAATCACAGTACCTAAATACAGCTACAGGAGAGAGATAATCACAGCACCTAAATACAGCTACAGGAGAGAGAGATAATCACAGTACCTAAATACAGCTACAGGAGAGAGAGAGAGATAATCACAGCACCTAAATACAGCTACAGGAGAGAGAGAGATAATCACAGTACCTAAATACAGCTACAGGAGAGAGAGATAATCACAGCACCTAAATACAGCTACAGGAGAGAGAGAGAGATAATCACAGCACCTAAATACAGCTACAGGAGAGAGAGAGAGAGAGAGATAATCACAGCACCTAAATACAGCTACAGGAGAGAGAGATAATCACAGCACCTAAATACAGCTACAGGAGAGAGAGAGATAATCACAGCACCTAAATACAGCTACAGGAGAGAGAGAGATAATCACAGTACCTAAATACAGCTACAGGAGAGAGAGATAATCACAGCACCTAAATACAGCTACAGGAGAGAGAGATAATCACAGCACCTAAATACAGCTACAAGAGAGAGAGATAATCACAGCACCTAAATACAGCTACAGGAGAGAGAGAGATAATCACAGTACCTAAATACAGCTACAGGAGAGAGAGATAATCACAGTACCTAAATACAGCTACAGGAGAGATAATCACAGTACCTAAATACAGCTACAGGAGAGAGAGAGATAATCACAGCACCTAAATACAGCTACAGGAGAGAGAGAGATAATGACAGCACCTAAATACAGCTACAGGAGAGAGAGAGATAATCTCAGTACCTAAATACAGCTACAGGAGAGAGAGATAATCACAGCACCTAAATACAGCTACAGGAGAGAGAGATAATCACAGCACCTAAATACAGCTACAGGAGAGAGAGATAATCACAGCACCTAAATACAGCTACAGGAGAGAGAGATAATCACAGCACCCAAATACAGCTACAGGAGAGAGAGAGATAATCACAGTACCTAAATACAGCTACAGGAGAGAGAGAGATAATCACAGTACCTAAATACAGCTACAGGAGAGAGAGAGATAATCACAGTACCTAAATACAGCTACAGGAGCGAGAGAGATAATCACAGCACATAAATACAGCTACAAGAGAGAGAGATAATCACAGTACCTAAATACAGCTACAGGAGAGAGAGATAATCACAGCACCTAAATACAGCTACAGGAGAGAGAGATAATCACAGTACCTAAATACAGCTACAGGAGAGAGATAATCACAGTACCTAAATACAGCTACAGGAGAGAGATAATCACAGCATCTAAATACAGCTACAGGAGAGAGAGAGAGAGAGAGAGAGAGAGAGAGAGATAATCACAGCACCTAAATACAGCTACAGGAGAGAGAGATAATCACAGCACCTAAATACAGCTACAGGAGAGAGAGAGATAATCACAGCACCTAAATACAGCTACAGGAGAGAGAGAGATAATCACAGTACCTAAATACAGCTACAGGAGAGATAATCACAGCACCTAAATACAGCTACAGGAGAGAGAGATAATCACAGCACCTAAATACAGCTACAGGAGAGAGAGAGATAATCACAGCACCTAAATACAGCTACAGGAGAGAGAGAGATAATCACAGCACCTAAATACAGCTACAGGAGAGAGAGAGATAATCACAGTACCTAAATACAGCTACAGGAGAGAGAGATAATCACAGCACCTACATACAGCTACAGGAGAGAGAGAGATAATCACAGCACCTAAATACAGCTACAGGAGAGAGAGAGATAATCACAGTACCTAAATACAGCTACAGGAGAGAGAGATAATCACAGCACCTAAATACAGCTACAGGAGAGAGAGATAATCACAGTACCTAAATACAGCTACAGGAGAGAGATAATCACAGCACCTAAATACAGCTACAGGAGAGAGAGATAATCACAGTACCTAAATACAGCTACAGGAGAGAGAGAGAGATAATCACAGCACCTAAATACAGCTACAGGAGAGAGAGAGATAATCACAGTACCTAAATACAGCTACAGGAGAGAGAGATAATCACAGCACCTAAATACAGCTACAGGAGAGAGAGAGAGATAATCACAGCACCTAAATACAGCTACAGGAGAGAGAGAGAGAGAGAGATAATCACAGCACCTAAATACAGCTACAGGAGAGAGAGATAATCACAGCACCTAAATACAGCTACAGGAGAGAGAGAGATAATCACAGCACCTAAATACAGCTACAGGAGAGAGAGAGATAATCACAGTACCTAAATACAGCTACAGGAGAGAGAGATAATCACAGCACCTAAATACAGCTACAGGAGAGAGAGATAATCACAGCACCTAAATACAGCTACAAGAGAGAGAGATAATCACAGCACCTAAATACAGCTACAGGAGAGAGAGAGATAATCACAGTACCTAAATACAGCTACAGGAGAGAGAGATAATCACAGTACCTAAATACAGCTACAGGAGAGATAATCACAGTACCTAAATACAGCTACAGGAGAGAGAGAGATAATCACAGCACCTAAATACAGCTACAGGAGAGAGAGAGATAATCACAGCACCTAAATGCAGCTACAGGAGAGAGAGATAATCACAGTACCTAAATACAGCTACAGGAGAGAGATAATCACAGCACCTAAATACAGCTACAGGAGAGAGAGATAATCACAGTACCTAAATACAGCTACAGGAGAGAGAGAGATAATCACAGCACCTAAATACAGCTACAGGAGAGATAGATAATCACAGCACCTAAATACAGCTACAAGAGAGAGAGATAATCACAGTACCTAAATACAGCTACAGGTGAGAGAGATAATCACAGCACCTAAATGCAGCTACAGGAGAGAGAGATAATCACAGTACCTAAATACAGCTACAGGAGAGAGAGAGAGATAATCACAGCACCTAAATACAGCTACAGGAGAGAGAGAGATAATCACAGTACCTAAATACAGCTACAGGAGAGAGAGAGATAATCACAGTACCTAAATACAGCTACAGGAGAGATAATCACAGTACCTAAATACAGCTACAGGAGAGAGAGAGATAATCACAGCACCTAAATACAGCTACAGGAGAGAGAGAGATAATCACAGCACCTAAATACAGCTACAGGAGAGAGAGATAATCACAGTACCTAAATACAGCTACAGGAGAGAGATAATCACAGCACCTAAATACAGCTACAGGAGAGAGAGATAATCACAGTACCTAAATACAGCTACAGGAGAGAGAGAGATAATCACAGCACCTAAATACAGCTACAAGAGAGAGAGATAATCACAGTACCTAAATACAGCTACAGGAGAGAGAGATAATCACAGCACCTAAATACAGCTACAGGAGAGAGAGATAATCACAGTACCTAAATACAGCTACAGGAGAGAGAGATAATCACAGCACCTAAATACAGCTACAGGAGAGAGAGAGATAATCACAGCACCTAAATACAGCTACAGGAGAGAGAGATAATCACAGCACCTAAATACAGCTACAAGAGAGAGAGAATCAAGGTACCTAAATACAGCTACAGGAGAGAGAGATAATCACAGCACCTAAATACAGCTACAAGAGAGAGAGATAATCACAGCACCTAAATACAGCTACAGGAGAGAGAGATAATCACAGCACCTAAATACAGCTACAGGAGAGAGATAATCACAGCACCTAAATACAGCTACAGGAGAGAGAGATAATCACAGCACCTAAATACAGCTACAGGAGAGAGAGATAATCACAGCACCTAAATACAGCTACAGGAGAGATAATCACAGTACCTAAATACAGCTACAAGAGAGAGAGATAATCACAGTACCTAAATACAGCTACAGGAGAGAGAGATAATCACAGCATCTAAATACAGCTACAGGAGAGAGAGATAATCACAGCACCTAAATACAGCTACAGGAGAGAGATAATCACAGCACCTAAATACAGCTACAGGAGAGAGAGATAATCACAGCACCTAAATACAGCTACAAGAGAGAGAGATACACACAGCATCTAAATACAGCTACAGGAGAGAGAGATAATCACAGCACCTAAATACAGCTACAGGAGAGAGAGATAATCACAGCACCTAAATACAGCTACAGGAGAGAGAGATAATCACAGCACCTAAATACAGCTACAGGAGAGAGAGATAATCACAGCACCTAAATACAGCTACAGGAGAGAGATAATCACAGCGCCTAAATACAGCTACAGGAGAGAGAGATGACCGTAACCTGGCGAACAATAATCACGCTATCTTTATGGAATACGTGGGAGATAATTACTGCAATTTTATATGGCAACAGGGGAGAGAATCCCAAAACTTTTGTACAGCTCCAGGAGAGAAGATAATCAATTGGGATAATCTCTAGCCAGTGGCTTTATTAAAAATGCATCTCTGCTTTTTTCCTGTATTCTCCCAATTGTACCCGAGTACGATTCAATTCCCTGTGTGGCAACCGCTGAGAATTCACCGCTACACAACCCTGTCGGCTGGCAGTAGGAAGGAGGACACCATGTTTTCTTCAGGGCGTGACTCCTGAAGCCCCAGACCATAATTCTAGCACAGCACAGAGCCGCGATGCACGCAACGATTCTCCCCCGGTGAGTACCACCCAACCACCCTGGGAGCGTCCGCCCAATTTGCTGCACCCTCAAGCCACGGGCCATACTCGGATCTGGCAGGACCCGGGCGCGTTCGCCCTCTGCGTGCAACTGCATCGACACAAAGATGCTTTTATTTTAAAGATGTATACAACTCTACTGACCCCTGGAAAAACTTTACAGTCTACTCTTAGTACAAACTAAAGTGTGTATCTCTCCTCTGAATGAAAACAGCAACCTGTGGATCAGGAAGCTGAAGTCATATCTGCAGCATTCTTGCATCGGTTAAAGATTAGAGAGCTTTGCCATGTACTGCACTGAGCTCTACCTGCAGAGAAGGGCATGAAGGCGTCTCTCCTGATGAAGCAGCCCTTCTCATCCAGGAAGTGACCAGGGTTGAAGCTGTGGGGGGTCTCCCACTCTTCCTCATCCTTCAGCACAGACATTAGGAGTGGGGTCACTGTAGTTCCCTGTAAAACACAGACAGACACACAGTCAATTTACACAAGTGGCTCAGAGGAGTTATTCAGTGCCTTAAGCAGGGCCTTCTCCAGAAACAGTGGCTGCCCATGATGACTGAAACAACAGCTACAGAGTGCTTTTTCTTTACATTTAGAGAGCCCTTGTAGGGACAACAGACTACGTTTCCATTCATTCCACAGGCAACACAAGCGAAGTTTGAAACACAGTCCCAGCCGTAGTTAGTGATCCAATCATGTGGCTTGGAAACACGAGACACTATGGGTCATAAAACAAACGGATAAGACTGAAGAATTCCAGTCTGTCTCCCCTTCTTCCACTGCATTTTGCTTTGTGTCAGCAACACAGAGCTGCTGCGGCATCAGAAAGGCCTACAGGCATCTAACCATAGAACGTGAATTGAGCCAGCACCTCCAATGGGATGGTTAGCTTCCGAGCCAGTGACAAGGACGCAAAACAGGCGATAACGTCGGAGAAATTCCAACCAGGATAAGAAAGGCCAAAGGAGACGCCCTGGCCATCCACCTCACGGACAAAGCCAGCTGTAATCAACTCACCGCGGACTTCAGTAAGACTGATCAAACATCCCAGGCATAGCTTAGGATTTTAGTCTGAATTGTGTAGCGGTAATTTTATTGTATTTCGACTGTGCGATAATAGCTGTAAAAACCTCTTACGCTGGCCGGCTGGCCTATCATTTTATAGCTAATGTGGTAACGTTGGTACCGTTAGGGTTTGCTCCTCTTTTCTTTAACAAGTAGGCCTACTAACATTCGCGTGATATGGTTTCAATTCAACTTACTGAAGATAAATGCGTCATTTCCTGAAAGTGCATTAAATTATTTATAGTAACGTTAGATTTGAGATCAACCACCATCGTGCTGCAACACAGCCAGTTTACTCCACACTCCTTTGTTCTCTGAGCACACGTGGCACGCACACACATCTACACACGCCACACGCATGCACACACGTGCATACCCACACAAATGCTCCAATACGCACACATGATATTGGTTTTGTAGAATGTAATATTCATGTTTTTCTTGTTTAATAAATCTATTTTTGTTAAACCTGGTGTCTGTTTTGATGTAATTTGAACACGAGGGCTGAGTCAACCTAATCATTAGAACGTAATACCTTCAACCCTTATGAATTATTAGTTATTAGTGCTTTGATGGTAAATTGAAGTAGTAGTAATTATAATCCATAATAGTCAAATGTGACTGATTTAGTTTTAACCTAACTTAAGAATAATAGGGGAAACCTCGTTATTCCATAGTTATTGCCTATATTTCTGGCATCCCATGTAAGCGTTTATATACTGTATATACAGAGGTATATTCCTTACATTTATTTTCGCCCCGTCCGAGGATATTCTCTACATATTTGGTGCCGTGGATCTCCCAGTGGCCCGACTGCCTATATTTGCTCTCCGGGGGTGGCCGGTGCAGAGCTTCACTCGTGTCTTCAATCAAGACCTTGATAAGTTCAATCAGGTGTCTTAGTGCAGGGCTAAAACAAAAACCTGCACCCACACCAGCCCTTTTCACCCCATGCTCTGGACTGTACAGAATTTAGCCTTGCAACCTTTATTTAAACCAGAAAGAAGAGTAAGAGAAGAGGGATGGCGTGAACAGAGGTGACAGAGGAAGAGAGAGAGGGAGGGAGAGAAGGATATAGATGAGGGGAGGTGATAGAACCTTCTTGATGAAGTGTCCCTGGAAGGTGACATCACAGCTGGTGGAGTAGAAGTTGGATATGGGTACTACGTGAGCCCATCTCTGGATCTCGTGGATCACGGCGTCTGTGTAGGGCAGGTTCCTCCGGTCCTCCAACCGGGGTTCCCGTTCCCCAATGATCTGACTCAGCTCCTCCTGAACCTGGTCTGCACCCAGAGAGAGAGGAGAGAGAGAGATGGTCCACTTTTGGCCTTTCTTTCATAGTTGACAGATCTGATGTTAGATTTGGCCATCAAGCATTAAAGGACAAACTGCTCGCACACCTGATAGTGTTCACTGCAGGTGGCACAGATGTGCAAACACAAATGAAACTCCACAGCATCGTGGATCATTTTCTAATTTAGATGTGCTCATTAGCAATCCTAAGGGCTAACATCACTACTGTAATGTGTGTGTGTGTGCGCGCGTTTCCCCACCCTGTATGTGGGGGTACTTGGCCATCAGCAGCAGGCCCCATCTCAGGGTGCCTGCAATGGTATCCGTCCCTGCAGCAAACAGGCTGAACACCGTAAAGTGCAGGTTGTTGTTGTGGAAGTAGGAACCCGGCTGGTCTGACTCCTGAGAGGGAACAGGTACAGAACACCATAGAGATACAGATACCAGATTACACACATGCCACCAATCAGTCCTCCAAAATCCCTACATCCAATGCAAAACTCATCCTTATGAAATACAGTAACATGCACCCCATTAAGGGGTGGTGGAGGTATATCAAACTGGTCACCCCATACTTGTTCTCCCTCTCCATACCTCCTGCTGCCGAACTAGGAAGGAGTCCACAAATCCCCTGAGGTCCTGGGGGTTGAGTGTGTCCTTCAGTCCCTGCACCAGCCCCTTAATCTCCTCAATGTTGTCATCAGTGATCTTCAAAATCCGGGTCCGATTCACTAGCCACCGGCCACAGCACCAGTGCAGCCATGGGAACATGTTGTACAGCTGCAGTAACCGGCCCAAAACCAAAAACAGCTCAGGACCAGAACCACAGAACACATTGTTTTTAACGCAATCCCTCCAACTACTTTCTCCCCGATATGAAATATCGCCAATTGCACCTCTGGAGTCACTTCTCTGTCACCTGCAGTCCACATGAGGACAGACCTGGGTCAAATATTTACACACCAGAATAAATCCTATAAATCACTGACCATTTTAAAAGAAATACAATGTTCATATTTGCACATATTAACCATGCCAGTTAAATGGTTAAGTAATGTGCAACACAATAGTCAATTACAGAGAATTTAGAAAGAAATGCAACTACAAACAGGTCAGATAAAGTACAGTTCTATCATAACATATCAACACAACACTACAGAGCACATGGTACTACAGCAGAGAGCTACAACTGACTGGTGGAGAGGCATCTGTCCCACTGAGAGAAACTGGTAGCCTATGGGCTCCTGATGTGTCATTCAGGGTAACTAATGTAGGAGTAACATGAGGAACCCTGGCTGACTTATTATACACTGCCCGGCCAAAAAAAAAGTTGCCATTGCACCCGTCATGAATAGTGCCCACTGTACAAGCCTCTGGAGGCAGTGTTATGATCTGGGGTTGCTTCAATTGGTCAGGTCTAGGCTCAGCAACATTATGCAGCAATAAAATGAAGTCAGCGAAGTACCTGAATGTACTGAATGACCAGGTTATCCCATTAATGGGCATATGCCAGGATGACAATGCCAAGATTCATCGGGCTCAAATTGTGAGAGTGGTTCAGGGAGCATGAGGAATCATTTTCACACATGAATTAGCCACCAGATTCCTGACCTTAACCCCATTGAAAGTCTTTGGGATGTGCTGGAGAACACTTTACGGAGTGGTTCGACTCTCCCGTCGTCAATACAAGATCTCAGCCAAAAACTTATGCTACTCTGGATGGAAATAAATGTTGTGACATTGCATAAGGTTGTCGAAACAATGCCACAACAAATGCGCGCCGTAATCAAAGCTAAAGGCGGTCCAATGAAATATTAGAGTGCGACTTTTTTTTTGGCCGGGCAGTGTAAATTTCCGATGAGAAAATGTATTTTATGTCTAAATTGGAAATAGAGTCACACAATAATACAAAAAAAAAAAAAAAGATTTCTGAAGGATTGTAATCATTATATTTCATGGTGAAGTGTAGCGTTAGAGAGTGGGGTCAACTCTTCTGTGGAGGAGCAGAAAAGAGAACATCTTGCTCCACAAAAATAATGTGTTCAATTCTTATCATTCAGGTATGAATCGAACACATGACCCTATCTCACTCTTAGCACTGCAGAAGCATCCAGAGAATGGCCTCACAGGTCAACACAGGACAGCGGCAGCCAGACTGCCATTCCAATGTATTACAGACTAAAGTAGAAAGAAAAATGTATTATATGCTGGTAAAATATACAGTAATGCCTTTTTTGCGGGTCAAGTTCCAGTTTTCTTTCTGTTTGGTTCTTTCACTCCTTAAGTCTTTACTGAAATTCTTATTGTAGTTTTATTTTATTATTGTATTACAACATAAAGAGTGTGTTTATTTTTTCTCTCTTGTTCACTTATCAAGACACCTGACACGAATGAGCACCTTCTATTGTTACATTTTTACCAATGTGCTCAGCTCAACCTATTTCTTTTCTCTTTTCTTTTTACATACTTCAAAGAGCTGTCAGATTTCCCTCTTTACAGTGTGGAAAACAAACATGGTTTTTGGACAGATGCATCGCAAAAATGAAAAACAACAGAAGCAGTTTGACTTGTTTTACGAGTGCATTTATTAAGACATGAAGGCTTCACCTCATGTGACCACACCCGAAGGCTTCACCTCATGTGACCACACCCGAAGGCTTCACCTCATTTTCTCCTGACGCCATTGATGTACATCTGGGAATTATTGCAATGAGAGATGGTGGTCTTGATAAGACACTGCTCTGGAATGAACAGAGATGTTTTATAAACGGAGAAAACATCTCTGTTCATCACACCGGAGCACGAACGACCAGTAGATTGGTGTTATTCTTTCCAGAAAATGAAATAAGAGAGACAGAGAGAGAAGGAGACAGGGAGACGGACATTACCCTGGCTAACGCTGGAGTCTGGACCATACGCCAGACTCTGGTAAGGCGGCTTTGATCTTGTCAGCAAATTATGTAGATAATGAAGGGGCTGTGCCCTCACGCAACCTACGCTGGTTGGATATCGCCATTTCGAATTGAACGAATGACCAGCTGTTTTTATTAAGCACCGCCTCACCAATTACAGTCTTGTAGCCTATGGGCCGTGTCCGGATCAGCACTCTTCCACACTGTTGAGTAGCCTTGGTGAGTAGATAGGGCGATAAAGTCGTAGAGTACGTTAAAACTTTTTCAAATTTCAGTATACTTCAAACAACCGGATGACACACTTACTTCCGGGGTTTCGCTGAGTACATTCGGGAGCACACTTTTGAAGAAGTACACAAACATTTTGGTCACATAAATATGACGTGAAGCTTCGTTTAAAAAAAATGGGAAGTCACAAGTCAGCTTTGCTGAGGTTTTCCTTCAAATACAATAAAAACAACACGTGACATGGCAGCGCAAGAGTGGGGCACAGGGTTGCCAGATCTTGTAAGACTTTCCAGCCAAATGGCGACTCAAATCTAGCCCAAATTATAGGCTATTTTTTAACCGAAATCAACGTATTTTAAATAGAAATCATGTTTTTACTTTTTAAAATGTGTGTGCTTTGCGACTTGTCATTTTTACCTGTGACTGCACTTTGAAAGTATCCCAATTTAGCTGTAAAAACGTGGACATGGCAACACTGGTGGGACGTCTTATGATCTGCTTACGACACTAAACAGTGCACATTAAACAGCACACTTCTGCCAGTGCACTGTACGCAGGAGACAGGGCGCAGAATATAGGGCTCTGATTCGGACACAGTGCACTGTACGCAGGAGACAGGGCACAGTAGATAGGGCTCTGATTCGGACACAGTGCACTGTACGCAGGAGACAAGGTGCAGTAGATAGGGCTCTGATTCGGACACAGCCTATGTCACGAAAGCCAACATGTCAGAATTGTTGGTGCTTTGCAAGTTGCAACATGTACATAGTTTTTCAAAACGCGGCGCTCAAATTCCGAGCGCATATTACACCTGTTTTACATATGTAGCTCTCAGTATTTCATTGCAAACAAAGAAAAAACATTTAATTGCATTTCTGGAAGTTTATTTTGATCTAAATTATGAAAATAAATGAATTTATGTAACTATTGTAAATGGTACAACTGTCTTGTTTCATTTAAGCCATTTTCCAAGTTTCTGTGATGGTCACACCTGGAGTTATGAAGCCTTAAATAGAACACCCCCTAAATAGGTGAGAATTTACCAAATTTGGAATCTGAACGTGGGGCAGATTAACATAATCATCATTTTTAATCTACCAACAGGAGATAAATATTACATTTCTGTCAACAGATTGATAGATAGAATTTGAGTTGAAAAAAAAAAGAAAAAGGATATTTTAGCAGTGGTCAGCATAGTTTATTAGCCACCGCTAACAGGAAGTAATCCTGTAATGTTTGGGTTTGTTTTTGTTTGTGATGGGTTGGTTCACTAGCCAGTAAGTAGCTAGAATTGGTAATTGTAATTTGCATACGAAAGCCTGAGAGGGGATCAGAAGGGCTGTCCAAAAAAATATATATGGACAAAGTGACTGTGACATCACCATGGACTTGTGAAAAGCGTTTTTAATCTGCAGAATTGCTGCCAACATTGTACAAAAATTGGAGCCAGAGACTGGGCAGTAGCGAGCCTGGTCATGACGTCCAGGTCCTCGGTTCGTCCACTAAGCCTGCGAGACATGCAGTAACTAGCTCTGTTGACGGCCGAATAAAGCAACAATGAATCGTGGTCAAGATCTATGGATCGGCAAAAGTGTCACAATTTGGCATAAACTGGACGTGTTTTACTCACAAAAGGGCATATTGTACAGCACGAACACTTGTCATAACACTGTGTTTTACACCTTAATACACAAAAACGCCATAAAATGCAGCTAATATAATCAAAAAAGCTGTAAAGTGCCCAAAAAGCAGCGTCTTTTACACCACTTTTGTGCTCCTAAAACTGCCTGGTGGTTTTCATAGCTAAATGGGGCGTGTCTGTGACGCCGGAAGTTGGTACCAGGAAGAATCTCTCCCCATGTAATTTTCCCATAGACAATTTCTCTAATACAATCTTCGTAAAAAGAGAGATCACAAACTTCTATCCTACCAAGTCTTACATGAAGGATTAGCAATACGGAGAGAGCAAAAACCATAGATATGACATATCATGTAATGTAATAGTAATTTGGATTTCTGAAATGGAACAATTTGGCAGCCATCTTACCTGGGTACAGCTATAATAATTATATTAATAATAATAATAATAATTAATTGGACTTCAAAGAGCACATCAGGGCGACGGCACGGTCCTGCAGGTTCCTCCTCTACAACATCAGGAGGATTCGACCGTACCTGACCACCTACTCCACCCAGCTTCTTGTCCAGACCATGGTCACCTCACGCCTGGACTACTGCAACTCCCTGCTCGCAAGCCTACCGGACTGCGCCATTCTGCCTCTTCAACTCATCCAGAATGCAGCTGCCCGGCTTGTGTTCAACCTCCCAAAATTTTACCATGTAACCCCCCTGCTGAGGTCTCTCCACTGGCTGCCAGTTGCAGCCAGGATCAGGTTCAAAGTTCTGACCCTGGCCTACACTGCAGCCAATAGGACAGGCCCCGCCTACCTGCAGGACTTAATCCAGAACTATGTTCCTGCTCGACCACTTCGCTCTTCTACAGCAGGGTGACTGGCACTTCCCCCCCCTCCGTGTCAAAGGCTCTCGCTTGTCCCAACTGCGGAGTTTTTCCACATTAGCTCCTCAGTGGTGGAATGAACTTCCCATTCCCCTACGTTCTACTCCAACCCTGCCTGCATTCCGTCAAGGCCTGAAGACACACCTCTTCAGACTCCACCTTGACTGATCTCCTCACCCAGGAATATCAGTTCCCTGTTCCCTGTGTTTTCCTGTGTTTATTATAGTATATAATAGTATTTGGAATGGTAGTGTGGTGTTGCTGATTTGCCCACAGCTAACTGTGAACTACAGTCGACGTTCATTGCTAGGGATAGCTGCTACATTATGCGAAGGATGTGCTTTGCCTTGTCTGTTCTGTAATGATCTTGATGATGTCTCTGTACGCACTTACTGTATGTCGCTTTGGATAAAAGCGTCTGCTAAATAAATGTAATGTAATAGGAACCTATGGAAAAGTGTCATGTACTTTCTAACCCACTGTGATGGCATAATCTTGTCTCAGAAGCCAGACAGCTGATGATTGGCTCAGATATAAAACCATGGTTACTGGCCACCATCTTACCTGGGTACGGTCTCAAAAATTGTACCGCTAACTATGACATGTCACATCTATGGTTCTATATCTATGGCAAAAACATCACAAGAATGAAAGGGCTACAAAGGGCATTTATTTAGGAATTATTTTATTTAGGTATTTAAGAATCTAGCAGACACTCCGGACATATCCAGAGAGACTAAAATTTACTGTAACTCAATATCAAGAAAGTGAGTTCACACCCATCAGCTGGACTGGGGTTTAGACCCGACTCACAGCGCACAGCTGGTGGGGGGAAGGGTTGAGGGTTAACCCCAAGTACGGCGTCAGGTCCAACTCATCCTCGGACACCCCCGATGGAGGTGAGAAACGGAACCTCTGCAGGAGGAAGGTGAAGAAAAGGAAGAGCTCCATCCTGGCCAGGCTCTCTCCCGGACAGGCCCGTTGTCCTGCAGGGAAGAAATAATCACACCACCTAAATACAGCTACAGGAGAGAGAGAGATACACACAGCATCTAAATACAGCTACAGGAGAGAGAGATAATCACAGCATCTAAATACAGCTACAGGAGAGAGAGATAATCACAGCACCTAAATACAGCTACAGGAGAGAGATAATCACAGCACCTAAATACAGCTACAGGAGAGATAATCACAGCATCTAAATACAGCTACAGGAGAG
The DNA here is from genome assembly GCA_029718625.1 of Synaphobranchus kaupii. Taxonomy (NCBI): domain Eukaryota; kingdom Metazoa; phylum Chordata; class Actinopteri; order Anguilliformes; family Synaphobranchidae; genus Synaphobranchus; species Synaphobranchus kaupii. The sequence continues at coordinate 4,164,596 of CM056379.1, forward strand.
AGAGATGACCGTAACCTACACGTACATGGCGAACAATAATCACGCTATCTTTATGGAATACGTGGGAGATAATTAATGCAATTTTATATGGCAACAGGGGAGAGAATCCCAAAACTTTTGTACAGCTCCAGGAGAGAAGATAATCAATTGGGATAATCTCTAGCCAGTGGCTTTTTCCTGTATTCTCCCAATTGTACCCGAGTACGATTCAATTCCCTGTGTGGCAACCGCTGAGAATTCACCGCTACACAACCCTGTCGGCTGGAGGTAGTACAACTCCGACTGCGGAGTTTTTCCACATTAGCACCTCAGTGGTGGAATGAACTTCCCATTCCCCTACGTTCTACTCCAACCCTGCCTGCATTCCGTCGAGGCCTGAAGACACACCTCTTCAGACTCCACCTTGACTGATATCCTCACCTAGGAATATCAGTTCCCTGTTCCCTGTGTTTTCCTGTCTGTTTATTATAGTTTATAATAGTATTTGGAATGGTTTATAATAGCATAGTTTATAATAGTATTTGGAATGGTTTATAACCGTATAGTTTATAATAGTATTTGGAATGAAGTGTGGTGTTGCTGATTTGCCCACAGCTTACTGTGAACTACAGTCAACGTTCATTGCTAGGGATAGCTGCTACATTATGCAAAGGATGTGCTTTGCCTTGTCTGTTCTGTAATGATGATGATGTCTCTGTACGCACTTACTGTACGTCGCTTTGGATAAAAGCGTCTGCTAAATAAATGTAATGTAATGTAATGTAATGAGGTAGGAAGGAGGACGCCATGTTTTCTTCAGGGCACGACTCCTCAAGCCCCAGACCATAATTCTAGCACAGCACGGAGCCGCGATGTACGCAACGAATCTCCCCCGGCGAGTACCACCCAACCACCCTGGGAGCTTCCGCCCCAATTTGCTGCACCCTCAAGCCACGGGCCATACTCGGATCTGGCAGGACCCGGGCGCGAACCGGAGCCCTCGGCGTGCAACTGCATCGACACAAAGATGCTTTTATTTTAAAGATGTGTACAACTCTACTGACCCCTGGAAGAACTTTACAGTCTACTCTTAGTATGAAATAAAGTGTGTATCTCTCCTCTGAATGAAAACAGCAACCTGTGGATCAGGAAGCTGATGTCATATCTGCAGCATTCTTGCATCGGTTAAAGATTAGAGAGCTTTGCCATGTACTGCACTGAGCTCTACCTGCAGAGAAGGGCATGAAGGCGTCTTTCCTGATGAAGCAGCCCTTCTCATCCAGGAAGTGACCAGGGTTGAAGCTGTGGGGGATCTCCCACTCTTCCTCATCCTGCAGCACTGACATTAGGAGTGGGGTCACTGTAGTTCCCTGTAAAACACAGACAGACACACAGTCAATTTACACAAGTGGCTCAGAGGAGTTATTCAGTGCCTTAAGCAGGGCCTTCTCCAGAAACAGTGGCTGCCCATGATGACTGAAACAACAGCTACAGAGTGCTTTTTCTTTACATTTAGAGAGCCCTTGTAGGGACAACAGTCTACGTTTCCATTCATTCCACAGGCAACACAAGCGAAGTTTGAAACACAGTCCCAGCCGTAGTTAGTGATCCAATCATGTGGCTTGGAAACACGAGACACTATGGGTCATAAAACAAACGGATAAGACTGAAGAATTCCAGTCTGTCTCCCCTTCTTCCACTGCATTTTGCTTTGTGTCAGCAACACAGAGCTGCTGCGGCATCAGAAAGGCCTACAGGCATCTAACCATAGAACGTGAATTGAGCCAGCACCTCCAATGGGATGGTTAGCTTCCGAGCCAGTGACAAGGACGCAAAACAGGCGATAACGTCGGAGAAATTCCAACCAGGATAAGAAAGGCCAAAGGAGACGCCCTGGCCATCCACCTCACGGACAAAGCCAGCTGTAATCAACTCACCGCGGACTTCAGTAAGACTGATCAAACATCCCAGGCATAGCTTAGGATTTTAGTCTGAATTGTGTAGCGGTAATTTTATTGTATTTCGACTGTGCGATAATAGCTGTAAAAACCTCTTACGCTGGCCGGCTGGCCTATCATTTATCATATAGCCAATGTGGTAACGTTGGTACCGTTAACTAACCAAAGCAGGCCTCAGGGTTTGCTCCTCTTTTCTTTAACACGTAGGCCTACTAACATTCGCGTGATATGGTTTCAATTCAACTTACTGAAGATAAATACTTCATTTCCTGAAAGTGCATTAAATTATTTATAGTAACGTTAGATTTGAGATCAACGACCATCGTGCTGCAACACAGCCAGTTTACTCCACACTCCTTTGTTCTCTGAGCACACGTGGCACGCACACACACATCTACACACGCCACACGCATGCACACACGTGCATACCCACACAAATGCTCCAATACGCACACATGATATCGGTTTTGTAGAATGTAATATTCATGTTTTTCTTGTTTAATAAATCTATTTTTGTTAAACCTGGTGTCTGTTTTGATGTAATTTGAACACGAGGGCTGAGTCAACCTAATCATTAGAACGTAATAACTTCAACCCTTATGAATTATTAGTTATTAGTGCTTTGATGGTAAATTGAAGTAGTAGTAATTATAATCCATAATAGTCAAATGTGACTGATTTAGTTTTAACCTAACTTAAGAATAATAGGGGAAACCTCGTTATTCCATAGTTATTGCCTATATTTCTGGCATCCCATGTAAGGGTTTATATACTGTATATACAGAGGTATATTCCTTACATTTATTTTCGCCCCGTCCGAGGATATTCTCTACATATTTGGTGCCGTGGATCTCCCAGTGGCCCGACTGCCTATATTTGCTCTCCGGGGGTGGCCGGTGCAGAGCTTCACTCGTGTCTTCAATCAAGACCTTGATAAGTTCAATCAGGTGTCTTAGTGCAGGGCTAAAACAAAAACCTGCACCCACACCAGCCCTTTTCACCCCATGCTCTGGACTGTACAGAATTTAGCCTTGCAACCTTTATTTAAACCAGAAAGAAGAGTAAGAGAAGAGGGATGGCGGGAACAGAGGTGACAGAGGAAGAGAGAGAGGGAGGGAGAGAAGGATATAGATGAGGGGAGGTGATAGAACCTTCTTGATGAAGTGTCCCTGGAAGGTGACATCACAGCTGGTGGAGTAGAAGTTGGATATGGGTACTACGTGAGCCCATCTCTGGATCTCGTGGATCACGGCGTCTGTGTAGGGCAGGTTCCTCCGGTCCTCCAACCGGGGTTCCCGTTCCCCAATGATCTGACTCAGCTCCTCCTGAACCTGGTCTGCACCCAGAGAGAGAGGAGAGAGAGAGATGGTCCACTTTTGGCCTTTCTTTCATAGTTGACAGATCTGATGTTAGATTTGGCCATCAAGCATTAAAGGACAAACTGCTCGCACACCTGATAGTGTTCACTGCAGGTGGCACAGATGTGCAAACACAAATGAAACTCCACAGCATCGTGGATCATTTTCTAATTTAGATGTGCTCATTAGCAATCCTAAGGGCTAACATCACTACTGTAATGTGTGTGTGTGTGCGCGCGTTTCCCCACCCTGTATGTGGGGGTACTTGGCCATCAGCAGCAGGCCCCATCTCAGGGTGCCTGCAATGGTATCCGTCCCTGCAGCAAACAGGCTGAACACCGTAAAGTGCAGGTTGTTGTTGTGGAAGTAGGAACCCGGCTGGTCTGACTCCTGAGAGGGAACAGGTACAGAACACCATAGAGATACAGATACCAGATTACACACATGCCACCAATCAGTCCTCCAAAATCCCTACATCCAATGCAAAACTCATCCTTATGAAATACAGTAACATGCACCCCATTAAGGGGTGGTGGAGGTATATCAAACTGGTCACCCCATACTTGTTCTCCCTCTCCATACCTCCTGCTGCCGAACTAGGAAGGAGTCCACAAATCCCCTGAGGTCCTGGGGGTTGAGTGTGTCCTTCAGTCCCTGCACCAGCCCCTTAATCTCCTCAATGTTGTCATCAGTGATCTTCAAAATCCGGGTCCGATTCACTAGCCACCGGCCACAGCACCAGCGCAGCCATGGGAACATGTTGTACAGCTGCAGTAACCGGCCCAAAACCAAAAACAGCTCAGGACCAGAACCACAGAACACATTGTTTTTAACGCAATCCCTCCAACTACTTTCTCCCCGATATGAAATATCGCCAATTGCACCTCTGGAGTCACTTCTCTGTCACCTGCAGTCCACATGAGGACAGACCTGGGTCAAATATTTACACACCAGAATAAATCCTATAAATCACTGACCATTTTAAAAGAAATACAATGTTCATATTTGCACATATTAACCATGCCAGTTAAATGGTTAAGTAATGTGCAACACAATAGTCAATTACAGAGAATTTAGAAAGAAATGCAACTACAAACAGGTCAGATAAAGTACAGTTCTATCATAACATATCAACACAACACTACAGAGCACATGGTACTACAGCAGAGAGCTACAACTGACTGGTGGAGAGGCATCTGTCCCACTGAGAGAAACTGGTAGCCTATGGGCTCCTGATGTGTCATTCAGGGTAACTAATGTAGGAGTAACATGAGGAACCCTGGCTGACTTATTATACACTGCCCGGCCAAAAAAAAAGTTGCCATTGCACCCATCATGAATAGTGCCCACTGTACAAGCCTCTGGAGGCAGTGTTATGATCTGGGGTTGCTTCAATTGGTCAGGTCTAGGCTCAGCAACATTATGCAGCAATAAAATGAAGTCAGCGAAGTACCTGAATGTACTGAATGACCAGGTTATCCCATCAATGGGCATATGCCAGGATGACAATGCCAAGATTCATCGGGCTCAAATTGTGAGAGTGGTTCAGGGAGCATGAGGAATCATTTTCACACATGAATTAGCCACCAGATTCCTGACCTTAACCCCATTGAAAGTCTTTGGGATGTGCTGGAGAACACTTTACGGAGTGGTTCGACTCTCCCGTCGTCAATACAAGATCTCAGCCAAAAACTTATGCTACTCTGGATGGAAATAAATGTTGTGACATTGCATAAGGTTGTCGAAACAATGCCACAACAAATGCGCGCCGTAATCAAAGCTAAAGGCGGTCCAATGAAATATTAGAGTGCGACTTTTTTTTTGGCCGGGCAGTGTAAATTTCCGATGAGAAAATGTATTTTATGTCTAAATTGGAAATAGAGTCACACAATAATACAAAAAAAAAAAAAAGATTTCTGAAGGATTGTAATCATTATATTTCATGGTGAAGTGTAGCGTTAGAGAGTGGGGTCAACTCTTCTGTGGAGGAGCAGAAAAGAGAACATCTTGCTCCACAAAAATAATGTGTTCAATTCTTATCATTCAGGTATGAATCGAACACATGACCCTATCTCACTCTTAGCACTGCAGAAGCATCCAGAGAATGGCCTCACAGGTCAACACAGGACAGCGGCAGCCAGACTGCCATTCCAATGTAACCTATTACAGACTAAAGTAGAAAGAAAAATGTATTATATGCTGGTAAAATATACAGTAATGCCTTTTTTGCGGGTCAAGTTCCAGTTTTCTTTCTGTTTGGTTCTTTCACTCCTTAAGTCTTTACTGAAATTCTTATTGTAGTTTTATTTTATTATTGTATTACAACATAAAGAGTGTGTTTATTTTTTCTCTCTTGTTCACTTATCAAGACACCTGACACGAATGAGCACCTTCTATTGTTACATTTTTACCAATGTGCTCAGCTCAACCTATTTCTTTTCTCTTTTCTTTTTACATACTTCAAAGAGCTGTCAGATTTCCCTCTTTACAGTGTGGAAAACAAACATGGTTTTTGGACAGATGCATCGCAAAAATGAAAAACAACAGAAGCAGTTTGACTTGTTTTACGAGTGCATTTATTAAGACATGAAGGCTTCACCTCATGTGACCACACCCGAAGGCTTCACCTCATGTGACCACACCCGAAGGCTTCACCTCATTTTCTCCTGACGCCATTGATGTACATCTGGGAATTATTGCAATGAGAGATGGTGGTCTTGATAAGACACTGCTCTGGAATGAACAGAGATGTTTTATAAACGGAGAAAACATCTCTGTTCATCACACCGGAGCACGAACGACCAGTAGATTGGTGTTATTCTTTCCAGAAAATGAAATGAGGTTTATAGAGAGACAGAGAGAGAAGGAGACAGGGAGACGGACATTACCCTGGCTAACGCTGGAGTCTGGACCATACGCCAGACTCTGGTAAGGCGGCTTTGATCTTGTCAGCAAATTATGTAGATAATGAAGGGGCTGTGCCCTCACGCAACCTACGCTGGTTGGATATCGCCATTTCGAATTGAACGAATGACCAGCTGTTTTTATTAAGCACCGCCTCACCAATTACAGTCTTGTAGCCTATGGGCCGTGTCCGGATCAGCACTCTTCCACACTGTTGAGTAGCCTTGGTGAGTAGATAGGGCGATAAAGTCGTAGAGCACGTTAAAACTTTTTCAAATTTCAGTATACTTCAAACAACCGGATGACACACTTACTTCCGGGGTTTCGCTGAGTACATTCGGGAGCACACTTTTCAAGAAATACACAAACATTTTGGTCACATAAATATGACGTGAAGCTTCGTTTAAAAAAAATGGGAAGTCACAAGTCAGCTTCGCTGAGGTTTTCCTTCAAATACAATAAAAACAACACGTGACATGGCAGCGCAAGAGTGGGGCACAGGGTTGCCAGATCTTGTAAGACTTTCCAGCCAAATGGCGACTCAAATCTAGCCCAAATTATAGGCTATTTTTTAACCGAAATCAACGTATTTTAAATAGAAATCATGTTTTTACTTTTTAAAATGTGTGTGCTTTGCGACTTGTCATTTTTACCTGTGACTGCACTTTGAAAGTATCCCAATTTAGCTGTAAAAACGTGGACATGGCAACACTGGTGGGACGTCTTATGATCTGCTTACGACACTAAACAGTGCACATTAAACAGCACACTTCTGCCAGTGCACTGTACGCAGGAGACAAGGCGCAGTAGATAGGGCTCTGATTCGGACACAGTGCACTGTACGCAGGAGACAGGGCACAGTAGATAGGGCTCTGATTCGGACACAGTGCACTGTACGCAGGAGACAGGGTGCAGTAGATAGGGCTCTGATTCGGACACAGTGCACTGTACGCAGGAGACAAGGTGCAGTAGATAGGGCTCTGATTCGGACACAGTGCACTGTACGCAGGAGACAGGGTGCAGTAGATAGGGCTCTGATTCGGACACAGTGCACTGTACGCAGGAGACAGGGTGCAGTAGATAGGGCTCTGATTCGGACACAGTGCACTGTACGCAGGAGACAGGGTGCAGTAGATAGGGCTCTGATTCGGACACAGTGCACTGTACGCAGGAGACAGGGTGCAGTAGATAGGGCTCTGATTCGGACACAGTGCACTGTACGCAGGAGACAAGGTGCAGTAGATAGGGCTCTGATTCGGACACAGCCTATGTCACGAAAGCCAACATGTCAGAATTGTTGGTGCTTTGCAAGTTGCAACATGTACATAGTTTGTTTACCGGAGAGGAAACCATTTCTAGCAAACTCCTGTATGGGCAGAGTAGCTAATAAACTAATGATTGACAGATGCGGGGCGCCCATCAAAACACGCGCTCAAATTCCGAGCGCATATTACACCTGTTTTACTTATGTAGCTCTCAGTATTTCATTGCAAACTAAAAGAAAAAACATTTAATTGCATTTCTGGCAGTTTATTTTGATCTATGTAACTATTGTAAATGGTACAACTGTCTTGTTTCATTTAAGCCATTTTCCAAGTTTCTGTGATGCTCACACCTGGGGTTATTAAGCCTTAAATAGAACACCCCCTAAATAGGTGAGAATTTACCAAATTTTAAATCTGCACGTGGGGCAGATTAACATAATATAATCATCATTTTTAATCTACCAACAGGAGATAAATATTACATTTCTGTTAGAGTATTTACATTCAACAGATTGATAGATAGAATTTGAGTAGAAAAAAGAAAAAGGATATTGTAGCGGTGGTCAGCATAGTTAATTAGCCACCGCTAACAGGAAGTAATCCTGTAATGTTTGGGTTTGTTTTTGTTTGTGATTGCTTGGTTCACTAGCCAGTAAGTAGCTAGAATTGGTAATTGTAATTTGCATACGAGAGCCTGAGAGGGGATCAGAAGGGCTGTCCAAAAATATATATATGGACAAAGTGACTGTGACATCACCATGGACTTTTCATGGACTTGTGAAAAGCGTTTTTAATCTGCAGAAGTGCTGCCAACATTGTACAAAAATTGGAGCCAGAGACTGGGCAGTAGCGAGCATGGTCATGACGTCCAGGTCCTCGGTTCGTCCACTAAGCCTGCGAGATACTAGCGACACGCAGTAACTAGCTCTGTTGACGGCCGAATAAAGCAACAATGAATCGTGGTCTAGATCTATGGATCGGCAAAAGTGTCACAATTTGGCATAAACTGGACGTGTTTTACTCACAAAAGGGCATATTGTACAGCACGAACACTTGTCATAACACTGTGTTTTACACCTTAATACACAAAAACGCCATAAAATGCAGCTAATATAATGAAAAAAGCTGTAAAGTGCCCAAAAAGCAGCATCTTCTACACCACTTTTGTGCTCCTAAAACTGCCTGGTGGTTTTCATAGCTAAATGGGGCGTGTCTGTGAGGCCGGAAGTTGGTACCAGGAAGTATCTCTCCCCATGTAATTTTCCCATAGACAATTTCTCTAATACAATCTTCGTAAAAAGAGAGATCACAAACTTCTATCCCACCAAGTCTTACATGAAGGATTAGCAATACGGAGAGAGCAAAAACCACAGATATAGAACCATAGATATGACATATCATGTAATGTAATAGTAATTTGGATTTCTGAAATGGAACAATTTGGCAGCCATCTTACCTGGGTACAGCTATAATAGGAACCTATGGAAAAGTGTCATGTACTTTCTAACCCACTGTGATGTCAATCTTGTCTCAGAAGCCAGACAGCTGATGATTGGCTCAAATATAAAACCATGGTTACTGGCCACCATCTTACCTGGGTACGGTCTCAAAAATTGTACCACTAACTATGACATATGTCACATCTATGGTTCTATATCTATGGCAAAAACATCACAAGAATGAAAGGGCTATTAGGAATTATTTTATTTAGGTATTTAAGAATCTAGCAGACACTCCAGACATATCCAAAGAGACTAAATTTACTGTAACTCAATATCAAGAAAGGAAGTTCACACCCATCAGCTGGACTGGAGTTTAGACCCGGCTCACAGCGCACAGCTGGTGGGGGGAAGGGGTGAGGGTTAACCCCAAGTACGGCGTCAGGTCCAACTCGTCCTCGGACACCCCCGGTGGAGGTGAGAAACGGAACCTCTGCAGGAGGAAGGTGAAGAAAAGGAAGAGCTCCGTCCTGGTCAGGCTCTCTCCCACACAGGCCCGTCGCCCTGCGAGGAAGAGATAATCAGAGCATCTAAATACAGCTACAGGAGAAAGAGATAATCACAGTACCTAAATACAGCTACAGGAGAGAGAGAGATAATCACAGCACCTAAATACAGCTACAGGAGGGAGAGATAATCACAGCACCTAAATACTGCTACAGGAGAGAGAGAGATAATGACAGCACCTAAATACAGCTACAGGAGAGAGAGAGATAATCACAGTACCTAAATACAGCTACAGGAGAGAGAGATAATCACAGCACCTAAATACAGCTACAGGAGAGAGATAATCACAGCACCTAAATACAGCTACAGGAGAGAGAGATAATCACAGCACCTAAATACAGCTACAAGAGAGAGAGATAATCACAGTACCTAAATACAGCTACAGGAGAGAGAGATAATCACAGCACCTAAATACAGCTACAGGAGAGAGAGATAATCACAGCACCTAAATACAGCTACAGGAGAGAGAGATAATCACAGTACCTAAATACAGCTACAGGAGAGAGAGATAATCACAGCACCTAAATACAGCTACAGGAGAGAGAGATAATCACAGCACCTAAATACAGCTACAGGAGAGAGAGATAATCACAGTACCTAAATACAGCTACAGGAGAGAGAGATAATCACAGCACCTAAATACAGCTACAGGAGAGAGAGAGATAATCACAGCACCTAAATACAGCTACAGGAGAGAGAGATAATCACAGTACCTAAATACAGCTACAGTTGAGAGAGATAATCACAGCACCTAAATACAGCTACAGGAGAGAGATAATCACAGCACCTAAATACAGCTACAGGAGCGAGAGAGATAATCACAGCACATAAATACAGCTACAAGAGAGAGAGATAATCACAGTACCTAAATACAGCTACAGGAGAGAGAGATAATCACAGCACCTAAATACAGCTACAGGAGAGAGAGATAATCACAGTACCTAAATACAGCTACAGGAGAGAGATAATCACAGCACCTAAATACAGCTACAGGAGAGAGAGATAATCACAGCACCTAAATACAGCTACAGGAGAGAGAGAGATAATCACAGCACCTAAATACAGCTACAGGAGGGAGAGATAATCACAGCACCTAAATACTGCTACAGGAGAGATAATCACAGCACCTACATACAGCTACAGGAGAGAGAGATAATCACAGCACCTAAATACAGCTACAGGAGAGAGAGATAATCACAGCACCTAAATACAGCTACAGGAGAGAGAGATAATCACAGTACCTAAATACAGCTACAGGAGAGAGAGAGATAATCACAGCACCTAAATACAGCTACAGGAGAGAGATAATCACAGCACCTAAATACAGCTACAGGAGAGAGAGAGAGAGAGAGAGAGAGAGAGAGAGAGAGAGAGAGATAATCACAGCACCTAAATACAGCTACAGGAGAGAGAGATAATCACAGCACCTAAATACAGCTACAGGAGAGAGAGAGATAATCACAGTACCTAAATACAGCTACAGGAGAGAGATAATCACAGCACCTAAATAAAGCTACAGGAGAGAGAGATAATCACAGCACCTAAATACAGCTACAGGAGAGAGAGATAATCACAGCACCTAAATACAGCTACAGGAGAGAGAGAGATAATCACAGCACCTAAATACAGCTACAGGAGAGAGAGATAATCACAGTACCTAAATACAGCTACAGGAGAGAGATAATCACAGTACCTAAATACAGCTACAGGAGAGAGATAATCACAGCACCTAAATACAGCTACAGGAGAGAGAGAGAGAGAGAGAGAGATAATCACAGCACCTAAATACAGCTACAGGAGAGAGAGATAATCACAGCACCTAAATACAGCTACAGGAGAGAGAGAGATAATCACAGCACCTAAATACAGCTACAGGAGGGAGAGATAATCACAGCACCTAAATACTGCTACAGGAGAGATAATCACAGCACCTACATACAGCTACAGGAGAGAGAGATAATCACAGCACCTAAATACAGCTACAGGAGAGAGAGATAATCACAGCACCTAAATACAGCTACAGGAGAGAGAGATAATCACAGTACCTAAATACAGCTACAGGAGAGAGAGAGATAATCACAGCACCTAAATACAGCTACAGGAGAGAGAGAGAGAGAGAGAGAGAGAGAGAGAGATAATCACAGCACCTAAATACAGCTACAGGAGAGAGAGATAATCACAGCACCTAAATACAGCTACAGGAGAGAGAGAGATAATCACAGTACCTAAATACAGCTACAGGAGAGAGAGATAATCACAGCACCTAAATACAGCTACAGGAGAGAGAGATAATCACAGCACCTAAATACAGCTACAGGAGAGAGAGATAATCACAGCACCTAAATACAGCTACAGGAGAGAGAGAGATAATCACAGTACCTAAATACAGCTACAGGAGAGAGAGATAATCACAGCACCTAAATACAGCTACAGGAGAGAGAGATAATCACAGCACCTAAATACAGCTACAGGAGAGAGAGATAATCACAGCACCTAAATACAGCTACAGGAGAGAGAAAGATAATGACAGCACCTAAATACAGCTACAGGAGAGAGAGAGAGAGAGAGAGAGGGAGAGAGAGAGAGAGATAATCACAGCACCTAAATAGAGCTACAGGAGAGAGAGAGAGATAATCACAGCACCTAAATACAGCTACAGGAGAGAGAGAGATAATCACAGTACCTAAATCCAGCTACAGGAGAGAGAGATAAGCACAGCACCTAAATACAGCTACAGGAGCGAGAGAGATAATCACAGCACATAAATACAGCTACAAGAGAGAGAGATAATCACAGCACCTAAATACAGCTACAGGAGAGAGAGATAATCACAGTACCTAAATACAGCTACAGGAGAGAGATAATCACAGCACCTAAATACAGCTACAGGAGAGAGAGAGAGAGAGAGAGAGAGAGAGAGAGAGAGATAATCACAGCACCTAAATACAGCTACAGGAGAGAGAGATAATCACAGTACCTAAATACAGCTACAAGAGAGAGAGATAATCACAGTACCTAAATACAGCTACAGGAGAGAGAGATAATCACAGCACCTAAATACAGCTACAGGAGAGAGAGATAATCACAGTACCTAAATACAGCTACAGGAGAGAGATAATCACAGTACCTAAATACAGCTACAGGAGAGAGATAATCACAGCACCTAAATACAGCTACAGGAGAGAGAGAGAGAGAGAGAGAGAGAGAGAGATAATCACAGCACCTAAATACAGCTACAGGAGAGAGAGATAATCACAGCACCTAAATACAGCTACAGGAGAGAGAGAGATAATCACAGCACCTAAATACAGCTACAGGAGAGAGAGAATCACAGCACCTAAATACAGCTACAGGAGAGAGAGATAATCACAGCACCTAAATACAGCTACAGGAGAGAGAGAGATAATCACAGCACCTAAATACAGCTACAGGAGAGAGAGAGATAATCACAGCACCTAAATACAGCTACAGGAGAGAGATAATCACAGTACCTAAATACAGCTACAGGAGAGAGAGATAATCACAGCACCTACATACAGCTACAGGAGAGAGAGAGATAATCACAGCACCTAAATACAGCTACAGGAGAGAGAGAGATAATCACAGTACCTAAATACAGCTACAGGAGAGAGAGATAATCACAGTACCTAAATACAGCTACAGGAGAGAGAGATAATCACAGCACCTAAATACAGCTACAGGAGAGAGAGATAATCACAGCACCTAAATACAGCTACAGGAGAGAGAGATAATCACAGCACCTAAATACAGCTACAGGAGAGAGATAATCACAGTACCTAAATACAGCTACAGGAGAGAGAGAGATAATCACAGCACCTAAATACAGCTACAAGAGAGAGAGATAATCACAGTACCTAAATACAGCTACAGGAGAGAGAGATAATCACAGCACCTAAATACAGCTACAGGAGAGAGAGATAATCACAGCACCTAAATACAGCTACAGGAGAGAGAGAGATAATCACAGCACCTAAATACAGCTACAGGAGAGAGAGAGATAATCACAGTACCTAAATACAGCTACAGGAGAGAGAGAGATAATCACAGCACCTAAATACAGCTACAGGAGAGAGAGAGATAATCACAGCACCTAAATACAGCTACAGGAGAGAGAGAGATAATCACAGTACCTAAATACAGCTACAGGAGAGAGAGAGATAATGACAGCACCTAAATACAGCTACAGGAGAGAGAGAGATAATCACAGTACCTAAATACAGCTACAGGAGAGAGAGAGATAATCACAGTACCTAAATACAGCTACAGGAGAGAGAGATAATCACAGCACCTAAATACAGCTACAGGAGAGAGAGAGATAATGACAGCACCTAAATACAGCTACAGGAGAGAGAGAGAGAGAGAGAGAGAGAGAGAGAGAGATAATCACAGCACCTAAATACAGCTACAGGAGAGAGAGATAATCACAGCACCTAAATACAGCTACAGGAGAGAGAGAGATAATCACAGCACCCAAATACAGCTACAGGAGAGAGAGAGAGAGATAATCACAGTACCTAAATACAGCTACAGGAGAGAGAGATAATCACAGCACCTAAATACAGCTACAGGAGAGAGAGATAATCACAGCACCTAAATACAGCTACAAGAGAGAGAGATAATCACAGCACCTAAATACAGCTACAGGAGAGAGAGATAATCACAGCACCTAAATACAGCTACAGGAGAGAGAGAGATAATCACAGTACCTAAATACAGCTACAGGAGAGAGAGAGATAATCACAGTACCTAAATACAGCTACAGGAGAGATAATCACAGTACCTAAATACAGCTACAGGAGAGAGAGAGATAATCACAGCACCTAAATACAGCTACAGGAGAGAGATAATCACAGCACCTAAATACAGCTACAGGAGAGAGAGATAATCACAGTACGTAAATACAGCTACAGGAGAGAGAGATAATCACAGTACCTAAATACAGCTACAGGAGAGAGAGAGATAATCACAGCACCTAAATACAGCTACAGGAGAGAGAGATAATCACAGCACCTAAATACAGCTACAAGAGAGAGAGATAATCACAGTACCTAAATACAGCTACAGGAGAGAGAGATAATCACAGCACCTAAATACAGCTACAGGAGAGAGAGATAATCACAGTACCTAAATACAGCTACAGGAGAGAGAGAGAGAGAGAGATAATCACAGCACCTAAATACAGCTACAGGAGAGAGAGATAATCACAGCACCTAAATACAGCTACAGGAGAGAGAGAGATAATCACAGCACCTAAATACAGCTACAGGAGAGAGAGATAATCACAGCACCTAAATACAGCTACAGGAGAGAGAGATAATCACAGCACCTAAATACAGCTACAAGAGAGAGAGAATCAAGGTACCTAAATACAGCTACAGGAGAGAGAGATAATCACAGCACCTAAATACAGCTACAAGAGAGAGAGATAATCACAGCACCTAAATACAGCTACAGGAGAGAGAGATAATCACAGCACCTAAATACAGCTACAGGAGAGAGAGATAATCACAGCACCTAAATACAGCTACAGGAGAGAGAGATAATCACAGCACCTAAATACAGCTACAGGAGAGATAATCACAGTACCTAAATACAGCTACAAGAGAGAGAGATAATCACAGTACCTAAATACAGCTACAGGAGAGAGAGATAATCACAGCATCTAAATACAGCTACAGGAGAGAGAGATAATCACAGCACCTAAATACAGCTACAGGAGAGAGATAATCACAGCACCTAAATACAGCTACAGGAGAGAGAGATAATCACAGCACCTAAATACAGCTACAAGAGAGAGAGAGATACACACAGCATCTAAATACAGCTACAGGAGAGAGAGATAATCACAGCACCTAAATACAGCTACAGGAGAGAGAGATAATCACAGCACCTAAATACAGCTACAGGAGAGAGAGATAATCACAGCACCTAAATACAGCTACAGGAGAGAGATAATCACAGCGCCTAAATACAGCTACAGGAGAGAGAGATGACCGTAACCTGGCGAACAATAATCACGCTATCTTTATGGAATACGTGGGAGATAATTACTGCAATTTTATATGGCAACAGGGGAGAGAATCCCAAAACTTTTGTACAGCTCCAGGAGAGAAGATAATCAATTGGGATAATCTCTAGCCAGTGGCTTTATTAAAAATGCATCTCTGCTTTTTTCCTGTATTCTCCCAATTGTACCCGAGTACGATTCAATTCCCTGTGTGGCAACCGCTGAGAATTCACCGCTACACAACCCTGTCGGCTGGCAGTAGGAAGGAGGACACCATGTTTTCTTCAGGGCGTGACTCCTGAAGCCCCAGACCATAATTCTAGCACAGCACAGAGCCGCGATGCACGCAACGATTCTCCCCCGGTGAGTACCACCCAACCACCCTGGGAGCGTCCGCCCAATTTGCTGCACCCTCAAGCCACGGGCCATACTCGGATCTGGCAGGACCCGGGCGCGAACCGGAGCCCTCTGCGTGCAACTGCATCGACACAAAGATGCTTTTATTTTAAAGATGTATACAACTCTACTGACCCCTGGAAAAACTTTACAGTCTACTCTTAGTACAAACTAAAGTGTGTATCTCTCCTCTGAATGAAAACAGCAACCTGTGGATCAGGAAGCTGAAGTCATATCTGCAGCATTCTTGCATCGGTTAAAGATTAGAGAGCTTTGCCATGTACTGCACTGAGCTCTACCTGCAGAGAAGGGCATGAAGGCGTCTCTCCTGATGAAGCAGCCCTTCTCATCCAGGAAGTGACCAGGGTTGAAGCTGTGGGGGGTCTCCCACTCTTCCTCATCCTGCAGTACTGACATTAGGAGTGGGATCACCATAGTTCCCTGTAACACAGACACACACACACAGTCAATTTACACAAGTGGCTCAGAGCAGTTATTCAGTGCCTTAAGCAGGGCCTTCTCCAGAAACAGTGGCTGCCCATGATGACTGAAACAACAGCTACAGAGTGCTTTTTCTTTACATTTAGAGAGCCCTTGTAGGGACAACAGACTACGTTTCCATTCATTCCACAGGCAACACAAGCGAAGTTTGAAACACAGTCCCAGCCGTAGTTAGTGATCCAATCATGTGGCTTGGAAACACGAGACACTATGGGTCATAAAAACAAACGGATAAGACTGAAGAATTCCAGTCTGTCTCCCCTTCTTCCACTGCATTTTGCTTTGTGTCAGCAACACAGAGCTGCTGCGGCATCAGAAAGGCCTACAGGCATCTAACCATAGAACGTGAATTGAGCCAGCACCTCCAATGGGATGGTTAGCTTCCGAGCCAGTGACAAGGACGCAAAACAGGCGATAACGTCGGAGAAATTCCAACCAGGATAAGAAAGGCCAAAGGAGACGCCCTGGCCATCCACCTCACGGACAAAGCCAGCTGTAATCAACTCACCGCGGACTTCAGTAAGACTGATCAAACATCCCAGGCATAGCTTAGGATTTTAGTCTGAATTGTGTAGCGGTAATTTTATTGTATTTCGACTGTGCGATAATAGCTGTAAAAACCTCTTACGCTGGCCGGCTGGCCTATCATTTTATAGCTAATGTGGTAACGTTGGTACCGTTAGGGTTTGCTCCTCTTTTCTTTAACAAGTAGGCCTACTAACATTCGCGTGATATGGTTTCAATTCAACTTACTGAAGATAAATGCGTCATTTCCTGAAAGTGCATTAAATTATTTATAGTAACGTTAGATTTGAGATCAACCACCATCGTGCTGCAACACAGCCAGTTTACTCCACACTCCTTTGTTCTCTGAGCACACGTGGCACGCACACACACATCTACACACGCCCACACGCATGCACACACGTGCATACCCACACAAATGCTCCAATACGCACACATGATATCGGTTTTGTAGAATGTAATATTCATGTTTTTCTTGTTTAATAAATCTATTTTTGTTAAACCTGGTGTCTGTTTTGATGTAATTTGAACACGAGGGCTGAGTCAACCTAATCATTAGAACGTAATAACTTCAACCCTTATGAATTATTAGTTATTAGTGCTTTGATGGTAAATTGAAGTAGTAGTAATTATAATCCATAATAGTCAAATGTGACTGATTTAGTTTTAACCTAACTTAAGAATAATAGGGGAAACCTCGTTATTCCATAGTTATTGCCTATATTTCTGGCATCCCATGTAAGGGTTTATATACTGTATATACAGAGGTATATTCCTTACATTTATTTTCGCCCCGTCCGAGGTTATTCTCTACATATTTGGTGCCGTGGATCTCCCAGTGGCCCGACTTTGCCTATATTTGCCCTCCGGGGGTGGCCGGTGCAGAGCTTCACTCGTGTCTTCAATCAAGACCTTGATAAGTTCAATCAGGTGTCTTAGTGCAGGGCTAAAACAAAAACCTGCACCCACACCAGCCCTTTTCACCCCATGCTCTGGACTGTACAGAATTTAGCCTTGCAACCTTTATTTAAACCAGAAAGAAGAGTAAGAGAAGAGGGATGGCGTGAACAGAGGTGACAGAGGAAGAGAGAGAGGGAGGGAGAGAAGGATATAGATGAGGGGAGGTGATAGAACCTTCTTGATGAAGTGTCCCTGGAAGGTGACATCACAGCTGGTGGAGTAGAAGTTGGATATGGGTACTACGTGAGCCCATCTCTGGATCTCGTGGATCACGGCGTCTGTGTAGGGCAGGTTCCTCCGGTCCTCCAACCGGGGTTCCCGTTCCCCAATGATCTGACTCAGCTCCTCCTGAACCTGGTCTGCACCCAGAGAGAGAGGAGAGAGAGAGATGGTCCACTTTTGGCCTTTCTTTCATAGTTGACAGATCTGATGTTAGATTTGGCCATCAAGCATTAAAGGACAAACTGCTCGCACACCTGATAGTGTTCACTGCAGGTGGCACAGATGTGCAAACACAAATGAAACTCCACAGCATCGTGGATCATTTTCTAATTTAGATGTGCTCATTAGCAATCCTAAGGGCTAACATCACTACTGTAATGTGTGTGTGTGCGCGTTTCCCCACCCTGTATGTGGGGGTACTTGGCCATCAGCAGCAGGCCCCATCTCAGGGTGCCTGCAATGGTATCCGTCCCTGCAGCAAACAGGCTGAACACCGTAAAGTGCAGGTTGTTGTTGTGGAAGTAGGAACCCGGCTGGTCTGACTCCTGAGAGGGAACAGGTACAGAACACCATAGAGATACAGATACCAGATTACACACATGCCACCAATCAGTCCTCCAAAATCCCTACATCCAATGCAAAACTCATCCTTATGAAATACAGTAACATGCACCCCATTAAGGGGTGGTGGAGGTATATCAAACTGGTCACCCCATACTTGTTCTCCCTCTCCATACCTCCTGCTGCCGAACTAGGAAGGAGTCCACAAATCCCCTGAGGTCCTGGGGGTTGAGTGTGTCCTTCAGTCCCTGCACCAGCCCCTTAATCTCCTCAATGTTGTCATAAGTGATCTTCAAAATCCGGGTCCGATTCACTAGCCACCGGCCACAGCACCAGCGCAGCCATGGGAACATGTTGTACAGCTGCAGTAACCGGCCCCAAAACCAAAAACAGCTCAGGACCAGAACCACAGAACACATTGTTTTTAACGCAATCCCTCCAACTACTTTCTCCCCGACATGAAATATCGCCAATTGCACCTCTGGAGTCACTTCTCTGTCACCTGCAGTCCACATGAGGACAGACCTGGGTCAAATATTTACACACCAGAATAAATCCTATAAATCACTGACCATTTTAAAAGAAATACAATGTTCATATTTGCACATATTAACCATGCCAGTTAAATGGTTAAGTAATGTGCAACACAATAGTCAATTACAGAGAATTTAGAAAGAAATGCAACTACAAACAGGTCAGATAAAGTACAGTTCTATCATAACATATCAACACAACACTACAGAGCACATGGTACTACAGCAGAGAGCTACAACTGACTGGTGGAGAGGCATCTGTCCCACTGAGAGAAACTGGTAGCCTATGGGCTCCTGATGTGTCATTCAGGGTAACTAATGTAGGAGTAACATGAGGAACCCTGGCTGACTTACCCCACCCTACCCCTGGAAGGGGGAACAATCTACTGTCCCACCACTATGGACTCTGTTATACATAGATCCCTAAAGACAGAACCCAGACTAGAGCTTGTAATGTTTTGGTAATGGAGCCCTTGTTGAGCCTGTAGCCTAAAGCCTTTACCAACTATGCCACTTGGGTGCCCCAATGTTGTTTTATCATCTTGCCCAAGAAGAATTACAAAGCATAAAATGTCTATCTTTATACAGAAGGATAATTACTCAACAGTAACAGTACCCGTATTTCAGCTGAACAAATAAGCCGGATAAGTTCATAAATCCTCTCAACCATTTTTTGAAAGGTGGGATCAGCGTAGTCAAAGCGGCTGCCGTACATGATGGCACAGATTATGTTGGAGACGGCATAATTCACTGGCAGAGTGGTGTCGAAAGGCTCCCCTAAAGACCAAAAAGAAAGTTTTTTTCCAGCAAAGCACCTGTGTTTTTAAAGGAAAAATGTTTTTTTTATAATTCCTACATATTTACTCAGCTATAAGTCAAGTTGTACTCCCTTCACAAATTCCCCCCCCCCCCCCCCCCCCCCTCCCTCCCCCCCCCCCTCCCTCCCTTTGAGTCAAAATTGAGGCAAAGTTTTGTTTAATCCAGGCCTATTTCTCTCTCACCCTTAAAATTCTCAAACACCTCGATGAGGTAGCGCGATTCCTCGATGATCTTCTCCTCGCTCCTCCTCCTGCCCATTCCGAATTCGCGCAGGTTGCTGAGGGAGAAGCGTCTCATCTCCTTCCAGGAGTTTCCGTTGGCAAATACAACACCTGGGAGAGGACAGAACGCCACGGGGGCAGAAACTAAGACATATTTCTTGCATCTTGAATCTGAAGGTCTGGTATCATGTGTGCAAATAAATGTGGAATACAGCTCAGCAGTAAGTCAGAAGCAGAAAGGTGCTTGTTAGCTGGGCAGAGTCGATCAGACCACCGTCTGTCAGCTCTCAGGTCCATCCATGTTGGAATAATCAGCACTACGGCAGTTGGCTGGCGGACCGTTTCCCAAATACTTATTTTAACAGCCGTTTCCCCCCCACGCCCGGAATGCCAAGCCTCGACCGTCCGCTAGTGCGCCGCTGTAGTGCTGATTTTGTGTTTAGCAAAATTCCAACGATTGACAGCTGTGCTTACGGCAGGCCGCTAGTGGGCCTTTTCAGGGCTATTCAACTGGGGCAAAGCATCCCGGCAGAGACGGACTATTGGCCCTTTGATCACTATGGGGGAAAAAGTATGCTTGAAGACTTCAGATGGACAAATGTTCTTGGTTGCAATGTTTGCAGTGTACAAGAAGATGGTCAAACCAACAGATGGATGGGATTGGACTGGATTGCATACCGTGCCCTTTAAAAGTTTCTCTAAATATGGGTTGAATATCCAGTTCTCCAAACTCTTTGGCGTAGTCGACCAGCGCCTGTTTGACAGTCTTGTAGCCTACCAGGACGACCATTTTCCTTGGGCCAAAGTATACAGTGAACACAGATCCATATTTCTTAGACATCTGTAGAGACAGAAAATAAATTAATAGGATTTGAACGTCACTTCCTCCATGACAGACATCAAGCCACCATTCTAGTCAATATTTTAATTTGTCCTGTTATTCAAAAATAAAAGACAAACACAAGCATCTAGTAATGGGCTACGCACATTATGGAGTATAAAAAGTCACCCACAAGGAGCGAGAAGTAATGTACACGTTTCAGCGCTCCAATCGATTTACTGACGAACATTTTTAATCGTGCACTCTTCAGATACCACCCGTATGCCTCCTGTTATTCCAGCCTTTCATTTTATTCATTTAATTTGGATTAAAAGGAATGAACAACAAATTAACATCAGCAGTTGCATCAGAGATGGCAAAAAATCTAACGTCCATATGCTGTCCATTGGCAGGTAAACAGACACTGTACAATATGTAATATGTCCATCTGCTGTCCATTGGCAGGTAAACAGACACTGTACAATATGTAATATGTCAGCATGACGGTGCAGATAAATATGAAGGTATTTCACAGTAGACGATACACATGGGGAATGACCATTTGACATGCTAATTGTAGCAGCAGCACCCAATTTCTTTTCAGCTTTCTTGTGGGGGGAAAATTACCCTGGCTTTTGCAAGGAAAATAAATAAAAAATAGGGGGATTCTAATAGAAATGCTGGTGTGGCCAAATTTTACTTTTTCTAAGTAGAAATCCATTCACATATTGAATGGATTGAGTTTTAGAAGGTTGTTTTTTAACTTCTTTATTTTTTAACAAACTAACCAAGAGTGAATGAAGACAAGATTAAGAATTTTAAAGATAAGACGCGGAGCTGCAAATATAATAATGGGCTGAAATGCAGTTGTTCCGGTTTGTGATCCACTAGCGGAGCAGGAAGCTAGAAGATAAAATCAGGAAGCATTGTGCAGAAAGCAGAAAATATGGAACAGAAGTTTCTCCCAGCTTTTGTATTTTGGTTTTTCAAAAAATCAGCTGGTCATTCACATTTTATTCTGTTGGGTCTGTTTTCCAACCAAGAAGAAACGTGTTACAAGTTCAATTTGAGCATGTTGTGTTCCCCTGACAAACCTTTTTCTTAAAAAAACATGGTAAAACACCACTAATGCATTTTGCCAAAACATCCCCCCTTTCTTGTCGTTACCTCACAGAGACACACAGGGAGCCGTTTGAGGTCCAGGTGGAGCAGGTTCCCGAGGAGAGGCAGGGGTCTGGGTCCCGGTGGGTCTTTTCCTGCCCCAGGGGTGGAGGAGAGGTAGAGCACAAACAGCACCAGCACCACCCCCAGAAGGGTCAATGGTGGGGGCATCTGGGGTAAAAGCCCTTCCAACACAGCCATGACCCCCTCTGAACTGATCAGCTACAAACTAGGTAGGGGGTGGAGAGAGGGGGATGTAGTTTACAGTGAGTACACTTAGTTTGTGTTCTATAAATCAACAACAATGTCAGGGGTTCTGGATCTCACTGCAGTTGCAGGTGGCATTGCAGGGTGAATCTGCCTGCAATAGCAAAATCTTCAAGAACTGTACTTTTGAAACTTTACAAAACAGGAATTAGATGTGCTCAGCTCAATATTCCACCAGTACAAACAAAAAAAAATTTAAACGTGATTTGGCTGCAGGGCCAAATACAATGAAATACAATGAAATACAATGAAATACAATGAAATACAATACAAAACTCCCACTCATGCGTTAGTACTTACGTAAGTTAATGAACCCTGGTTATGGGAACCCACTGTGCATGCTGCTTCTTCTAGCAACAAGCTATGCATTGCAATGTGCTGCAGGTTGTTGTTAATTAGACACCAATTGTTCTTAATTAGACTTTTTACGTCTATTGAAGCACGATTTACCCTCTTAAAGCAATTAAATCCAATTGAAGGAGGCTCCATTTTTTATTGAGTCAATTGCAAGCTGGCAGGTGAAATCAGGTCCCATTTGTTGAGACTGTGGAAACCTGAAATCACCTGTGTAAAATTAATGGAGCAGCAACTTTTCTTGACAGCAAGTTGCAACAAACCAAACCTGCATTGTGTTAAAATATGTTTAAACACACAATTATGGTAGAACTAAAACCAATTTTAAACAACTTTAATTGATCAAGAGATTTGCTTTGACAAAAACCAGCATACACAGTGGGTCCCCGGGACCAGGGTTGAGGAACACTGGTCTAACTAGACAGACCTGTCAGCATTTACTAATTGTGATATCTTGCATTTGTATTCAGAGGTGGCCGAACCAGGGGCCTGTATCACGAAGCAGGATTACTGAGTTAAACTGAGTAAAACCCGGAACCCTCGCAAATCTGGAACATGGACTGAGGTAAACAGAGCTGTTCCAGGTTTTACTCAGTGCAGAAATCCTGCTTCGCAGTATACCCCCCATGTTTGAGAACATAAGAAAACGATTGTGTTTCAGGGGCTGCATTCGAATAGTAAAAAAAAATAGCTCCTTTTTCCTTTCCTTGCAACTTTTCATTGTCCTCGCCAGAAAACGTCATGGGGGTCAAGGAAAAGTTGGAAGGAGAGATTTACAAGGAATCTAGCGTCTACTGTGGAATTCGAACCTCCTTCTCTACCTTGCGTCATGGTGCGACGTATAGGCTGCATTCGAATAGTCAAATTCGAGCAAGGAAGGAGCCTTTAGATCGCATGAACCGGAAATATTTCCCGGGCAGCCATGCTAAGGACCGTTCGAATTTTTTATAGTGAGACGGAAAGGAGCTCCACGATTCCTTTTATCCGTCCTTTCACAAAGGATGCTCTGGACTATCCTTTTCAGGTAGTATTCGCGCCCCACAATGCAATGTCGCCAATGTTTAGATAAGCATCGGAGTTTCCCGGAACTTACCGAATTCAAACAACAAGACGAGCATCTGAGAAATGCCAGAAATACAAATATGAATAGCTAGTATTGTTGGTTAGTATTGGCTTATAATAGAAAGTAAATAAACCATGACACAATCAGACAATACACCACATTTATTAAGAGGCTAAAATTCGCCAAAATAAAACGAACGGTTCAAGTGAAATAGCTACAGACGGTAATGATGCGCATTTTGTCGTAATATTTCGTGAAGTTGTAGTTCGCTATGTTGAACATTCACATCAATACGACTGGACGTCGCACCACGACGCAAGGTAGAGAAGGAGGTTCGAATTCCACAGTAGACGCTAGGGGTGCGTCCCAATAGTCGAAAAATGCACCCTCCCTTCCTCCACTACCACCTCCTGTACTCCGTGCTCCGGAATCTTTGTGTTTTAATGTAGGCTAATGTTGCTGATTACATCTTAATTACATATTAATGAATGTCTCGACTAGGGTTGCCAACCGTCCCTTGAAATAAGGGACGATCCCTTATCAGTTCAATAAGGGACGGGTCTTTTATTGTCCAAATAAGGGACGGTCCCTTATTTCAAGGGACGGTTGGCAACCCTAGTCTCGACACAAACCGCAATGTCAGGTACATTGTATACTGTACATGCAAATACTTGTACTCAAAACGTTCAGGCAGTTTTGCATATTTCCGGGTAGGAGAGGAGTGGTCGTGGGGGAAGGGAGGTGGGGAGTGAAGAATATTGGGACGCACCCTAGATTCCTTGTAAATCTCTCCTTCCAACTTTTCTTTGACCCCCGTGACGTTTTCTGGCGAGGTCAAGGAAAAGCTGCAAGGAAAGGAAAAAGGAGCTATTCGAATGCAGTCCTCGTCGTATTGAAGTGACTGTTCAACATAACGAACTACAACTTCACGAAAAAGTACAACAAAAGGCGCATCATTGTTTGTATTTCACTTGAACCGTTTGCTTTATTTCGGCAAAATTGAGCCTCTTAATAAATTTGCTGTGTTGTCTGATTGTGTCATTGTTTGTTGACTTTCTATTATAATACTAACTAACAATACTAGCTATTCACATTTAGATTTCTGACATTTCTCAGATGTTCGCCTTCCTGTTTGAATTCGGTAGGTTCCGGAAAACTCCGATGCTTATGTAACCATTAGCGGCATTGCATTGTGGGCCGCGAGTACTACCTTCCTTCTGAAAAGGATAGTCCAGAGTATCCTTTGTGAAAGGACGGATAAAAGGAATCGTGAAGCTACTTTCCTTCTCAATATACGAAATTCGAACGGTTCATGCGATCTAAAGGATCCTTCCTTGCTCGAATTGAATTATTTGAATCCAGCCCATGTATTTCCATGTTAAAGGGTAAGTTCGCTATTTTGGACCTTGGACCCTATTTGCGGTCCGTCTTCCATGAACCTGACCCATGAAGTCCATTTTTTCGCTGATCGGTCCAGTATTGAGTTCGGTACAGATTTCCTGTAGGCTCTCACTGGGCTACAATGGAAGTGAACGGGGCAATCAGAAATGTTCGATAAATGTGCTTTCATGTACAATAAATGAGACGGGAAGCTCAGGGTGTATTGTTACCGGTCTCAGTATGCTCTCCTGTGAAATGTATCTCAATCTGAACATTTTTACGTGCTTGGCATGGCTTGGAAGTAAGCATTTCTCTGTTGCTTGTTTTCGCTGCTCCCGCGGAGTACTATGTGTCGGGGGTAGGGGAGCGGGAAGGTGTGCCGGCCGTTTACGAAACTATCTAGTTGAGCAGTCTGCGTTTGTTTACCTGCAGCAACGTAGGCTACAATTTCCACAAAAAACTTGGATGATGGATGACTATAATGATTACGAAGACGAAGAATTTGATTTTGACTTTGACGTTACTGGCTACAGATTTGAGCCAGAATACACGGACACGGAACTACAAGAGATGGATGATAAGAGAGCAAGAGAAGAGAGAGAGGCTGAAGTTGCGCAGGTAATGTTATCCGAAGTCGCTGCCGAGGCTAGACCAAGAATTTCGGGGGACTTTTGGTGTTCTTGCAAGAGGTGCAAGCAGATGCCCAGAGAGGAGGAAAGTTTGTGTTGTAGGGAGTGGGATCTGTTGCTACCGAATGCCATTGAAAACCTGGATGTATCCGTGGATGACACTGGATCATCTCCATTGATTACCATTACACTATGACTGCCAACAGATATGTGATAGATGAGAACTTTGGACAGGACACCATGCGTCAAGCATTTGTAAATAAAACATTATAGAATTGTAAAAAGTTATAGTTGATGAACGTTTCCGACAGTTTTGTTACAAGAAAACAACTTATGTCAAGCTCGGATTTTGTTAGTTGGTATTGAGTGCTGGGTCAGAGGACGCGCTCAAAAAAAATAAAAATGTTAGTAACGTTATAGCTAAATATAACTTACCTCCGCTCCGGTGCTTGATAGTGCTGCAGGTCCGACACGAGGAACAGCTGTGTTCTTTAGAAACCAGTGTTTTGCTTCTGATTTGCGGTTACAGAAATCAGTAGCGTCGAAATGCGCTCCACAAACTCGCGAGTCTGCCAAACGGAGTTGATTGACTGGAGTGTTTATGTCGATCCGTAAGACAACCAGCCAAAGTCTCAATCTTTCTGGGTCAGAGAACGGAAGCCTGTGAAAACTGGTATTTGAGCGTCCAGACATTTTATTCCCACAACCGGGGACTGCACATTCGCGCACCATTGCTGTGATGAATTATTACAAATGATGATTACAAAAACTGCGTTACAAATATTTCTGCTGTAGGCTACTAGCTAGTAAACTCCAACGGGAGGTCAGGATTTGTGATCAACTGCTTTTCAAGCGCCCCCCCCCCCCTCTCTACAACGTAGCTAGACTGCGGAAGTTTACAGTGCGAGGTAGTGCGGTCGGAGAAATAGTTCTGTTTCAAATGGAACTGTTGTTTCAACGTTCGGTTTGCGTTTGCGATAGCCTACATTTCACAGGAGAGCATACTGAGACCGTAAGAATACACACTGAGCTATAAAAGCACATTTATCGTTGTTTTTCCATAACATTTCTGATTGCCCCGTTCACTTCCATTGTAGCCCAGTGAGAGCCTACAGGAAATCTGTACCGAACTCAATACTGGACCGATCAGCGAAAAAATGGACTTCATGGGTCAGGTTCATGGAAGACGGACCGCAAATAGGGTCCAAGGTCCAAAATAGCGAACTTACCCTTTAAGTACCCTTCCATCAGGTTAGTTTTTGGCCCACACATCCTCATGTTGCATTAATATTTCAGTGTGTTTCTTTTTGTACTAAAAGAGCAGTTAGCCCTAAGGACTGCGTCTGGATGTGTTTTAGACATCCAAACACTGAGTATCATCATCACAACCAATCTGCACTGTAGGAATAGACTGTGCTGCTGTAGTGACCAATTCTAGTTACTTCTGTAGTCCTGCCAGTGTGAGGGACGTTTAAGTTTGTTTCTCTGCTATCAACAAACCGTTTCAACTCTGTCTGTTTGAAGGGTTTCTAACACATTTGTGTGTTTTTAGTTTTGTTGGAACAGTTGCTATTACTCTGCGCACACGGCCTGTAGCCAAATGGCAGGATCTGATTTATGATCCAAAGGATCCATCTTTGCAATGTTTTGTAATATAATCAATGACCCTCTAAATCATGGTAGGTTCTGAGTGTGCCTATATGCATTATATACCTACTCAAGGACACAGGATAAATGCATGACACGACACCCCACTGGTACTTTCCCCAAAAAGCCCAATTTATCTACAAACACACACCTCCCACTTCACCAAATAAAGCCAACTTTACCCAAACATAGGCCTACTTATTCTTTGACTTGATGATTGATGTATGAAAAAAGATGTATGAACCAGATCAAAACTCGACAGCAAGGTCAAACACTTTACATTCACAGAACAATCCTCATTCCCATGTCTTCACCTTCACAAATCCCAGTTAACCACAAGGTAAAATCATCATTCAAAGCAGGATAAATGTACAACAGCATTTACTTACAAGATTCCTTAGGTCTGTTTGTTTGAATAGGGTTTAAATTTTCACGCTGTAATATTATCTTGTAGCAAAAGAATTCTGCTGGTAAGGCTATAGAAAAAATATTGGATTTTCTTGTAGATTTTTTAAATAGATGGATTGTCTTAATGAAAATTTCTCAGATTGTCCACCCTTTTGGTCAGTGGTTGGTTGCCAATAAAGTAGGAATTTACTATTTGTAATGTATTAATTTTAGTTTCAAAGCCTGTCTAACAATTTTTTTAAAACGCAAAAAAAAAAAAAAGATTATAATAATAGTATCCTTTACAGTGTGAGCCATACAGGGCCAATGAAAGGAAGATAATTTACAATGCAGTACAAGCTTTATACCCCTTATACCTGAAATAAAATGCTGGTTCTTGTCCACCAATCAGGGACAGGCAACCAAATGGTCATTAACACCTCTCTATGTGTGTCAGGCTCCCTTTGTCCTTTAAGAAGCCACAACCCCCCTTTGTCTTTAATGAATCTCTCCAGCAAAGCTATCACAGGTAAAGTCATCATCCAGCACACTGAGGCAGATTAGGTTTGATGTGTACAGTTCCTTTGAATCTTGAGTGGTTTTGTTTGGGTTTCTTCTGTGGAATGCCAAGAGTGATCTTAGATATTAAGTCTATTTCCCCATATCTTCAAGTATATGGGCTGTTAGGACCCAGCTTATTTCTTTGTAATCCAAGTCAGGACAATGCAGGAACTCAAGATAACAAACACTTTGTTTCAGCAATTATTTTGTTCATCAACAACACATGCCATTATCAGAGGCACCTAGATGTCCAGTCAGGGAGGGCAGAGGCCTGTCCAATCTCGACCTTTGCCCTCCTGCCATACAATTTACAACCAAGGCCCTGATGATCCGCCCTCAACTACTACAATAAATCAACACACACAAAACTCTGAACCCATCAGGACAAACAGGTTTTTGTAGAGTAGAAGGTCTAAATGGAAATGGAAATTATTGGCAATGCTATATGTTGTGAAGCCGCGTAATAATTGCTCTCTGCGATATGAAGACCTCTAGGCACGGCTTAACGATGCGGAGAGACAAAAGCAACAAGGATGCAGTTATTCCTGATATTCCTGAACAAACATTCAATTTCTGTTGTGTGCGTCAATGATATAAAAGTAAGTTTATCCGTGAGACTATTAGCAATAATAAAAGTGGATGTATGCCGTGCATATTTTAGTTAACTTGAATAATTTGAGAACTCTCTCGCTAGCTAATGCTACTTGCCTTTGTTCTGCTTAAACGGCGCACTTGTTAAATGCTTTAGCAGGGCCATTTCTGAACATTTTGGGTCCCTAAGCGACATCTTACAGTGGGGCCCCCCCAAACCCAAACCACTCATTTTAATATCCCTGAATAAACTTGGCGTTTTTTTACATTGAAAACATATTTTCTGGTGAGATATCACTTCTTGTTGTGTACTAATGTAATGTGTTTGGTAGCTAAATAAGGGGTGCGTCCCAATAGTCGAAAAATGCAGCCTTTCTTCCTCCACTACCCCTCCTCTACTCCCTGCCCCGGAAACGGATCTTTGTGTTTTAATCTAATGTCGCTGATTACATCTTAATTACGTATTAATGCTTACATATTAATTAATGTCTCGACGAAAACCGCAATCTCAGGTACATTGTATATTGTACATGTAAATACTTGTACTGCAAACGTTCAGACAGTTTTGCATATTTCCGGGTAGGAGAGGAGATGTAGTTCGCTATGATGAACATTCACGTCAATACGACTGGACGTCGCACCACGACGCAAGGTAGAGAAGGAGGTTCAAATTCCACAGTAGACGCTAGGGGTGCGTTCCAATAGTCGAAAAATGCACCCTCCCTTCCTCCACTACCACCTCATTACATTACATTTACATTACAGGCATTTAGCAGACGCTCTTATCCAGAGCGACTTACACAGCATTTCTTTTACATATATTATCCATTTATACAGCTGGATATATACTGAAGCGATTCAGGTTAAGTACCTTGCTCAAGGGTACAACGCCAGTGTCCTACCTGAGAATCGAACCTGCAACCTTTCGGTTACAAGGCCAATTCCTTCACCATTATACTACACTGCCGCCCACATCCGCCTACATCTCCTCTACTCCGTGCCCCGGAAACAGTTCTTTGTGTTTTAATCTAATGTTGCTGATTACCTCTTAATTACGTATTAATGGTTACATATTCATTAATGTCTCGACGCAAACCGCAATGTCAGGTACATTGTATGCTGTACATGCAACTACTTGTACTCGAAACGTTCAGACAGTTTTGCATACTTCCGGGTAGGAGAGGAGTCGTAGTGGGGGGAGTGGAGGAAGGGAGGTGGGGAGTGAACAATATTGGGACGCACCCAGGAAGTGCAAACCCATGGAGTAGAAACGTGACCACCCACTTTTTCCATGTGGACCGTTGCCTTGTGGGATTCCCTTCTTGCTTGAAGCTTGCATTTTATACCCTTGGTGGAAGCAGAGGTTGCATAGTAAGAGAATCGCTGCTACTCACCCTGTCAGCTGGTAGTAGGAAGGAGGGCGCCACGTCATCTTCAGGGCGCGACTCCTCATGCTCCTGACCGTGATTCCAACTCGCCCAGGGCCGTTTTGTGCACAACAATTCTCTCCGAGCCCCTCCCCCCCGCCCCGGAGGCAGTCGCATATCCTTTGCATGCCATGACTTCCTGATGTGTATGACCCAACAACATCAAAAGACTCTTGATCTTATTTTCTGGTTATAGTATCGCTCTTACAAGCGATACTATAACGTCTCTGCATTTGAATGGATCTCTATGGGAATTGTGGGGTGGGACTAGATTTAGCTGTAAATTATTCTGTAACAGTATGGAATACATGATTGGTAAAATGGCTGTAAGTCATCAAAGGTCTGAGGTATGAAACAAGCCTCAAACCATCACTCTGCTGTCAGATATGCAGTAGATATGGATGGATCACTTTAAAGGTTGTATCAGCGATTTTGGGTGGAAACATAAATGATCACATTCATCTGATTTTTCCTCACAATCCGCTAGCTGCCCGCCCCATAAGCAGGCCGTCAAAAAACCGCGTCTCTGTAGGCAGCCTATGCTCCGAGATCGTACACAAAAACAAATGGTACTACCAACCACTCAAAACCAAAATAAACAGTATTCCAACCAATCACAATGATCTGCACAAACGCTAATACTCTTATCTCGCTGAAATCTTGACGGATTTACAAACGGTTTGGTTTCTTACAAACGTTATTAACGTGGTTATAATTCTGGATGCTTGAACACTATTTTTTAAAACATAACATAATTATTCATAAGTATGTTTGTTTGGGATTTCACTTCAGAAGTGACGTCACCCAAAATCACTGATACAACCTTTAAGGGTTGTTTCTCCTGACAAATTTTCCTATTGAACTCTATGGAAAAATAAGTCAGGAGAAGAAACCCTTCAAGTTATCCATCCATCCATATCTACTGTATTTCTGGCAGCAGAGTGATGATTTAAGGCTTGTTTGATACGTCAGACCCTTGATGACTTGATGCCATTTAGCCAACCATGTGTTCCATACTGTTCCAGTGTAATGTACAACTAAATCTAGTCCCACCCCCCAATTCCCATAAAGGTCCATTCAAATGCAGAGACGTTATAGTATCACTTGTAAGAGTACCAGAAAATAAGATATCAAGAGTCTTTTGATGTTGTTGGGTCACAGACATCAGGAAGTCATGGCATGCAAAGGATATGCGCCCAAATATTAAAAATTTAAAGGCACAGTCAACTTAGTGTATGTAAACTTCTGACCCACTGGAATTGTGATATAGTGAATTAAAAGTGAAATAATCTGTCTGTAAATAATTGTTGGAAAAATTCCTTGTGTCATGCACAAAGTAGATGTCCTAACTGACTTGCCAGCACTATAATTTGCTAACATGAAATCTGTGGAGTGGTTAAAAATTAGTTTTAATGACTTCAACCTAAGTGTATGTAAACTTCCAACTTCAACTGTAAAGGTTAATACTGCACTTACGCAGATTAAAAAACGGACACTTACCGAAGATCTACGCAGCTCAAGCACACCTGAAGTCAATGCACTGTTCACCATTATTAAATGACCATTAACTTACAGCACAAAACCAGTGATACCTGACATCATGAACTGAGCTTTCTAAATACACCAAAAACATGACAATGCTGTATAAAAAAAATAATGCAATTACAGTCAATCAGCAGCAACACAGTTACGGTCTGAAATTGCAAAAAAAAAACAAGGTTGAACAGAGCAAAACATAAATTAAAATGAGTGCAGGAACAGAAACTGCGCTCTCGCCTCTCAGTTCTGTGCTTGCATCTGACAAGTCTGCGGTCGGTTAAATTGAAAGCTGTGTGCTCCGTTCTTTGCTTACCGGCATCTCCACGAGCCTCTAGTGCCTGAACAGAGTGGCTGCTTCAACTGAAATATTTGTATTCTGGCGGCCTCTGCTGGTCAGAATACGCATTTATTCTGTATTCTGACGGCCTCTGCTGGTCAGAATACGCAATTATTACACATGACATCTGGTTCTCGTGACTCAATTTGCTCACATGGTTGCAGAAACAGGTGAATACGAATAATAATTAATCTCGAAATGCTACTTTTTAATTGAGAAGCACCTAATTAAAATAAATTAACAGCTTGTTAAAATTGTGGTTGGAACGAAAAACCAGCATACACAGGGGGTCCCCAGGATCGAGTTTGAGAACCATTGACTTGGACAATGGACAATACTCATTCCAATTTACTGTGCGCTGATACAGTATGTACTCGATGAATATAAAATTTTCCTTGGAGTGATTATGAATGGGAACATTTTGGAAAAAAAACTACAGATAAACGTCATTCCAGGGCATGCAATAAAAGATTACACTACTGTTGAGTAGAGAAAAAAGTGTTGTTTTATTGAGGTACAAGAGTGAACAATTAGGTTACATATTTTGGTGTGTGTACCAGTGTGATATAAATGTTTTCATCTTAAACCAATTCACATGCTTTATAATGGACTAAAAACATTTTTTTAATAATAATTTTAAAACACGGAATGGAATGCACATAGAAACGGAAAACCAGGAAATTGAGATAGAGGCATGGGACATGACAGCAACCTGATTAAAATGCAGTAAATTAAAAGTTAACACATGAGAAAATACATGGAAGAAGTGAAACTTCTCAAAATAAATGATAGTTTCTCATTGGCTACATTTTTGTTGATTTAGCCCATAAGTATCAATTAAAAAATTACTCTAGCTCTCATGAAGCACTGTCTCCTCAGCTGTGTGTGGGTGGGGGCATATTTAGGAATCTAGCAGACACTCCAGACATATCCAGAGAGACTAAAATTTACTGTAACTCAATATCAAGAAAGGTTTGGTGAAGAAAGGGAGTTCACACTCATCAGCTGGACTGGGGTTTAGACCCGGCTCACAGCGCACAGCTGGACTGGGGTTTAGACCCGGCTCACAGCGCACAGCTGGACTGAGGTTTAGACCCGGCTCACAGCGCACAGCTGGTGGGGGGAAGGGTTGACGGTTAACCCCTGAGACGGCGTCAGGTCCAACTCGTCTTCGGAAACCCCCGGTGGAGGTGAGAAGCGGAACCTCTGCAGGAGGAAGGTGAAGAAGAGGAAGAGCTCCATCCTGGCCAGGCTCTCTCCGAGACAAGCCCGTCGCCCTGTAAGGAAGAGACAATCACAGCACCTAAATACAGCTACAGGAGAGAGAGATAATCATAGAACCGTTTGAAAATAATTTTTATAATACTCAGTGTCTTCATAAAACTGTAATACATACATAATTCCCATTCCTTTCTATAACAAGACGGGAGATAGTAACAATCCCAGTGCTATTTCACACCATAAGGAGAGCATACATTCAGACTGTAGACCTTCATTCAGGTTCTGTGTACACCTCTACTGACCCACGGAAAAACCTTACAGTCTACAGAATACTCTTAGTACAAACTGAAGTGTGTGTCTCTGCTCTGAATGAAAACAGCAACCTGTGGATGCGTCATCTGCAGCATTCTTGCATTGGATAAAGATTAGAGAGCTTTGCCTTGCCATGTACTGCACTGAGCTCTACCTGCAGAGAAGGGCATGAGGGCATCTCTCCTGATGAAGCAGCCCTTCTCATCCAGGAAGTGACCAGGGTTGAAGCTGTGGGGGGTCTCCCACTCTTCCTCATCCTTCAGCACAGACATTAGGAGTGGGATCACCGTAGTTCCCTAAACACACAGACAGACACACACACACACACACACACACACACATACAGACACTTTATTTAAATTATGTGAGGAATTGTAATATACACACATATACAGTCAAGCCGGAAAGTATGCACACCCCTTTCACCTTCACATTTTATTACGTTACAGACATATTCTACAATAGATTGAGTTCATTTTTTGTCTCAAAATTCTACACAAAATAGCCCATAATGACAAAGTGAAAACAGGTTTTTAGACATTTGTGTTAATTTATTAAAAATCTAAATGTAATCTCATATGTAATATCATATGTACACAAGTGTGGACACCCTTTGATATGACACCCAAAAGTGAGCTGAGGTGCATTTTGTTTCCACTGATACTGCTTGAGATGTTTCTACAAATTAATTGGAGTCTGTGATAAATTCAATTGATTGGACATGATTGGGGATTGCCAACACCTGCCTATATAAGGTCCCACAGTTGACAGTGCATGTCAGAGCAAACTCCAAGCCATGGGGTCAAAGGAATTATCTGCAGACCTCAGAAACAGGATTGTGTCAAGGCATAGATCTGGAGAAGGGTACGGAAAAATCTCTGCAGCTTTACAGGTCCCAAAGAGCACAGTGGCCATCATCATTCGTAAATGGAAGAAGTTTGGAACCACCAAGAATCTTCCTAGACCTGGCCGCCCGGCCAAACTGAGCAATCAGGGAAGACGGGCCTTGGCCAGGGAGGTGAGCAGGAACCCGAGGGTCACTCTGACAGAGCTCCAGCGTATCCTGGTGGAGATGGGAGAACCTTTCAGAAGATCAACCATCCAGGCAGCACTCCACCAATCAGGCCTTTATGGTAGAGTGGCCAGACGGAAGCCCCTCCTTAGTAAAAGGCACATCACAGCCCGCTTGGAGTTTGCCAAAAGGCACCTAGAGGACTCTCAAACCATGAGAATCAAGATTCTCTGGTCTGATGAAACCAAAATTGAACTTTTTGGCCTGAATACCAAGCGTCACGTCTGGAGGAAACCAGGCACCGCTCATCACCTGGCTAATACCATCCCTACAGTGAAGCATGGCGGTGGCAGCATCATGATGTGGGGATGTTTTTCAGCAGCGGGAACGGGGCGACTAGTCCTGATAGAGGGAAAGATGAATGCAGCTAAGTACACCGAGATCCTTGAAGAAAACCTGCTCCAGAGCGCTCTGGACCTCAGACTGGGGCGAAGGTTTACCTTCCAACATGACAACGACCCGAAGCACACAGCCAAGAGAACAAAGGAGTGGCTTCGGAGAAAGTCTGTGCATGTCCTTGAGTGGCCCAGCCAGAGCCCAGACCTGAATCCAATTGAACATCTGTGGAAAGAGCTGAAAATGGCTGTGGACTGACGCTCCCCATCCAACCTGACGGAGCTTGCAAGGATATGCCAAGAGGAATGGGCAAAAATGTCCAGAAACAAGTGTGCCAAGCTTGTAGCTTCTTTCCCAAGACGCCTTGAAGCTGTAATCGCTGCCAAAGGTGCAGCAACCAAGTATTAGGCTAAGGGTGTGTACAGATATGTAACCCCTAAATAACCTATTTTTGTCAGTAAAATAAAATTGCATATTTTCTAAAAACCTGTTTTCACTTTGTCATTATTGGCTATTGTGTGTAGATGTTTGAGGCAAAAAATGAACTCAATCTATTGTAGTATAAGTCTGTAACGTAATAAAATGTGGAGAAGGTGAAAGGGGTGTGTAGACTTTCTGGCTTGGTGGAACATTACCAGACAAACACACACACAAACATACTCATTACCTATACACACCACAAAAATGCACACATACATATGCACACACACACACGCAAGCACACACACAAGCATGTGCATACAACACACATGTGCACACATACAGACAAAGACACAAACTAATGCACTTACATATACACTTGTGAAAAACACAAAAATGTTTTATGTAAAGCACTTTGAGTTGCCTTGTGTATGAAAATGTGCTATACAAATAAACTTGACTTGACTTGAAGTTCCCCTGGGAAAAATAAAGTTATTCTATTCTTATACACATCTGATATGGTGATATGGTGGAAATTTGGCATATCCCCCCCCCCCCCCCCCCCCCCCCTAACTTGTATAGATATACAATCGAGAGCATCCTGTCTGGCGATCATAACTCATGATACATGACTAATAAAATATAAAATAAGCTCATTTTAATCAGGAGGAGAGCTACTTTTCTCCAAAGCAAACATAATATTTTGGTGGAATTACCCTTTAAACCAGGAAGAATAGAAGGAGGAGGAGAGGGAGGGAGATAACAGAGGTGAGAGAGGAAGAGAGGAGAGAGGGAGGGATAGAGATGAGGGGAGGTGATAGAACCTTCTTGATGAAGTATCCCTGGAAGGTGATATCACAGCTGGTGGAGTGGTGAGTCATGGGTATAATGCTAGCCATTCTCTGGATCTCATGGATCACGGCGTCTGTGTAGGGCAGGTTCCTCCGGTCCTCCACCCGGGGTTCCCGTTCCCCAATGACCTGACTCAGCTCCTCCTGAACCCGGTCTGCATGGAGAGAGAGAGAGAGAGAGAGAGAGAGAAATTATCACGTGAAAAATCCCAAAGGCCAACAACGATACTCTAATGAGTGTCTGTGTGTATGTAGAAGTGAGTGCCTGAATGCTCGTGTGCGTGTGAATGCATGCACAGTTTTACATGCATGTGCATGCGTGTATCTAGGGGTGCATGGCTGCACGCAATTGTGTGTGTATGCACATGTGGGTTTTGCACCTGCATATGTGTGTGTGTGTGTGTGTGTGTTTCCCCACCCTGTATGTGGGGGTACTTGGCCATCAGCAGCATGCCCCATCTCAGGGTGGTTCCAGTGGTATCTGTCCCTGCTGAAAACATGTCTGCGACAGTAAATATCAGGTTGTTGTTGTGGAAGTAGGAACCCGGCTGGTCTGACTCCTGAGAGGGAACAGGTACAGAACACCATAGAGACCATGAACAATTAAGGTTTGACTAAATGCATCTAATTAGCAGTCGAGCCATTAAGAGAACTGAAAAGTTAAAGTGCAAGTCTTCACTGATAGATTATATTCCTTGATGTAACATGTTGCTGGTTTTCGAAATAGAATTTGACAGCCTTCGGGGTTATTTGCAGACAGACTGGGAATTCTGAGCTATTCCCACCTTCACACCATTACTCTGAAAATGTATTCAATTGCACAATGTCTATGGCAGTGGCGTGTTCAGGGCGTGGCCACGGTCACCCCCGAAACCCGATTGGCCAGACCAGTGGCCACGACATATGCGGAGTTATGACAGGCCAATGGCCATGCTCATCAACTTAATGAGGTGGGACCATCTTCCGCGCTGGTTTCAACAATGTTTAAAACTGCATGCTACCTTGTCGTTCCTCGGTGCACAGAACTCTGGAAGACCAAAGAAGACTTAATACGGCTTGGTGGGGCATGCCTGGCATGTTCTGGCATGTTCGTTGTATGATAGACAGTGATATGCACGTATTACAGGTATGCCATCCGCCAAGTTACGGCTTGGCGGGGCATGCCCCATACCTATACAGTACAGAGAGTTTGGCACTTTTCAGGGTTTCCTACAGAAGTAACCACAATGACCACAGACTCTCAGCCCTTAAAAACATTAACTTCTGTATGCTCTGACCTCATGTAACCACACAGCATTCAGATACAACTTCACACATCCACACAAAAAAACAATGTACGACTGTTATACTTTTTGTTTATTAGACTTATTTTCACATTAACAAACATATTTTTATTGCAAAGGCAAAAGACGTTTCCAATATTAGCCTAACTGTTCAAAGTTTCACTTGTACTCCAGCGAAATGGTGAAAGTCAGACAACACCACATCAGGTAATGTTACGCAGTATGGAAACAAATGGCCTATAGCCTATATCACATGACTGTACCAACAGGCTTTGGTATAGTGGTAAGCGTAAATGCTTACCATGCGAGAGATCTTTTGGTCATAATGTAATGAGGCGTGACGTGTGAGGTGGGAGGAGCCAAACGCAGCAAGGGGATTCATTAAGCCCTTAGGCCACTAAGGCGGGATACCCGCAGATAAGGGAGGAGACAAGACAAGGAACAACGAACACCATTACAGACGCTACTAACCGGCTTACTGTCACACGCCAAGTAGAGCGCAAGGACAGGGATCTGAACAGCCAGAAATAAATACGCGCCCTGTCTCGGTAACGAGACAAATCAGAACGGGCGAGTAGCGTAAAGGCACAAACAAATAAACAGTCAACAAATAAAGAATAATATGATTTAATAAGAGGAGGCGAAAGAACAGATAAAACGTTACGTGGCTAATTCCATAAGCTAGCACTAACAGTCATATGCAGAACCTAAAGGAGGGTAAACGCCCGATCTCCCAGGGGGAAGAAACATTTTACAGGCGAGCCGACGGAGAACCGCAGTCCCATAACCTTACCAGCAAAATGACCAAGCTTAAAACAGAGCCACGCCCTAACCTCTCAGACAGGAGGAATGTAATGAGACGAAGGAACAGATAATTAATGTTCCAAGGCTTAAAGGCTAGCAGTCACACGCAAACATGTCCACAATATCGCCCGGTCTCCCTAAGAGACGAATTGCACCGAAGGGCGAACAGAACTATAGTTCTGAACCGAATCGCCCAAAACTCCATACATGGAGAAAGAGCACAAAAGACGAAAAGGACAGTTGCACCGAACCCATCGGATAACTGACTAACACAAGCACAAGCCCTGCCTCTCAGTAAGGGGAAATGTAACGAGGCGAACAGGAACAGAGATTTAACGTTCCATGGCTAGTTTAATAAGTGCGCAGTCTAATGCAGCAAACAAACCTGGGTAAACACCCGATCTCCCAGGGGGGAGAAACATTTTACAGGTGAGCCGACGGAGCACCGTCGTCCCATAACTTTACTATCCAAAAGACTCACGTAAACTTAATTAAACACACGCCCTAGCCTCTAAGTAAATAAATATGTAACGAGGCGAAATGGAACAGAGAGCTAACATTCCGAGGCTATAATAAGAAATACGCAGTCACACACAAACACGTCCACAACAACGCCCAAGCTCCATATAAGGAGACACACCCGGAGAACGAAACAGAACAGTTCCAAACAAAATCGTCCCGCAGGTAGAAAGGGCGTACAGGACGGCTGCAACAAAAGACCAACGCAAAATAGCACGACAGCCTCAATATAAATAAAAACCCTGACTCACAACAAAGGGGAACGTAGTCCACGAGAAGGAGACCAAACAGGGAAAAACGTACCAAAGCTACTTACTGGCTCACAGTAACACGGAATTGAGTAGAAGCAAAACGCCAGGTCTCTCAGTAAGAAAACCAAATAACAGGCGAAGGGGAACAAAGAACAGCTACTCTACACTTCTACAAGCTAAGCAACCTAGCAGAAGCGAAACGCCCGATCTCCCATGAGACGACATGCACCGAGGGGCGAACAGAACTACAGTTCCAAACAGAATCGCCCAAATCTCCATACACGGAGAAAAAGCACATTATGGCGAAATAGAGCAGAGATTTACGGTCCCAAACTTCTACGAGATAAGGAACTACCAAGCCAGTAAGAAATAAGCCCTGCCTCTACATAGAGACGCTAAAAATGGGCGAGTAGCCAAAATGGTACGAGAACTCACAGCCAACAATACACCACAGTACAACACAATGAACAATTAACAATTAATGTCGAAGCCCCGATAGAACGAAACGGAAGGCTTAAATAGCTGTGACCACGCCCAGGTGTAAATGCTAACAGAAAGATACGCAAACTCAGCAGGGCGGAGCAAGCATCTACCAAAAGGGGAGCGCCCTCGCGTGGCCACTGAGGAAAACGACCGCATAGGTAAACAGGGTTAAAACCATGACACATAATGTCTCAATTACGACTTACACATGATGTAGTTGATTTATGGAAACCATTTTCAGCTAATTCCATGCTGTCCCTTCTTTTGGACATACACACGTTTCTAATGCTAGCGCAACTCTATTTTAATCGGTAGCATCCACTAGGGGAGAACCGGGATGAAAGAAACACATTGATTTTCGTGAAAACTACAGAAACCCGAATGCCGTAGATCAGTCAGTATGTGACAGGTGTAATCATTTCACTCTGCAAAAAACCAGTGATGTGCGTCCCGTTTTGGCGGAGTGCTAGACCAAAGTTATTTTTGACCGCTGTAAGTAAAATATCGAAACCAGAAGTGTTTTTCGGTTGTATAAGTGTGTTTATGTTTTGAATTTTCCAAACATGCATAATTTTCTTAACACAACTGTTGACTAAAGGACAGCATATGTTTCGAATGTCATGCTTGCGAAACTTAGCTGCTAGCCAAGTCGAATGCAAGCGAGACACGAGCGGGACGAAAAGGGCAAAATCAATGCACAACCTTGGACTGCGTATTGACCCCATCAGAACCGAGTATTCAACAATGGCGTGGTATAATAAGCATCAATAAATGATGTCTAGTAGTTATTAATAAAGGTGAGTTGCTATTAAATCATCAATTTCAGACCATTTAATGCAAAATTCTAATAATTATGCAACATTAAGCTCTTGACGCATGGTTGATTTTTCATGGAATTTAAACTTATACCATTATTCATTGACTCGTCCCTAACATGGCATTTTGGCTGACAGTACATTTGTTGAAAGGAATGTGCATAAAAAACAACAAGACAGAGATAAGACCGCTAAAGCACACTTTTCCTCATGTCATTCTTTCGTCCAGATTTCGTCCCGATCAGTGTATTTTTCGTCCCGCATGGCAGGGACGAAAGACACATTGCACTCATCCTGTTTGCGGCCAATTTATATCCGACTCGTTTATGCTGGTAACAAAATTCCCGTTGCTATTAGTGAGGGACACATACACGTTGTTTGTCAGAAAATATGGCCTCTCTCTCTCTACTGACTTTCGAGTAAACCAGATGAATGTAAAAAGTGAAATACACATGGACCAGCTATAAATACGGATAGCTTATTATTCTTACCCATAGCATTTTTGCGTGTAGGCCTATATTTCAGTCAAATTTACATTTATAAATGGTTCGTGGTCAGACTTTGGAACTTAGAAAATTACAATAGCTAGTCATTTGATTTTGAGCACAGTATATCATGTGATCCATGTTAATTTCACGTAGGATAGGCCTACTGTATATATCTGCAATAAGTATACAGTAAAATTGTTTTTAAATTCTAATTTATTCGAGATAAATTGCCCGTGAGTCGTGTCTCTCCTGTCAGCGCATAGTTCCTACATTCATCGAGTACAAGCGGACATGCAAATATTTAAAAAAATACATGTAAAAACCCCATAGTGATATGAAATATGAAAAAATATGAAAAGTACTCGTATCGGTACTCTGTCTCGGCAAGTACCCAAAAGTGAGTATACTTGGACTCATACTCGGTCTGAAAAAAATGGTATCATCCCAACCCTATGTGGTAGGCAGTTTGAAATACCATAGCCACCCCAAAGTGAGCATGTGTCCTACCTTGGCCACCCCTGTCAAAATGTTCTGGACACGCCACTGGTCTATGATAACACCAGTAGGCTATAGTTCTACCTAAGTTTGCAAACTAGCTAGCTAGCTCTAGCTAGCTCATTCAATGTCTACCTTCTCAGCTAGGACTCCGTACACAGAAAACATTAGGCAGATGGCGCTACCTACCTACCTTAGGAAGCCTAACACTAATCTAGGCAGCTGATGCTAGCTTATTACAATGTAATATTAATTTAGCTAGTTCACTAGTTCACTTAATGATGGCTTAAGTTTAGCTTACATTAACACTACATTTTTATGTTGATCTTGATTTTTTATTTCTGCCCAATGTTACTCAAGCTAACACATTTTCTCAGTATTCATGCTGATTCTCTCACATTTTATTTTCTCAGTTTGCCATTTTATTATCTACCTAGTGTACAAGTAACAACATCAGAACTCTATGTTTTTACCGGCCAACATACACACCCACTAAAATGTGAGCAGTTTGATAACAATTTGTTTGTTTGTACATGTGTATATTAGCATTCATTAAGCAATTGTATAAGTGGAATACAGACTCCAAGCCAATTCTCATAATATTTTTACCATCACAGGCCATGTGACCCACACAGCTTCTCATGGATAATTCCTTACACACCCCCCCCCCCCCCCCCCCACACACACACACACACACACACACACACACACACACCCACACACACACACACACCCACACACACACACACACACACACACACACACCCACACACACATCCCCCCCACACACACACACACACAGACACACACACACACCCCCCCCACCCCCCCCACACACACACACACACCCCCCACACACACACACACACACACACACACCCCCCCCCCCCTCCCACACACACACACACATACACAGACACACACACACACACCCCCCCCCACACAAACACGCACACACACACACACACACACACACACACGCACACACACACACACACTTGTATAGAGAATATATTTTCATAACGTTCTGAATGTTGTATCTGCGGAAAGCGCTCTGGATAGCTGAGTAACTGCTAAGTGACTACTGTAATATAATGAAGGTTTGTGGTTAAGGATGAAGCACGGTTCTCTCTCTCTCCATACCTCCTGCTGCTGAACTAGGAAAGAGTCCACAAATCCCCTGAGGTCCTGGGGGTTGAGTGTGTCCTTCAGTCCCTGCGCCAGCCTCTTAATCTCCTCAATGTCCTCTGCGATGTTCTTCAAAATCTGGGTCCGTTTCACCAGCCACCGGCCACAGCACCAGCGCAGCCACGGGAACATGTTGTACAGCTGCAGTAACCGGCCAAAAACCAAAAACAGCTCAGGATCAAAACCACAACTTAAAGCAACCTCCA
This sequence comes from Synaphobranchus kaupii, assembly GCA_029718625.1. Classification (NCBI taxonomy): domain Eukaryota; kingdom Metazoa; phylum Chordata; class Actinopteri; order Anguilliformes; family Synaphobranchidae; genus Synaphobranchus; species Synaphobranchus kaupii. The sequence continues at coordinate 4,207,739 of CM056379.1, forward strand.
CAACTTCTTTCTCCCTGATTTTAGAAATCGCCATTTGCACCTCTGGAGTCACCTCTCTGTCACTTGCAGTCCATATGAGGACAGACCTGGGTCAAATATTTAGACCTAGAATAAAATCGTCTATTAATGACAATTTTGAAAGAAATCCAATGTTTATATTTGCAAATATTAACCATTCCAGTTAATGGGTTAAATAATGTGCAAACAAACAAAATTTTAAAAAAGCTTTTAAAAAGTTCAGCTGTAGCACAGAATTATACAGCATTAGTCCTGGAATTATGTTCAACTCCTGGATAAAAACTGAATTGAACACAGCTGAGTTGCCAGTTAAAGATTCTTCATATCATTGTACTGTTTGGTTAGAAACATGTTCAATTGATCATACTTAGGCATCTGCTCCTATTTTCTGCAAAAGAAATGCTAGTTTTACATGATTATCTATCCTTGATAATTCGTATACATAATTAGAGGAAACATGGTTTGTGTCCCACTTAATTAAGACCGGTATTAGCTTTGGGGCAGAACAGGTTGACATGCATTGTGATAGTCTCTGCATAGTCTTGTCCGCTGACAGGTTTATTAATATTTTTCATCAGACCACGTTTCTGCATGTTAGCTAGCAAAATTATATCTATTTCATACGTTCCATTCCCCATGTTCCAATCACAAAAAACATTGTGGATCTAGTCTTTAAATTTTCATCTCAAAGAGCACCAAATTGATACATTTAGCTGTTGAAAGTGATAAAATTTTCTTCCTCGGAGAAGTGATAATTATTTCTTCCTACCCCCCTAGACAGTTCAGAGTCCACCCATCACAGTTTCAGAAAATCCTGTGGGAAACATTTTAAAATTCTCCTCTGCCACCCCTATAGTTGAGAAAACATGCTTAGTTTTGCCCCAAGTTCCTTGTTACTTTAGGGAAAAAAATTAAACGTGTTTTTTCTATCATAGGGGCGCCCTAATAACACGAGACACGCTTGTCACCCTAAAAAGTGCCTTCTCAGAAGGTCTGTGCATGCCACTGAGAGACACACTCTTGCTTAAAGGGATAGTTTATTTTGGACATAATGTCTCAATTACGACTTACCCATGAGTCGTAATTGATTGATGGAAACCATTTTCAGCTAATTCCATGCTGTCCCTTCTTTTGGACATACACACGTACTGGTTATTGTTTGTATTGACAGAATCCACTTCGTTTGCGTTCGTATACGTGCTAGAAGTATCATTTTGATCAATCCGATCTAGCTTTATTAGCTTAAAAGACCTAACAAACGTCAGAACCTGGCGCGAGAGAAACTTGAAGTCTTGACGAGTAAAGTCGCAGTTGCCGTATTCCATCACTCCTTCCACAGCCACTTTCCCAGTGGTACCCTTTCCGGGATGGCCTTTTCCTCCACATGTACCAGCAGAACTTTTTTTGTGAATGGTTATTTTATTTTTTATATCAGCTGTACATAGTTTGCAATTCAGAGGAAGCATTTAACCTTGGTTATCCTCTGCCACACAGCGGCTTTTTGAACTAGACTGCACACCACTACTAAAGCTCCCAATAAGCACACGTTTATTTTCATGTTCATTCATAAGCATTTCAATTTTACCCTCACAGAAAAAATTTGATTCTTTGCCTTCTTGTTGCCCTCCATGGCCTGGCCTATAATACTGGATAAAACTGTGTTGGCATGTGTGTTTTAAAGGAGGTGGCCCTGCCCAATATGGTAGTAAATGGGCGTATGAGTATGGTAATTCATAATGCTGTGCACATGCTTCCCTAATGTACGATCAAGTCTGATTTATCAACCTACGAACACATTTACGTTCGGATCAGTGATTTGATGAATCACACGTGGGATTTTCGTAGGCAAGTTGGTACGCTCAAATATACACTAGTTTTTACGACTATCTTGATTAATGAGGCCCAATGTGTTTTGATCGATTTACGCAATGCAAAGTATCCAAAATGACACAAACGCGTAATATTTCATAATTTGACCGATATGATACAGGAAAGCCATACATAAGATGTATATTTTTATTTTAAATATATTTTAAGTTTTGAATTAATTTCCATTTCTTCATCATCCGTCGTGGACCACATCACGGGGATATAAGGGCCACATGCGGCCCGCGGGCTGATGGTTGGCCACCACTGATTTATATTTGACCCAGGTCAGGTCTGTGTAAAGACCAAATCGCAGGAGAACACAGTGTACTCACCTGTGATCCAGTAACTATTTCCCATAACACTACAGAGCACATGGTACTACAGCAGAGAGCTACAACTGACTGGTGGAGAGGCATCTCTCTCACTGAGAGAAACTGGTAGCCTATGGGCTCCTGATGTGTCATTCAGGGTAACTAATGTAGGAGTAACATGAGGAACCCTGGCTGACTTACCCCACCCTACCCCTGGAAGGGGGAACAATCTACTGTCCCACCACTATGGACTCAGTTATAGACCCATAAAGACAGAACCCAAGCAAGAGCTTGTAATGTCTTGGCAATGGGACACAGCTGAGTCTGTAGCTAGAGTCTGTAACAACTACTGCCACTTGGGTGCCCCAATGTTGTATTATTGACCTGCAAAGCTTAATTTCTACCTTCATGCACAAGGATAATTACTTAACAGTAACCAGTACCCGTATTTCAGCTGAACCAATCAGGTGCAAAGTTTCATTGGTGCGGTTGACCATTTTGTTAAAGGCGGGGTCGGCGTAGTCAAAGCGGCTGCCGTACGAGATGGCGCGGATAATGTTGGAGACGGCGTAATTCACTGGCAGAGTGGTGTCGAAAGGCTCCCCTAAAGACCAAATAAAGAAAAAACACAAGTTCCCCCCCCCACAAAGCTCCTGTTATTTATTTATTTTTAAATAGAATACAATACAATACAACTTTATTGTCCACCAGGGTGGAAAATTATCTTCGGCTCACAAGAAGCAACGACATAAAGACAAGCGGACTATTAATAAAACAGACAGGGTCGTGTTACACATTAAAAACAGTTCATGTCATGTCTGTGGTTTAGTCACTTTGTAGAGTTAAGAGTTAATGCTGATGGCACTTGGGATGAAGCACTTTTTAAATACATTTTTAGTTGCCATTTTATAGATAGACTCTATAGCGCCTCCTGGAGCTCAAAGGCTCAAACTGGCTAAATAGAGGATGGGAGCTATCTGCCAGGATACCCATCGCCTTCTTCCTCATCCTTTCTGTGAATAGTTGAGTCAAGGGCTTTTGGGGTTTACCAACTACTTTGCTTGCCATTGACACAATCCTGGAAAGTTTATTCTTAAATCTACAGTTTAAGTGACCGTACCAGGCAGGAAGATGGAAAGTTAAAACACTCTCGACAAGAGTTTTGTACACCAATTCTAAAATCTGCTGACTAACACCAAGGCCACTGAGTCTTCTCCGAAGATAGAGTCGCTGTGAGCATTTCTTGAAAATATACTCTGTATTTTCAGAGAAGCTCATCTAGAAGTCTAAAACAGTACCGAGATATTTTACATTTTTCACAGTTTCGACATGTTGTTTAAAGGATAAAAAGCATCCCTTGAAATGTACTCAACAGCCAACGAATACATTTTTTTTCCTTTAATCTTAAATTTCACACACTGCAGATTTGTCTTGTCATTTGGATCACTCTCTGAACTCTTAGGGCTCTATTTTCCGGCAAGCGCATGGTGTGCGGCGAGCCGTCAGTCAATGGCGTGACGCATGGTGCACTGGACGTGGCTACTGAATTTCGCTATTTTCGGACCAGAGGCAAGGAGGGAATTCTGTAGTGCACAGCGCACTGCGCAGGTTGAAAATGGGCTGGGCTATGCTGAATATTTACTAGTGGCTTCAGCTGGATTCAACCATAGTTAATCAAATTACCTCTTTTCAGTCCTTTTCATGCTGCCTTCAAGTGCTGTCGGAATTATCGGAAATACGAGTTTCCGACATGTAAGTTGCACTTGAACGAACCTCCGAGTCGTAGTTACAAGTGGGAAAGTCGGAGATAATTTTGCTACCCGAGTTCCCGAATTGTGACGTTTCACCGCTGAACTTTTACCTCGCTATCCTTCAAGTGCTTCTCGGAAGCTCCTATTTCCCAGTAGCCAAATCGAAATGGCAGGAAATGCGATAGATTCACGTATGACAATACAACCAGGCAGCAGATTATCATATTGATGGTCACGCACACACAGCACACAACCATTTAGTAAAATATACTTTAAAGGGTAACAAAGCACTAAAACCATTTATTTTAGATGAGAACTAATACATTAGGTTTTTTCTAAGTGTTACTGATTGAGCCTGGTCCAAAATCTTGACATTTTACTGTAGTCAGCGCAAAACAGTGTAAACCCAAAGACTCTGGCTCAAAAGTGTCTCTAGTGGTAAAATGTTAGGTACTGCACGTCCAGTCTGTCATTGGCCAGAAACTTTATCCAGCTGACGTATTCCACCCGGTGACGAAATTGAAATCTATACAGCTACGCCCTGAAGTTTTGGAGCGAGGGTGGGCTACGCCCCAGCTATAAACGCGAATCTCAGAGGTTGATCTGTGTGCTGTGGATGGATAGGAGAGAAAGAGAGAGAGAGCGAGCGATATATATAGCTAGCTTACAGTTTAGCTTTTTTGAATATTCTAATAAGTTATAGTAACCTATTTTTGGTATATTTATTTATGGTTAGCTTGATAGTCCCTTGTTTTTGATAGTTCGTTTTTCAGTCTAGCTTAGCAAGTAGCTAGCTAGTTTATTTTTTAAATTATATATAGTATAAAGCATAGTTGAGCCAGGCATACTACAAGTTTACCTTTGCAACGTCCCTACAACAGACATTCTCTCTTGGAGAGAGTTCAGTGCAGTGACCACATGTGCACCCGTTCAAATGGAAACCAATATTGTTTATCTTGCAGCCAGGTAGTGTGATTGCCTACAGCCTGTGTAAAATGAGTAGCCTACATGGCATGGGTAACTATTTGTACAGCGTGTGATTTGTTGTTTACTGGCCGCATCATTATAAGCCCAAACGAGGCTATGCGTGCCGCATTCTCCACCATTGCTTCTGCCTCAGCAGCGGCTAGCTACTTGGGGCTCGGCAGTAGCTGGAGCTAGCGTGTTTGTTTGTGTGTGAGTGAGAGAGTTAGCGAGAGAGAGAGAGAATGGAACAAAGAAGCCGCAGTGAGTGCTGTACAGAGCAGAATGGGCTTTTGGCTACTAGTGAAAAAAAAATAGCTGGGGCATAGTTTGATACCTGGAGCTCAGCCCCTATATTAATGCCGTATCACGCCTAGATTTTGGCATTTTTCGAATTTCAAAAAGGTGCGGGTCAACTAAAACAGTGTGCTTTGTTACCCTTTAATATATCATAAATTGCTCTCCTCATACGTTTCCTTTCCTCTTCTTTCTCATGCAGAAAGTGATAGCTGCTCTCCGTGTGTTTTTTTCTGTAAAGGATCAAAAGGAACGTTTAGCTTTCTATACCTCCATATTTGCTGGTAGCCTAATTCCAATTTCGGAGCATGTGAATGCGTCAACCTCGTAATTACTATTTGGCACTTGAAAAACGATAGGAGAACACGCCCATTCGGTCGTGGTCGGGAGGCCTCCCGCTTGCAGAACGAGTACCCACAGTCAATTTCCGACTACGACCGCGGTGGAAGACGATAGGCTATCTAATTTGTATTTAATCAAATGTAATTGAGTTAAAAGGTCGGTTTTTATCACTATATGTGTAATAAGAGTGAATGTATGCACCAAGTTTGTCATGCTTCTCATTACCGACTGGTGTAAGAAAGAATATAGTACCCCTGGCACCACAGTGCAGTATAATAACAGCCATAAATAAATACAGGGATTAGCCTAACATAAAGGACTGACACTGCTCGATCTGGACTGACACACCTCCACCAGCGACTCTCTACCCACTTCGGCGCACGGCAAGTCAAACGGGCTCAGGAGCGTGAAAACACATGCCGAAAATGTCACTTCGCCAATGCGCTGGCTCGCCAAGCGCCAACCGCCATGCGCCAGCTGGAAATTAGAGCCCTTAATTTTCCATACATGCTTTACTTCTCCGTGCTCTCCTGAAACTATAGAGGACTTTGCAGTGGTGATAAATATGATGTCATTCCAAATTAGGAGGAAAATGGGGGGTTACGGCATTAATTTAATAAAATGTTGATTGAATTCAGGCCTATTTCTCTCTCACCCTTAAAATTCTCAAACACCTCGATGAGGTAGCGCGATTCCTCGATGATCTTCTCCTCGCTCCCCCTCTTGCCCATTCCGAAGTCGCGCAGGTTGCTGAGGGCAAAGCGTCTCATCTCCTTCCAGGAGTCTCCGTTGGCGAACGCAACACCTAGGAGAGGGCCGAACGCCACGGGGGGGGACAGAAAATAAGAACTGAAATTCATACATATTTCTTGTATCTTGTGCTGAACAAACAACAACAGCTGCAGTCTTGAAATCTGTATGTCTGATATCATGTGTGCAAATACATGTGGAAGACAGTTCAGCAGTAAGACAGAAGCAGAAACACTCAGCTAGCAAGCACCTGTCAGACCACCGTCTCTGTCAGCTCTCGGTCCACTCGTGTTGTAAAAAATCAATTCGGCTGGCAGACCGTTCCCCAACGACTTATTTTAACAGCTGGTCCTCCTCTGGAATGCCTCGACCTTCCGCTAGTGAAAGTGTTCATGGTCACAATGTTTGCAGTGTACATGGAGATTGTAAGACTGAAATGTATTGATTGTCAGTCATAAACCCTGGGTTACTGAGCTGGTGGCGACTTCCTTGAGGGTGCAATAAAACAATTCACCAGGTGGCCTAAGAATCTACTGTTCTACCCACCACGTTTATCTTTGCCTCTTCACACGGGACTTCCAACTCCACTGCCCTACAGCTATGAGCCACAAAAAGCACAAAGTTGTAAATGACAGCTGGAATGAATGGACATTAGAGGCTGAAAAAGGCACTCTTCAGCACATTGGACAGCCTTGCGACCCTTTGACTCCTAATGACGCCGGGAACCCAGGGCTGTTCACAGGCCGTAAAAGGCCTAGGTTCTTGGAAAATATTCTGGACTGAAACAAAGCTGTATGTATAAAGCATCTCATGTGTGTGCATGTGAATAACTGGACAATGTGATAAATGTGGTGGATTGGGATTAATACCAATTGAAATGTGGGGTATGTGAAAGTATAAGAGGGGGCAAAATACATGGGAAGGAATAAAGAATGTGTTTGGAAGGAGGATTGTAAGTTGTCAGGGATGCGCTTGTCCACATAAGTATCTGCATCACAGAGTGGCTATCACCTGGACCTCACCTGGTATCTAGATAAATGATAGGTAAAATCATAAGATCACGCGCCATCGTACAAAGTATCTTATTATTATCACTAGATCAGGGGGGAGTAGACTATGCAGTTTCTCTTCCTGGAGGAGAAGCGGGGTCTCTTGGTGGTGAGGTGTTACAGCTCTCTTCCTGGCCAGACCTTATTTGGACAAACAAAGGGAATTGTGGAATGTGGAAAGCCTGCCCGGGATTGCATTTAAGGGAAGTCCAAAGGGACATTCGAGGAGAATCTGCTTAACAGTTCTCCTGGTACCATAGTCACACCGTATGGAATCATTTGGTTATACTTTCTTGGTGAACCTGTTCATGTTTCCTTGCCTTAGCAGCATGTTATCCTGTGTTTAGCTATAGGTATTGAATGTGTTTATATTTGCTCTCACAGTCTTAACCAGTGATTATTGTCATTAATAAATTGTTCTATTTTTAGACCTGATTTGCGTGAATTGTGTCTCTATTACCGGGTTTCACACTGACTAATCTTGTTTGTGGTAATGTGACGGCTCTGCTAGGCCTTAGTCAGTACTAGTTGGATTCTATGTTCAATACCTCTGAGCACCTGTGGTGATGACATGTTCCAAACCTCTGAGTTTCCACTTTCCTAGTATATGGTGGATTCTATGGTCAAAAACCTCTGAGCACCTATGATGGTGACATGTTCCAAACCCTCTGAGTTTCTCTTTTATCTAGTAGATTCTATGGTCCGAACCTCTGAGCACCTGTGATGGTGACATGTTCGAAACCTGCTGAGTTTCTATGTGGCTAGGGTCTGTGAGCTTGTCAGTCCGCTTCAGTGTGTCAGTCTGCACCCCGTATCTGGGGCTATCAGCATCCCCAGTATAGATAGTTTCAAAAGAACAGAAGTCCACTCGCAATCAAGCGTCAATTCTAATTGGAGTCAGATAAATGAACGGTGATATTACTTTTCCCACAGCAACAGCGGAAAACATCACGCTTAAATCTTTGCTGCGAGCTACTCCCTCATTGGTCTAGCAGCGCGAGATTTACAAGACGGTCAAACCAACAGATGGATGGGGACTGGACTGGATTGCATACCTGCCTTTTTGGCTGAATTACCTGAGCTTCTTGCCCTGCTCTGCTGCATATGCCCTGTTACGCTAGTGCTAGGGGATTTCAACATTCATGTTGATAACCCTGACTGCAGTTTCTCCACTGGTTTGGCACTCCTACTGGGGAACTTTGGCCTCAAACAGCATGTTAACTTTGCTACCCACAGAAAGGGACACATACTAGATCTTGTATGTACCTCTGGGCTGGACCTAGTGAACCTTGATGGCACAGTATCAGGGTTGTCTGAGCACCAACTTCGACCTTGTAATACCACATCCTCCCACCCCCAAGAAATGTGTCATACAGTTCAGGGACCTCAAAGCCATCGACACTGCCCTGCTTATCACAGCGATCTACAGACATCCTGCCACTAACTCCGTTATCACCTACAACTCTGCCTTGGCATCTGTACTGGATGACATGGCCCCCCCTGAAAGAACATTCCGTCTCATTCTCCATATCCTCCCCCTAGTTCAATAATGAGGCCTGCTCACTGAAAACGTTGGGGCGCCGTCTAGAGTGCCAGTACAAGCGAACTGGGCTAACAGTTCACACACAGATGTATGAGCAGCATCTAAAGGAATATAAAGATGCCTTAAACTCTGCCCTGTCCTCTTATTGCTCACAACTTATTAACAATGGGAATGGAAATCCACAAGCCCTGTTTTCCACAGTAAATAGGTTCTTCCAACCTGCTACTACTGAGACCACTTCATCACAAGAACAGTGTTGTGTCCATCCAATTACAACACCTAGACAGTCAACAGTCTGGTTTCAAAGCTAGACATAGCACTGAGAATACACTGGTCAGGGTTACAAATGGCCTTCTGGTCGCTGCCGAATCTGGAGCTACCAACATCCTCATTCCATTCTCCCCGACGTAAGCGCAGCATTTGATACAGTTAACTACAACATCCTTCTAGAGCCTACCTCACTGACCACTCTCACTTTGTTGCTATTGGGTCCAGCAAGTCAGACAAGACGAGTGTCCGCCAGGGAGTTCCACAAGGTTCGGTTCTTGGGCTGCTGCTCTTCAGCATCTACATGCTACCACTTGGAAACATCATCTGGAAGTATGGACTTGGTTTTCATTTTTACGCAGATGACACTCAGCTCTACATTTCCACCAAGAGTAACACCATAAGTACTGTCGTCTCTCTTCTCACGCATTGTCTGACTGATGTGAAAGCCTGGATGCATCAGAATTTTCTTCAACTGAACTGTGGAAAGACTGAGGTTATCCTGCTTGGCACCCAGGCCACTATCAAGAAACTGACAAACTTCAGCCTCATCATGGATGATGTTAAGGTCCTCCCCTTCCACTGAAGTCCGTAACCTTGGGGTGATACTGGATAGTCAACCTCTCGAGGCCCACAACAAGAAAATTACAAAGGTCTCATTTTTTAATCTAAAAAATCTTAACTCTTTACACTTAAAAATTCGACCCTTGCTTTACAAACCAGCTTCCAAATGCCTCATTCACGCCTTCATCTCATCTCGTTTGGACTATTGCAATGCCCTCCTTGTGGGGTCATCTGCTATATGTATCAACCGGCTGCAGTATGTTCAAAATTGTGCTGCCAGGATTCTTACCCACGCTTCCCCCCGTGCGCCACATTACCCCGGTGTTACTCAACCTGCATTGGCTCCCTGTCCACTCACGTATTGATTTTAAAGTTCTAGTTCATACCTATCAAGCCGTTCACACCATTGGCCCATCGTATTTGTCTGACCTCATTAAATTGTCCTGTCCCGCGCACATTCTTTGCTCTCTCTCCAGCAGCCCCGCTGCGGACTTAAAGCCATGGAAGCCAGGGCATTTAGCTGTGCTGCTCCACCATTATGGAACACACTCCCAGCCCCTAGCAAACAAGCGCAGTCTCTCAAGTTTAAAGACCTCCTGAAAACGCACCTCTTACTTATGTTGAATTTTTTATTTTATTTAAAAAAAAACTTTTTTGTATACAGCGCATTAGGTTCAAGAAATTCGCTCTATAAATTTGATTCATTATTATTACCGTGCCCTTGTGTAGCATCTTCAAAAATAGGTGAAACTTTTCGGTCTCCAAACTCTTCAGCGTAGTGGACCAGCGCCTGTTTGACGGTCTTGTAGCCTGCCAGGACGACCACTTTCTTTGGGCCGAAGTGTAAAGTGAACACAGGTCCATATTTCTTAGACAGCTGGGGAGACAGGAAGTAAATGAACAGGATTTTAACGCCACTTCCTCTGGGTTAGTAGCCAAGCCACCACTTTGCTGTCAATAGTTTTTTTTTTGTCCTGTTATTGAAAACACACACAAAACATGAACATCCACAACATTGTGTCCTTTTAGATTAGAGTGCAGCTTTTGACACCATTAACCATTCTGTTCTAATTAATCGACTAAAAAACGGCCCATGGTCATGTACAGGTTCTCTTCTTACCTGTTTCACAGAAAATTCATTGTTAGTGATTTTGTCCTTTTCTACTTGTGGTGTTCCTCAAGGACCTCTTGTGCCAATTTTGTTTTGAGCATGTTAGCAAGTCTGTATCCTTCATTTGGGTGAAATTATCTGCAAACATTATGTACCTTTTCACTTTTATGTCAATGACACCCAGCTATATCTCTCCATTACATCTAACATAATGATTGTAGTGTTGGCTGTTTGACAGAATTGTGACTTGTGTAATGAATGTCAAAAGCTGGATTTCTCAAAATTTTCTCCAACTAATCTGATAAAAACTCCTGACCCCTTTTAACCCTTTAATGAGTAGGGTTTTCGGAATGTTCTTTTTTCTTCTAAATTCTAAGTCAGTGTTCTAGAACCCCATTGCTTTCAGTTACCAGTAATGATTGTTACATCACCATTAGAATGTTCAGTTAAGAACAGTTCTGATCACAATTTGTGATCTTAAAGCACTTTTAAAAAAGCTTTTATTTACTTTTATCAAGTCGTGGCCCCTGTTGTGTATATCATTTTATTCTGTATTAATCTTTTTATACATTTTTTTATTATTATTATCTTTCTTGCTGATTTTATGCCATTCTTTTCAGTTTATTTTGTTTACTTTGCTTCTGATTTTGTTTTAGCTGTTTCGCCTTTTTACCATTTTACTTCATCATGCACCATATTTGGACAGCGACAGTTTTTTGTTGTTTTGTCTCTGTACTTCAGCACACTGGATTTGAAATGAAACAATGAATATGAGGTTAAAGTGCAGACTGTCGGCTTTATTGTAAGGGTAATTACATCAATATCCAGTAATCCATGTAGGAATTACAACCCTTTTATTGCTCTTTATTGCCTAAACCTGTTTGTGCACTTACCTCAGTCTGGATAAGTACCTACTAAATGCCTAAACATGTCAACTGCTTTATGTGAATGCGAGTGTTTTAAACAAAGAACACTTTTCAATACAATGTTCACCATCATACATACAATACCAGGTGTACGTTCCTGTAAGGCATGTTTAGTCAAGGTTTATGGCCATTTGCATCAACATTAACATTTTAAACAGTGCTAGCCCTGTGTTTATAACGAGGCTTTCTGCCATTGAAAAAATGTGAATTTGTTGAAGTAAATTTTGCTCAAGTCATACATACTTTGGAAAGAACACTTTTACGGAGGACAATTATATAACTAACTGGAAAATAATGTTTTTTAAACTTCATTTGTTTATTTTTTTGTTTTTTTTTTACATAGGAAAGGGCATGCGATATCAAGGTGACAAGAAACTACCATCTAAATCTCAGACAAAAAAGCTGAAAAAAAAACAGACAGGACAAACTGATCCACAGATATTTCCATGTTCAGGAATGGCTAAATGTCGGCACACGTGGCTTGGTCAGTCCATCCATTTAATATTAAAATCAGTGCATTGATGGAGTTCTTTCTAAAATGGGTTTACTCACAGCATGCAGTTCCAGGCAGTGTATTAAATGTAATCTGCTTGCCTCAGGTTTTTAGGCAGTAAGCTATTTCACCCTCATATTATGTTTGGGCCCATATGACCCAAAATTACTTTTTGTTCAAATTCAAATTGGTGATTTTCTTCAGGAAATGCCTTGAAGACACCCTAGATAATTAGAAAGTGCATGTCAAAAAAAAGATATTTGGAACTTTGGAGCTTTTTTAAATTTATATTAATCTGTAACAACACCTTTACACAAATGGCAGTAAAATGCTCACACCATAGTAAGGTTAACTTGCCTACAGACCTGGACCAAGTAGCTAATTCTTTAACCATCTGGACACCTGTAAATTTAGTGTAATTTCCGCAGATTTCACCTCCATTCAGAATGAAAATTCTCCTCTGGGGAAATCTCAAGGAAATGCCTGCCAAATTACTTAAGATAATTTTTTAAAAATGTTTAGGTATTTAAACAACATATTTGATCCAGTTCTGTTTCCTTGACAACACTGCATGCTCTCAGGAAGAACAGATGTCATGTCCCTGTTATCTGTTGCTTTTTATATTTCTTTTACAAGCTTTTTCATATTTCATTGTTTAGTCTTTGGGTTGCAAACCTGACCATGAAAGGTGGTACGTACATAAAGTTAGTATAGTATTAGTGTTAGTAGTATTAATAATAATAATAATAATACAATTTTTCCCTTACCTCACAGAGCGACACAGGGAGCCGTTTGAGGTCCAGGTGGAGCAGGTTCCCGAGGAGAGGCAGGGGTCTGGGTCCCGGTGGGTCTTTTCCCGCCCCACGGCTGGAGGAGAGCAGGTAGAGCACAAACAGCACCAGCACCACCCCCAGAAGGGTCAAGGGTGGGGGCATCTGGGGTAAAAGCCCCTCCAACACAGTCATGACTCCCCTCTGAACTGATCAGCCCCAAACACAGGAGAGCAGTAGAAAGGGAGAGAGGGGGAATGTGAGAAAGGAAGAGAGACAGACAGACAGACAGAGAGATTAGTAGCAATTTTGTCTAATTTGCCAGAGAGGGAGGGAGAGAAAAGGGTTTGTGAGTGCAAATGTCTTTCCTCCCTTTATACTTTGAACTGTATGAGAGATTAAGAGTGTAAACAATGCAATTTCCCCCCTCAATCTATAAATAAATAGTCAAAGTCAACTAGACACAGAACAATCAATAACTTTTCCCATGGTTTGAAAATGCGTGCGTATAACCACAGTAACCGAATGATGTCAAGCAAGGGTGTCCCATTTCTTACCTATGCGCCATTACGCACTTGCACACGGCACAGCGCACTTGCACCCCATGGTACAACCTCGGAAATACGTCACCAAAGTGCGGACATGAAGGAAGTCCTTAAACCGTAGGCTGAGTATTGAGACAAGGCCGGAGATTGGGCCTGTGAGGGCTCAGGTTGGGATTCAGCCCAAGCTTCCAGCAAGAAGGGAATCCCACAATGCAATGCTACAATGTGGTCACGTTTCAACTCTATGGGGTTGCACTTCCTATATTTGATAGCAAGGGTCCAGTTCCGTTTTTTTTTTTGTTTCTCGTCAATCCTCCCTTGCAGAGCGCCTATTAACACAGCACAAACATCCAGAGAACGGCCTCAGGTCAAAACCAGACAGCGACAGCCAGACAGTGAACCTGCCATTCAAATGTACTACAGACTAAAGCAGAAATAAAAATGTATTATATGCTGGTAAAAAATACAGTGATGTCTTCTTTTTGCAGGGTTCCAGTTTTTTTTTTTGTTCGTTTCTTTCACTCCCTGAGGAAGTCTTATAATTATATTCCACGAGAAAGAGTGCTTTTATTTTTTCTCTCTTTTTTATTTACTCACCAAGACACCTGACACTAATGAGCACTTTCTATTGATATATTTTTTATCAAAGGAATGTGCTCAGCTCAACCGCTTTCTTTTTTACATACTACATAGCAGTCAGATTCCCTAATCTTTACAGTGTGGAAAACAAACATAGCTTTTGGACAGATGCATCACAAAATGAAAAGCAACAGAGGCAGTTTGACTTGTTCTACCAGTTATCTGAGTGAACTTTAAGACATGAAGGCTTCACCTCATGTGACATCACCTGCAGGCTTCACCTGACGATTCTCCCTGGCTGTGTCCGAATCAGAGCCCTGTTCCCTGTCCACTGTCCCCTGTCCACTCAGACCCCTGTCTACTATGTGCCCTGTCCCCTCACACTGCAAGCAGTGTGCGAAAGAAATCCCGCAAAACTCTTTCCAAACTAGTGAGGAAGTAGTTCGTAATATCTTTTTTTTTTTTTATTGAGAATATCAATCAGTTAACATATGACAATTGTTACAAAGTGTAGACTATGGATGAAGATAGAATTAACAAAAATAAAAAAGAGTATTTCGTAATATGACCCACTCTTGTACCATAGATATGCATATACGCTCTACTTTTACGTTTTTACTTCCGAGTTACTTACTGAAATTGTCGGGTGAGTGCACAGTTCTGCAGATGAGTGTGCTCCTGAATTCCTTCAACAAAACCCCGGAAATAAGGGGTTCATCCTGGTATTTTAAGTGCCCCCATTTGTGAGAAAAAGTCGCCCACTCAAAAGCTTTTTGACGAAGTGGACTCAAATATGCGTACTCAAAAGGGTGTAGGGCTCTGATTCGGACACAGCCCCGGTGTCTACTTGGGTTTTGTCGGGTAAGTGAGGATTAGGTAAAATGTGTATTTTCTGAATCCACCGGTTCCAACAGTCAATGCCCTTGTTAAAACGTTCAGCACTCTGAATACTGAACACAAGCGATATTGCGTGCTAGAACCCCTCACTTAACCTACATTCAAAATAAGTTTTACGTTATTTAATTTAATTATTATTATTAAAAATGACAATCATCAATTAAATCGCCGAATTCTTTGATAGGTAAGTCGAACAGTAACCTGGTGGATCAACCAACAAGCCAAAACAAAGTCTAAATCAGGTCTTGAGATTAAGTAATTTTATTAAATGAAAACATTCAATTAGAATAATGACCGGGAATCATACATTCACGAAGGAATGTAGGCTGACTACTTATAATTCACAACAGTGAAGGCATTAAACCAGACATTAATTAGGAAATACCAGTAAAGAGAGAGATAAGCCAAAAATTGCCAAATTATTTACCCTCCAGCTGAACAGGAACAAAAGGAAACGCACGAGGAACCAAAAAGAATGACTTCTTCACCAACAAACTCCAAAGAGACTAAATTATTTTTCTGCGGTGTAACTATAAAACACCTTGACAGGGAGGGGATCCAAGCCCTGATTGGGTTAAGGTGTGGGGGAGGGGGGGAGAGGGGTCATTTATGACAAAGACTGGCTTATCTTTGATGTTGGTGGGGGTTAATGTGTAAGAGAGCAACAGAGATAGAGGGAAAGGGGGGGGGGGGGGGGTACTTGACTTATATATATCTAAATATTAGATATCCTACAGTTTCCTCCCACAGTCCAAAGACATGCAGGTTAGGCTAATTGGAGACTCTTAATTGCCCATAGGTATGTGCGTGTGCGTGTGTGTTTGCGTGCCCTGTGATGGACTGGTGACCTGTTCAGGGTGTCTTCCTGCCTCTCCCTATCCCTCCCTATCTACTGTGTACTAGCATACTGTGTGCTGCTTGGTGCATACTTTTTAGTAACATGCAGCATGTGAAAAACATTATCAGCAAAAACCCAGAAGTCAGTGTATGATCTTGGAATTTTAACTGCACTACATTTAGAGAATGTTTCGCCTACTTGACAACTTTCTCACCCAGTGATTCGACCGTACCTGACCACCTACTCCACCCAGCTTCTTGTCCAGACCACGGTCACCTCACGCCTGGAGTACTGCAACTCCCTGCTCGCAAGCTTACCAGCCTGCGCCATTTTGCCTCTTCAACTGGTTCAGAACACAGCTGCCCGGCTTGTGTTCAACCTCCCGAAATTCTCGCATGTCAACCCCCCTGCTGAGGTCACTCCACCGGCTGCCGGTCGCGGCTAGGATTCAAAGTTCTGACCCTGGCCTACACTGCAGCCAGTAGGACAGGCCCCTCCTACCTGCAGGACTTAACCCAGCACTATGTTCCTGCTCGACCGCTTCACTCTGCTACAGAAGGGTTACTCGCACTTCCCCCTTCCTTGTCAATGGCTCTCGCTCGTCCCGACTGCGGAGCTTTTCCACCCTAGCTCCTCAGTGGTGGAATGAACTCCCCATTTCCCTACGTTCTACTCCAACACTGCCTGCGTTTACCCACAGCTTACTGTGAACTGCACTCAATGTTCATTACTCGGGATAGCTGCTACGTTATGGGAAGGATGTCCTTTGTCTAATCTGTTCTGTAGTTGCTTTGATGACCTTTCTGGATGCCCTTATAGTATGTCGCTTTGGATCAAAGCGTCTGCTAAATTATTGTAATGTAATGAATTGGACACAGCCCAAGGTGCGGTCACATGAGGTGAAGTTCTTTTTCTTCTTCTTCTTCAGATCTTTTTGATGTGAAGGCCACTCTGTTATCTTTTGCACGTACCACACTACGCAGAGCACTGGCTTGGGGCTTCCCCGCTGTTCAATTTTGAGCGGTGTTCTGAGATGTCTATAAAATGGCCACTGTAATGGATCAGTAATTACATTTTATTTGTTAGAAACCAAAGCTTCCTTATGTGGAGTGAAGTCAGGACAATGTAGGGACTCACCACACAACAAACATCTTACAAAAGAACTTGAAAGTTTATTGCAATCATTACATTCATTTGGCAGAAGCTTTTATCCAAAGTGACATACTATAAGTACATACCAAAGGTGACTGAAACAACTGTACATCCATCCATTATATAACCCGCTTATATACAAGGCTTGAGACCCAATAGCCTCTGCAGACGACTCATTATAACAGGAACCATCATTACTGATACAAAAGAGAAGGAAGACTAAACTGATAGAACACAAATATTTAAAGAAAAATAAATGTATAAATAAGTTGCAAAATGTAGTAATGAATGATGTTAGTATTTGAAGAGTTCAGGTAAAACCAACATGTAGAAACAAGGTCAAAACAAAGTGTCCAAGAGATCACAAGAAAAACAAGATCTGACACAGGGCTTTTGTTTCTTGAAGGTTAACATGAGGTGAATGAGGCAGTCAATGCAGACAGGGGCTGCATTCGAATAGTCAAATTCGAGCAAGGAAGGATCCTTTAGATCACATGAACTGGAAATAGTTTGGACCGTTCAAATTTCTTATATTGAGAAGGAAAGGAGCTTTACAATTCCTTTTATCCATCCTTTCACAAAGGATGCTCTGGACTATCCTTTTCAGAAGGAAGGTAGTATTTGCGCCCCACAATGCAATGTCGCCAATGTTTACATAAGCATCTGAGTTTTCCGGAACCTACCGAATTACCGAATTCAAACAAGGCGAACATCTGAGAAATTCCAGAAATCTAAATGTGAATAGCTAGTATTGTTGGTTAGTAATGGCTTATAATAGAAAGTAAACAAACAATGACACGATCAGACAATACACCAAATTAATTAAGAGGCTAAATTTCGCCGAAATAAAACAAACCATTCAAGTGAAATACAGACGGCAATGATGCGCCTTTTGTCGTAATATTTCGTGAAGTTGTAGTTCGCTATGTTGAACAGTCACGTCAATATGACTGGACGTCGCACCACGACGCAAGGTAGAGAAGGAGGTTCGAATTCCATAGTTACGCTAGATTCCTTGTAAATTTCTCCCTCCAACTTTTCCTTGACCCCCATGACGTTTTCTGGCAAGGTCACGGAAAAGTTGCAAGGAAAAGAAAAAGGAGCTATTTTTTTGACTATTCAAATGCAGCCAGGGGGTTCTCTGGCCCACATGAATGAGTAGTTTAAGAAACCTGGAAGAAATAGACAAGCACCGTCTCAACGTTGGAGGGGAGACATATTTAGGAATCTGGCAGACACTCATATCCAGAGATACGTACAATCATTTACTGTAACTCATGATCAATAAAGGTTTGGTGAAGAACATAAAAGGTGAGGTTCACACCCATCAGGACTGGGGTTTAGACCCGGCTCACAGCGCACAGCTGGACTGGGGTTTAGACCCGGCTCACAGCGCACAGCTGGTGGGGGGGAAGGGTTGAGGGTGAACCCCACGAATGGCGTCAGGTCCAACTCGTCCTGGGAAACATCACAAGAATGAAAGGGCTACAACAGGCTTTTTCTTTAAGGCTAACATGAAATGCATGAGGACAGTCAATGCAGACAGGGGGGGTTTGGCTTTTTAAAAGTTTATTTCCTAAAGTTAATACACAGTTTATTTTTACATTTTACATCTCTGATAGTCAATTATTGAAAAGCAACATGATTCTACATTTATCTCAAACAATTAAACCTGATTAAAATGCAGTAAATTAAAAGTAAACCACGAGAAAATACATGAAAAAGTTCCGCTGTTTATTACCAATCAAAATAAATTATGGTTTCTCATTTTGGCTACATTTTTGTTGATTTAGTAAGTATCATTTTAAAAAATACTCTGGCCCTCATGAATGAGTGGTTGAAGAAACCTGGAATAAATACAAAAATGCTGTCTCCTCAGCTGTGGGGGAAACATATTTAGGAATCGAGCAGACACTCGTATCCAGAGCGATGTACAAACATTAACTGTAACTCAATATCAAGAAAGGTTTGGCGAAGAAGGTGAGGTTCACACCCATCACTTGGGACTGGGGTTTAGACCCGGCTCACAGCGCATAGCTGGACTGGGGTTTAGACCCGGCTCACAGCGCACAGCTGGACTGGGGTTTAGACCCGGCTCACAGCGCATAGCTGGACTGGGGTTTAGACCCGGCTCACAGCGCACAGCTGGACTGGGGTTTAGACCCGGCTCACAGCGCATAGCTGGACTGGGGTTTAGATCCGGCTCACAGCGCACAACTGGGACTGGGGTTTAGATCCGGCTCACGGCGCACAGCTGGTGGGGGGAAGGGTTGAGGGTGAACCCCACAGAAGGTGTGAGATCCAACTCGTCCTCGGACACCCCCGGGGGAGGTGAGAAGCGGAACCTTTGCAGGAGGAAGGTGAAGAAGAGGAAGAGCTCCATCCTGGCCAGGCTCTCTCCCAGACAGGCCCGTCGCCCTGCGAGGAAGAGATAATCACAGCACCTAAATACAGGTACAGGAGAGATAATCACAGCACCCAAAATTGTTTTGAAGTACCAAAGTGGGGGCCTGACCAAAAAAGTTTTGGAACCACTGAGATACTAGATGTTTACAGCCTTTTAATACAATGAGATAAATAATCACAAGACATTTTGAATAGTGGGATAATCCCAGTGTCTTTATGCAACTGCAGGTGTCAGACAACCCTGGTGGCTTTATACAAGTAAAAGGGCGAGAGATAATCACAGAAGTGAAATAGCTAATCCAAGAATCTACTGTATATTTTACTCCTGGGTAAAGAGATAATCCCAAAACCATTAGTAAATTATTTTTTTAAGAATCAGTGCCTTTTGAAAAGTGCTATTTCACATCATAAGGAGAGCATACGGAATGTAGGCCTTCATTTAGGTTCTGTGTACACCTCTACTGACCTCTGGAAAAACCTTAGTCTACAGACTACTCTAGTACAAACTGAAGTATCTCTCCTCTGAATGAAAACAGCAACCTATGGATCAGGAAGCTGATGTGTCATATCTGCAGCATTCTTGCATTGGTTAAAGATTAGAGAGCTTTGCTTTGCACTGAGCTCTACCTGCAGAGA
Organism: Synaphobranchus kaupii; assembly: GCA_029718625.1. Classification (NCBI taxonomy): domain Eukaryota; kingdom Metazoa; phylum Chordata; class Actinopteri; order Anguilliformes; family Synaphobranchidae; genus Synaphobranchus; species Synaphobranchus kaupii. Next base: position 4,227,816 of record CM056379.1, read on the forward strand.
AGGGCATGAAAGCATCTCTCCTGATGAAGCAGCCCTTCTCATCCAGGAAGTGACCAGGGTTAAAGCTGTGGGGGGTCTCCCACTCTTCCTCATCCTGCAGCACTGACGCCAGGAGTAGGACGACCGTAGTTCCCTGTAAAACACAGACACACACACACACATACAGACACTTTATTTAAATTATGTGAGGAATTGTAATATATACGCATATATATATATATATATATATATATATATATATATGTGCATGGTGAAACATGACAATAAAACCCAGCTAAATCAGAATGTCACACAAATCTGTTGTGGAGGCACTCACAGAGGATATATCTGAATTGGGCATCTGTGCATATGGTTTCTAGAATGTTCCAGATCTATAACTGTAATCGGTTTTAATCTCCAAGATAAGCTCTCCAATATTCATATATTCTTGTATGCCGCTGGCTACTTCGCCTGAAGTTCCCCTGGGAAAAAAAAAGTTATTCTATTCTTATACACATCTGATATGGTGTCTGGAAAACAGCTGAAGGGATAAAGATAATTACAGCATAACTTTCTGCATTGAGTCTCAACGAGTCACAACAGACAATAACTGTGATGGTCTTTTGGAGAAGAACATAAGATTGTTTCAGCCAATCTTATCTCGTCATTTTATCTCAGGTCTAGAGTGCATCTCAACTCTGTCAAACATTGGTCTTCACCACACCACTATCCCAAGATATTCCATGAATGCTGACTAACTTGAATAGATATACAATCGAGAGCATCATGTCTGGCTATCATAACTCCTATATGTACATAATGTAATGGGGCGTGACGTGTGAGGAAGGAGGAGCCAAACGCAGCAAGGGGATTCTTAAAGCCCTAGGGCCACTAAGGCGGGATACCCCGCAGTTAAGGGAGGAGACAAAACAACGAACAACTAACACCACTACAGACGCTACTAACCGGCTCACTCTCACACGCCAAGTAGAGCGTAAGGACAGGGGTCTGAATAGCCAGAAATAATATGCGCCCTGTCTCGGTAACGAGACACACAAGAACGGACGAGTAGCGTAAAGGCACAAATAAATAAACAGTCAACAAATATTGCAGAATGATATGATTGTATAAGAGGAGGCGAAAGAACAGATATAACGTTCCGTGGCTACTTCCATAAGCTAACACCAGGGGGGAGAAACATTTTACAGGCGAGCCGACGGAGAACCGCAGTCCCATAGCCTTACCAGCAAAATGACTAAGCTTAAAATAGAGCCACGCCCTAGCCTCTCAGTAAGGAGAAATGTAACGAGGCAAAGGAACAGATAATTAATGTTCCAAGGCTTAGATTGAGGCTCGCAGTCACACGCAAACATGTCTACAACATCGCCCGGTCTCCCTATGAGACGACAGAACTACAGTTCTGAACAGAATCGCCCAAATCTCCATACATGGAGAAAAAGCACAAAAGACGAAAGGACAGCTGCACCGAAACTATCGGCTATCTGACTAACACAAGCACAAACACAAATACAAGCCCTGCCTCTCAGTAAGGGGAAATGTAACGAGGCGAACAGGAACAGAGATTCAACGTTCCATGGCTAGTTTAATAAGTTCGCAGTCTAATGCAGAAAACAAAGGGTTAAACACCCGACCTCCCAGGAGGTAGAAACATTTTACAGGTGAGCCGACGGAGCACCGTCGTCCCATAACTTTACTATCCAAATAGACTAACGCAAGCTTAATATAAAACAACCGCCCTAGCCTCTCAGTAAAAGAATATAACGAAGCGAAAGAACAGAGAGCTAACGTTCCTATGCTACGCGCAGTCACACACAAACATGTCCACAACCTCGCCCAAACTCCACACAAGGAGAAACATACGCGGAAAACGAATAGAACAATAGTTCCGAACAAAATCGTCCCGTAGGTAAAAAGGACGGAGGACAGCTGCAACAAAGACCAACGCAAAAATAGCACGACAGCCTCTCAATATAAACAAAAACCCTGACTCACAATAAAGGGGAACGTAGTCCACGAGAAGGAGACAAAACAGGGAATAAACGTACCAAAGCTACTCACTGGCTCACAGTAACCCGGAAATGAGTAGAAGCAAAACGCCAGGTCTCTCAGTAAGAAAACCAATCAAAGGCGAAAAAGGAACAAAGAACTGCTACTCTATACTTCTACGAGCTAATAACTAAGTAGAAGCGAAAACGCCCGATCTCCCATGAGACGACATGCACCGAAGGGCGAACAGAACTACAGTTCCGAACAGAATCGCCCAAATCTCCATACACGGAGAAAAAGCACAAAAAGGCGAAATAGAGCATTGATTTACGGTCCCAAACTTCTACGAGATAATTAACTACCAAGCCAGCAAGAAATAAGCCCTGCCTCAACAAAGAGACGTTAAAATAGGCGAGTAGCCCAAATGGTACGAGTAACTCACAGCCAACAAAAACACCACAGTACAAAACAATGAACAATTAATATCGAAGACCCGAATGAAGGAAACGGTAGGCTTATATATATCTCTCCAGGTGACTATGCACAGGTGTGGGCGCTAACTGCAGCCCCGTAATCTAAGCAGGGCGGAGCAAGCATCCACCTAAAGAGCAGCGCCCTCGCGTGGCCACCAAGGAGAACGACCGCGTAGGCAAAAAGGGTTAAAACCATGACACATCCTGTGAAATACAAATTTAAGACATAAATATGGGAGGAGAAATATTACGTGTTCAATGAGAAAATGGCTCGGGGAATAGTTCTTGATCCAAGTTTATTAGGATGAAGTCATTGTGCTGTAGCCATAAAAAAAGCAATAAGATGCTTGGATTTATTGAAAAAAGTGTTTAGTTTTAATCAAAGTAGATTACACAATGCCTTCCTCATACTGCATTTACAAGAAAGACCAAGAAAGTACAAAGAAGGGCAACTAAAATGGCTCCAAGGTTCTCAGGTGGGGCACTACATTTGTGCCGGGAGATAGCCAGTTGTTTGGAAGTATGTCTTTTCCACACAGTTGTCAGTAGGTGGAATACCTTGCTTTCTTATTTAAAAGGGCTGGTGTGGGCTGCTCTAGGCTACATCATTGAGCCTTGAAACCTTTATTTAAACCAGAAAGAATAGGAGGTGGTGAGAGGAGAGAGGAAGAGGAGAAAGGAAAGGATGGAGAAAGGGAAGGATAGAGATGAGGGGAGGTGATAGAACCTTCTTGATGAAGTATCCCTGGAAGGTGATATCACAGCTGGTGGTGTGAAGACTCATGGGTAGAATGTTAGCCAGTCTCTGGATCTCGTGGATCACGGCGTCTGTGTAGGGCAGGTTCCTCCGGTCCTCCACCCGGGGTTCCCGTTCCCCAATGACCCGACTCAACTCCTCCTGAACCTGGTCTGCACCCAGAGAGAGAGAGAGAAATTTTCACATGAAAAATCCTAAAGGCCAACAACGATACTCTAATGAGTGTCTGTGTGTACGTAGAAATGAGTGCCTGAATGCTTGTGTGCGTTCACATTTGTATGTGCATGCATGTATGTGAGCACACAATTGTGTGTGTATGTGCATGTGTGAGTCAGCATGTGTGCAAGCTTCAAGTTCAAGTGTGTGTGTGTGTGTGTGTGTGTTTCCCCACCCTGTATGTGGGGGTACTTGGCCATCAGCAGCAGGCCCCATCTCAGGGTGGTTCCAGTGGTATCCGTCCCTGCACCAAACAGGTCAAGGACAGTACGGTCCAGGTTGCTGTTGTGGAAGTAGGAACCCGGCTGGTCTGACTCCTGAGAGGGAACCGGTACAGAACACCATAGAGACCATGAACAATTCATTAGATGCAAGGTTTTACTAAATGCATCTAGTTAGCAGTCATTAAGAGAACTGAAGTGCACGTCTTCACTGAAACATTATATCCCTTGATGTAACGTTGCTGGTTTTTTAAATAGAATTTGACAGCCTTCGGGGTTATTTGCAGACAGACTGGGAATTCTGAGCTATTCTCACCTTTACAACATTACTCTGGAAAGGTATTCAATAATTGCATGATGTCTATGATAACACCATAGTAATACCTACGTTTGCAAACTAGCTAGTTAGCTCTACTCATTCAATGTCTACCTAGGATTCTGTACACAGAAAACATAGCAAACCCTTAGGCAGATGGCTTACATTTTTACTTTCTGCTCAGCATTACTCAAACTGACATATTTTTGTTAGTATTCATGCAGATTCTCTTCTATTTTATTTGGTCAATTTGCCATTTTATTATCTCCCTAGGGCCTGATTTACGAAGACTTTTAGCGGGTGCAAAATAATTTTGCATATGCAAAACCAATAACATGATCAATGATTGGTGCAAAACAAATTCCATGACCAATCATTGGTCATGTTATTAGTTTTGCGTGTGCTAAATGGTTTTGCACCCGCTAAAGGTCTTAGTAAATCAGGCCCAATGTGTACAAGTAAGAACTTCACAACTCTATGTATCTATGTATTTCCCGGCCAACATACACACCCACCAAAATGTGAGAAGTTTGATAACAATTTGTTTGTTTCTTTACACACACACTTCTATACAGAATATATTTTCATAACGTTTTGAATCCTGTATCTGTGGAAATCGCTCAGGATAAGAGTGCCTGCTAAGTGACTCTACTGTAATGGAATGGAGGCTTGTGGTTAAGGGTGGAGCACAGTGCGGTGAAATGGAGTCCTGGTCTGGTTCTCTCTCTCCATACCTCCTGCTGCCGAATGAGGAAGGAGTCCACAAATCCCCTGAGGTCCTGGGGGTTGAGTGTGTCCTTCAGTCCCTGCACCAGCCCCTTAATCTCCTCAATGTTCTTGTCAGTGTTCTTCAAAGCCTGGGTCCGTTTCACCAGCCACCAGCCACAGCACCAGCGCAGCCACGGGAACATGTTGTACAGCTGCAGTAACCGGCCCAAAACCAAAAACAGCTCAGGACCAGAACCACAAAACACTTCTAACGTTTTTAACCCAACCTCCCAAACTTCTTTCTGGCTAATTTAAGAAATCTCCATTTGCACCTCTGGAGTTACCTCTCTGTCACCTGCAGTCCATATGAGGACATACCTGGGCCAAATATTTAGACACCAGAATAAAATTGTCTATTACTGACAATTTTGAAAGAAATCCAATGTTTATGTTTGCAAATATTAACCATGCCAGTTAAAGGGTCAAATAATGTGCAAACAAACAAAATGTAAAAAAATAAATAATCCCAGCTGTAGCACGGAATTCCAGAATTACACAGCATTAATCCGGGAATAAATCTGTCGGGTGGTGAAAGTAGATTGGTTTGGTAATGGAGTAATTGGAGACCCACGTGAGGATTGTGATTGAATGCGTGTGCAACAATGAATGTGAGCGGGATGTGCGTGCGTGATTGGTGTGAGATTATTGCCATTTGATTGAGGAGGGGGTGAAAGAAAGGTAGAGGGCAAGTGGAAAATAATATACATATTTATGCTGTTTATTTTGTCTGTGGCGTAAGGAACTGAGGGGGGGAGTGTGGAGAGGCTCCCGATTTCGTTAAGTGGTGTGTCATTCCTGATGTGTCATTCAAGGGAACTAATGTAGGGGTAACATGAGGAACCCTGACTGACATAACCCACCCTACCCCAGGAAGGGGGAACAATCTACTGTCCCACCACTATGGATTCTGTTATAGACCCCTAAAGACAGAAGCCAGACAAGAGCTTGTAATATGTTGGCAATAGGACCCAGCTGAGTCTGTAGTTAGAGTCTAAGCCCCAATGTTGTATTGACTTGCACAGGAAGAACTGCAAAGCTTAATTTCTACCATTATACAGAAGGATAATTACTTAACAATACCCGTATTTCAGCTGAACCAAACAGGCGGGCATTTTGATTGCCGTTGTCGACCATTTTTTGAAAGGCAGGGTCAGCGTAGTCAAAACGGCTGCCGTACATGATGGCAGAGATTATGTTGGAGACGGCGTAAATCACTGACTGAGTAGTGTCGAAAGGCTCGCCTAAAGACCAAAAAAAAAAGAAACAAAAAGTTTCTCACCCACAAAGCTCCTGTTTTTTTTTTTGTTGAGTTTAAAGGATAAAAAGCATCTGTCCAAATTTACCCAACAGCCTTCCAGTCTCCAAAAAATTAATTTTCCCCCCTTAATCTTAAATTTCACACACTGCTGTAATGGGGCGTGACGTGTGAGGTAGGAGGAGCCAAACGCAGCAAGGGGATTCTTTAACCCCTAAGGCCACTAAGGCGGGAAACCCCGCAGATAAGGGAGGAGACAAGACAAGGAACACACACACACACACACCACAGCTACAAACCGGCTCACTGTTACACACCAATGAGTAGAAGCACAAACGCCTGGTTTCACAACAAGAAACCCAAACAAGGCAAAAGGGAACAAAGGACTACTACCCCATACTTCTACGAGCTAAGGAACTAATAAACGAGCCGGAAATAACAAACGCCCTGTCTCAGAAACGAGACTCATAAGAACAGGCGAGTAGCATAATGGCACAAATACACACCAACGTACCGAAGCTACGAACCGGCACCCTGTAACACGCAATTGAGTAGAAGCACAGATGCCTGATTTCACAGCAAGAAATCCAAACAAGGCAAAGGGGAACAAAGAACTGCTACCCCATGCTTCCACGTGCTAAGTAATTAAACAGCCAGCAATAATAAATGCCCTGCCTCAGTAATGAGGCGCAAGAATAGGCGAGTAGCATAAAAGGTACACATCAAACACACAATCAACAAACACTGAAAACTAATACTCATTAGTATAGGAGGAGGCGAAGGAACAGATATAACGTTCCGTGGCTACTTCCATAAGCTCGCAGTCACATGCAGAACATTAAAGGGGTAAACGCCCGATCTCCCAGGAGGGAGAAACATTTTACAGGCGAGCCGACGGAGCACCGCAGTCCCATAACTTTACTAGCAGAATGACTAGCGTAAATAGAAAATAAACGTCCTAGCCTCTCAGTAAGGGAAAATGTAACGAGGTGAAGGAACCGTTCCAAGGCTTATATAGAGGCTCGCAGTCACACGCAAACATCCACAACATCGCCTAATCCTCCCCACAGGAAGACATGCACCGACAGACGAAACAGAACTACAGTTCCAAACAAAATCGCCAAACTCCATATGGATAAAGGTACAAGACATGCATCGACAGACGAAACAGAACTAAAGTTCCGAACAAAATCGTAAAACTCCATATACGGATAAAGGCACACAGGGGCGAGAGGACAGCTGCACCGGAATTATCGGTTATCTGACTAACGCAAGCTCAATAGAAAATACTAGCCCTGCCTCGAAGAATAAATAGAGCCCTAAAGTCAGTATGATAAAACACCCTGTCTCTTAATAAACAAACTCCTCTCGCTATCACGAAAGACAGCAGATAGAGGAGAAAGAGACAGAAAATAGCAAATGATCTAGGCAAAACGACAAACAAAGGACAGACCAGAAAGCGGCGACTGAAATGAGCACACAAAACAGGAATGTAACCTGAAAGCTCAAAGCACAAAGCCAAGTCCCGCAAAACTCCAACAAAGCACAACAGAGCAAAACGGTCTCCTTAAAACACTAGATCAATCATACGACTAAAACTTTAAAAGGGCAAAAATAAACCGCACACAAAACAGCACAAATAATGCCATACAACACACCACAGCACAAACAACAAACAATCAATATCGAAGCCCCAAATGAAGGAAACGGAAGGCTTATAAAGCTCACCGGCAACAATGTACAACTGTGCAACGTTGATGACTTCTTCGCGAGAAGAAGGAACAGAGCCAAAACTCAACCAACGAAGCAGCGCCCACTTGTGGCGACCGAGGAACACGACCGCAAGGGAAAAAGGTCACAAACCATGACAACTGCAGATTTGTCGTGTTGTCATTTGGATTGTCTCTGAACTCTTCATTTTCCACAAAAGTTGTGATTTCAGTGACCACGTGTCCACTCTTTCTGCAGTTTGGAACACTTGATTTCCCCTGTCAGTCTAAAATTGATTCAGTTTGAAATGTTAATTCTTTGTGCATTAATCATTTCTCATAGAGCACATTAAAAAATTAAAACATTAGTCGATCTGACTGATGTTCAGGGATGCAAATATGGAACGTTACTTCCTGAAGGCTCCTGTATCCAGGCAGATGCAATTGGCAATTACCCATCATCCTTTGGGGCTACCGGCACTGCCACAATCTGGATTCTATCTGACCTGATTCTATCCGGGAAAATGGGGTGGGGGGGGGGGGGGGTTACAGCATTAATGTAATAAAATGTTGATTGAAGGCCTATTTCTCTCTCACCTTTAAAATTCTCGAACACCTCGATGAGGCAGCGCGATTCCTCGATGATCTTCTCCTCACTCCCCCTCTTGCCCATTCCGAAGTCACGCAGGTTGCTGAGGGAGAAGCGTCTCATCTCTTTCCAGGAGTCTCCGTTGGCGAATACAACACCTGAGAGAGCAGAACACCACAGGGGGACAGAAATTAAGATCTGAATTTCATACATATTTATTGCATCTTGTGCTAAACAAACTGGAATAGCTGCAGTCTTTAAATCTCTAGGTCTGGTATCATGTGTGTAAATAAATGCAAATGTGGAAGATCAGCAGTAAGACAGAAGCAGAAACACTCTGCCCAGCGAGCAAGCACCTATCAGACCACCGTCTTGTCAGCTCCCGGTCCACCCATGTTGTAAAAATCAGCACTACAGCGGTTGGCTGGTGGACCGCTCCCCAAATACTTGTTTTAACAACTGATCCTCCTCTGGAATGCCTAGGCTCAACCTTCCGCTAGTGAAAGTGTTCTTGGTCACTATGTTTGCAGTGTACATTACATTACAGGCATTTAGCAGACGCTCTTATCCAGAGCGATTTACACAACTTTTTTTAGCATTTCTTACATATTATCCATTTATACAGCTGGATATATACTGAAGCGATTCTGGTTAAGTACCTTGCTCAAGGGTACAACAGCAGTGTCCTATCTGGGAATTGAACCTGCAACCTTTCGGTTACAAGGCCAGTTCCTTAACCATTATACTACACTGCCGCCCACATGGAGATGGTCACACCAACAAATGGACGGGATTGGACTGGATTACATACCGTGCCCTTTCATGGCATCTCTAAATATGGGTGCAATTTCCCGGTCTCCAAACTCTTCAGCATAGTTGACCAGCGCCTGTTTGACTGTCTTGTAGCTTGCCAGGACGACTGCTTTCTTTGGGCCAAAGTGTACAGTGAACACAGAACCATATTTCTTAGACAGCTGGGGAGACAGGAAATAAATTAACAGGATTTGAATGGCACTTCCTCTGGGTTAGTTGCCAAGCCAACACTTTGCTGTCAATAGTTTTGTTTGTCCTGTTATTGAAAACATGAACATCCACAGCATTGTGTCATTTTCGATTAGAGTGCAGCTTTTGACACCACTAACCATTCTGTTATTGTGACAAGTTAAAATAATGCTCTCATATGAATCGGTTGTAAAGAATAAAACTGTTCTAGGAACATGTACATTCATAGTGAATGCAAGTTTAAAACCATAATAAACAATTCATAAGATAACTCGCAAGAGAACCTGGTAAAAGTTCACTCGAGTTCGGTAAAATCGTAAGAATTCATGACGAAACAACGTAACTTATTGCTGGATTTAGAAAAGTTAAAATCCCCATTTTATTTTCTTATATCGGTAATCTTTCCTCCAGGTACTCTGGTTTCCTCCCACAGTCCAAATACATGCAGGTTAGGCTAATTGGAGACTCTAAATTGCCCATAGGTATGAGTGTATGAGTGTGTGAGTGAATGGTGTGTGTGCCCTGTGATGGATTGGCGGCCTGTCCAGGGCACAGAACTATATACTAACTAGAAAGGCAGAAGCCTTCTCAAAACGGCACCGTTTCCACGGCCCAAAGTTTTTTCTCTGATTGGCCAACGTGACCTGTCACGTGAACGTGGTCATTTTCTCCCTTTTCACAGAGTAATGGCTGCCGTTGTAACTCTAGTTAGCGACCATAGACATGTATAGCGACGACTGCAAAGTTATGCTCCCGAATAAATAAGCAAAATGAAAGGTAACTTTGTTAGCTAAATTAGCTCGCAGTAGCGGCCAGAGGTCTAGAAAGGACATGCTATCAAAAAAGCCTGTTGATAATACACCAATAGTAGCTCCATGCACATTTAAAAGAAAATAAGCCAGGCATAGCACACCGTTAGTTATACTTTAGAACATATTTGGCTAATCTTAACATAACCCCCTCGAAACTGCAATGGACATAACGTTATCACGATAACCTTCCAATATCAACCTTATACACTACTGCACTTTAAGATCGCATAAACGGGGCGCAAGTGTCCGCTATGCGTTAAGATAAAAAAATAAATAATAATATAATAATGCATGTTATATAGCCTATGTCTATGTTCATAGACATCCTATATATAGCTACGCTGTATGTGTAGCCTACGTTATGTAGTGAGTGAATAAATTTTTTCCAGGTTACATTGGTTCAGTTCAACAAGTTACTCCTACGACGAGGGTGATGCAGGAAAATAAACAGACCTAACAGCAAAGCATATTTGTGGTTAATGCTAATTTAGCTCAAGCAGGACGATGAAGAAGACAAGCAGGCTAACCTAACGTTGTCAAAAAAATTCTTCTTATCGTGAAAATATTAAATTTTTTCCCCCAGGGTTTCCGCGCTGTTATGGTTTTGAAAGCTCCGCGCTATTCAGGTTTGGCAAAACTGGTATGCAGTAACAACAATGCTATCACATATTTTATAACTCTAGAGATGTATACCTTGCCAAAAATCACAAGAGCATTATTCCCCTCAAATGGTACCGACTAACCCTACTGGCTCACGGACTACTAGGAGTATAAATTATATATTTATAATTTTTGACGTAAAAAATTATACCTAACACATAAAAGAGAAAACCTCTGTATCGCTCTGTATGTCTGGTGCACAGCAGCCAGCAGGTGGCACGCAATGTGCGCACACGCACGCACGCATTAATTAGGTATAGGGCCGACTAAATGGCCAATTAGTGATTGTGTGCTCCAACGGGTATCAGAACTAGTCCATCTGATTATCAAATCATCACCCATGGTAAGGATAAGCCACAAATCAGCTGTGGAGACTGCCACCTACAAGTTCATAACAGTGTCATCTTCAGAGATATATGTAGGAAACTTCATCTGTAAACAGAGGGAAATTGAGGCTACAACATTCTATAATCCTGACCATGTAGGACTATTCAGGAGGTTTGGGGGAGGGCTAAAGCGCTTCAAAAACAGCATGTTATCTAACCCTAAACCTCATATGACAACAATCCAGATGTATTTGGTAGGTAAAATAATGCCTACACTAGCGCAAATCCAAACGTATGACTGTGATTAGGAAAAACATCAATACCTTGAAGGATTTTTCCCACCAAATAAGCAAAAAATCAAAAGACTTGATTTTATCCAGGCTGGAGTCTCAAAGGGTCTCAGAAACTACACCTCAAAGAGGCTGTAGCCAGACAGAGGTGAAAATGAAAGTTTGTTGTAGGACAAAACTAAAGACATTTTTGGAAAGGCCTTGATCTGGAGAGTAACATATGTCAATTATTTTTGCCCTGACACTCCAGGGGACTCAGTAGCGCCCCCTAGAAGGGCAAAACTGGCCAAACTTCAAATGCTTCTAATTCTGGAACCAATAGACATATCGGGTAGATATTTAACAGGATGATTAACGAACTAGTCTTTCATAAATAATGTCAGAGCCAGCCTTCAAGCTCTAACAGAAGGGCCTGAATAAAACGTTTGATGCTTAATCATTTGATTCTTTGATGATTCAATTAGATGATCAATTGGGATTTTAACTGATGCTATATTGAACATAAATTTTAAGCCCCAGGTCAATAGGATTAGTATTTTTTTAGTTATTAGTACTAATAGTTTAGAACTACAATTCCCCAAAAAACCCGAGAGCTCTACGTAATGGATGGCCTGTGAAAAGATGGCACCGTCTGTAGTCCGTTTAGGGTTCGGATGGGCCGCCCCATGTAGGGGACAGTATTAAAATGAATTAAGATTGTGAGATTGTGACCATATCCGACATAAACTGTTTGCTTTTTTGTGACTGAATAAACTTTTCCACATGTTTTTTGTGTATCGCCATCAACCATAGTAGCCTAGCTACTCAAAAGTCACTCGTCTGGTAAAGAAAATTCGCTAGCCGGCTAGCTAGCTAACAACCGAAAAGTAGCATAGTAGCCAAGCCCCCAGGAACAGCTCTAAATTTCGTTCTGTGCAGCACGATAAAAGTCGGACAATCGTGCACAGGGTGACGATTCAATAGATCAATTGTCGTGACTATGAGCATGAAAAAGCGTGAGACCGGGTTGATTTTTCACCTGTTAACATAACAAAGTGTATCTTAACCTAAAGGCTAAGACCATTACGCTATTGTGTGATTCAATCCTGCATGAACACAATTCTAATCATGCTCCTGTCCTCTAATGTTCTAACCATCTTATTTCTATTTTCTATTCCTTTCTCTGTCTCTCTTTCAGTTATGTCAAGAACAATTGCTACCACTCATCCACCTAAACCTGTATACCCAGCTGTTGGTAAATACTGTATGTGTCAGTTTTGGGGGCTGCTGCTCAGAGTCGAAATTTCTGAATTCACTGGGGTTCTGTTCAAGTCTTTGCTATGTGTGCGCAGGCACCTTGTAACATCTGCCTTTATTTCTGTTTCTGAGGAGGAGAAAATGCTGTGAGTGAGCTGCCAATCCATGGCCTTCCTTGCGTATTTCTCCCCACGCTGGATGTAGCTGTCTAATATGTACATTTTGGGGAAACATTAATAAAAAGTTTCAATGAATTATAAAACTTTTTTATTGAAGGGTTCATTGTTTGCATAAGTCATACAGTAGGTATAAGGTGAAATTGCTATTTTTTTCATTTGTAAAGACTAAATAATCAAGTACACTATTCAAAATTATGAATAAGGGAAACATTTTATTCTTCGATATGCTGCGTTTCATTCACAGCAAGTTTAATCACCGTCTCCAACGTTGTCCTGGATGATAAGGGGAAAAAAACGTAGAGACGTTAGGAGTTTGTTATAGGACACAGCAAAGTTCAGCAGCCTGTCTCAGTTTAAAGCCCACTCACCACATCAAGGTGCAGGCTGAACGTGAGGACACAGTAAGATGCACATTCACAAGACAAACCCTGACAAGACACATTAAAATGACAAGGTCACATTAAGGAAAAATGTACAAGTTTATGTTGGATCTAAGTGGTAGCCTACTAGCAAAACTCATCCACGGGTGTCTGTAAGCGAAGACACTTAAGCTGATGATACACGGGCAATATTTTCAGGCAATATTGCCGGCAATATTGCCAGGCAATGATTGCTGGAAATGTTCCTATTGACAAATCAATATCTGAACAATTTTGATCGAGGCAAGCAATATTTTGCTACCATCCAATCACAGATGAGATTTTGGGTCACATGACACGTGAGTCTTCCAAAAATAAATTTCAACAATGGCTGCCAAGTGGTGAGAGGAAACCGAAGGGATGCTGATCTCTTATAACTTTATTTATTTATTACTCAGGTAAGTTATATTGATGTATTAGTGTAATATTGAAATAAAGACCAACTTTTCATAAGTTATGGTATTCTTGACTTTTGATTGTAAATAATTGGTATTATTACTCACTCACCGCCGTACTGACGAACCGACTGACTTTTAACTAGCTAGCTAGCTAACTTTACTCAGCAGACGTAATCAGACCACCTGCTTTACTGGTGAATACATCCATGAATGCTTCCGTAAAATTTAGAGATACGGTCGATTGAATTACATTGGCGGAAAGCTGTGGTTCTTGCCGTTCCGGGCACATATATACCTTTGTGGTGAGATGACGGTAAAGGTTTGAAACAGAGGTTAAAAACAGGATCCGCAAAAAATATTTTTTCAGTTATTGCCCCATTGCCCATTGCTGGCAATATTGTACAATATTGCTGGCAATATTGCCTGAAAATATTGCCCGTGTATCATCAGCTTTACTCTTTATGCGCTGTTAAAAGTGCATTATCTGGTTTTGATGAGCAACTCAATCCGGTTTATTTTCTTTTGAGCGATGAGAGGATGCACACGTGTAAATCAACATACAAAAGCAACATGATAGTAAACGCAGCCACAATAACTTAATGTAATGTTATGTAAAGCTACAATGTCCTATAGCCTAGCTGGGCTATAGACAACGGGGAGCACTCGCTGTTCTTCGCATAGCCTACTGTGTCGCGCGGTTAGACAAAATAGGCTATTTCGAAAAATATAACCAGCAAATGACATGTTAGATCCACCAACCTTTCCGTTATATTAAAACAAAGTTCTTTACAGCCCGCTTTCCTGAGTCCAGCGCCTACCCCAGATCCACTCTAACCGCAGAGTGGATGTCGTGAGAACATTCGATGTTATGTGAAAACCAAAACAATAACTACATAGATAAAATATTAAATAGGTCTATGATATGATTATGTTCACATAATTAAACAAGAGCAACATAATAGTAAACGCAGCCACAATAACTTAATGTAATGTTATGTAAAGCTACAATGTCCTATAGCCTAACTGGGCTATAGACAACGGGGAGCACTCGCTGTTCTTCGCAAACATTTATCGCATAGCCTACTGCGTCACGCGGTTAGACAAAATAGGCTATTTCGAAAAATATAACCAGTTAATGACATGTTGGATCCACCAACCTTTCCCTTATATTAAAACAAAGTTCTTTCCAGCCCGTTTTCCTGAGTCCAGCGCCTACCCCAGATCCACTCTAACCGCAGAGTGGATGTCGTGAGAACATTCGATGTTATGTGAAAACCAAAATATTAAATAGGTCTATGATATGATTACGTTCACATAATTAAATAATGATTATTGTATCTGCTTGTTTATTTTGTTTAATCCGTAACGTTAGTCTGTGGTATGGCTACAGCGGTAACATTACATCCGGACCGCTCCCTGGCTCAAGATTTACGTGAACCAGCCTTGCACGGCTAGCTAATAGTGTGTTGTAACCATGGAACTGTAGCCTAAATAATTAGAAATCGCGATGGAAATGGCCATAGTGAAACTTGTCGCCTATTTTTCAGGCCTCTCCGGAATGTTATTGTTAGACTGTTAGAATGAACTATGGTGATCTTGTAATGTTATGGTAACGTTAGACAGATTAATGGCTAGGCCACGTAGCGGCTATCTTGTTGAAATAGCCTCACAGCCTAACGTGAGAAAAACTGCAAATCCAGATAAAAAGCCACGAATAGTTACTAAAAATGTTTAATAACTATCTTGTTAACTAGCGTTATTAACAAGCATAATACGCCGGGAGCCGGACAACTTTTCTGTAGCCAACCCGATGTTGACCCGCTACCGTTGGCGTCTTGCTATCTGGGCGGCTTTTCAGACTTCAACACTAATATATTCACTGGGGTAGGTTACTAGTGTAATCTAACAACACCCATCTTGTGATATGAAGTACAGTATGTCCTTAGAAATATTACACATGTGAAAGCATTTGAAAACCATTTCATTATTATGCACAAGACAGCTGGTAAGCGAACTTCATAACTGTTAGATAATGCTCATAGCAAACCAAGTCAGCCAACCATAGAGTTCAATGGAGGTTGAGAGAATGGATTTGAGGTGAAAATGCCAATAGGCCTCCTCACGTGATTGCCCTGTGACGTAACTAGAATTACCACGTGACAATGTTCTTAACCAATCAGAGTTCAGTGCGCCTACTCAACACTCACCTATGAGGTTTTTTAAATCATGCCTCTTTTTTCTGTGTAGGCTAAAAAAATTTTGAACCCAGGAAAAATGTTAAATGTAATTGCCTGCTTCTATTGACTACCATATTGTGAACCTTTGATACTTAGATTGCGCTGGGGCGACTATGTTGACTTTCACAACGCTCCATTGGAAATACATGGCAGAGCTCATCAGTAATACTATTTCCGGGCCATGGCAGCCATCTTGCGGCGGTGCCATTGCGGAAGAACCCAAATTGAATAGGGCTGAGTGGAACCACGTGACCACGTTTCCTTTCTAGTTCTTATATAGTTCTGTGGTCCAGGGTGGATTCCTGCCTCTCGCCCAATGCATGCTGGGATAGGCTCCAGCACCCCTGCGACCCTGATTAGGAATAAGCGGGTTAGATAATGGATGGATATCGGTAATCTAGCAGGAAACCTTAATTTAATTTGGATCGATTGCTTATGCCTTCGCCCATACACTAGAGGGAGATCGCGGTCTTTTCTCTCATTCCTGATAAAGATTCTGATGAGGAAACCAGTATCACGGCTGTAATCTTGTTCCCCCTTTTTCAGGTATGACGTTTTTATTTAATTATTAATGGAGTTAAAATATAACCGTGAGAATGGGGAAATACTAACGAAGTTGATCTGTGATGTTGGTAAAGTTAATTCTGGCTTTTGCCCAGTTTCTACCGAATGGAAAAACATGCTACCTAAATGAGCCCCAAATGGCTATATTAAGGGTAGGCTCAAACGAAATGTGCATCGTGGCTTGTTAGCACAGTTAATAAAACAGTAGCCTATTAATTTCTTTTTGTTTATATTAATGCTCAATTACTGTAATAACGTGCGGTTTAAATATCGTTATTTGTACTTGTTTGAAAGTTTTCTACCGAGTATACTGAGAATGCACGCTAGCTTACTGAGCTAAGATGGCGATTTTGGGATCACACTAGGTCCACGTGAAATGTGCGTGATGTCTGTTAGCACAGCTCAGAACAGTTGTTTGTGCTTGTGTGCTAAGCTAATGCTCATTTACGGTAATAACTCGCAGTATATTGTGGCGGCCTGGGGGTTGTAAACTAGCCAGCTAGGACCGGGTAGTGAGCCGCTACCCGGTCGATGTGTAGATACTTGTAAATAACGTGCTGTGTGTGTTTTAATTGTGTTGTTAGCTTGTTAGCCGCATATTGTGTTAATCGTAAACTTTAAACGTAACTAAACTGTAACTGTCATTTAACTGTCACCTAAACTTTAAACGTAACTGTAAACTTTAACTGTCGTTTAACTATTATGTGTGGCTGTGATTGGCTAGGAATGTGTAAGTGTGTGCGCCAATCACAGCCGACTAGTTCAAATATAAGGCTGTACCTGAAGCGATTCGAGTTAGTTAAAAATGTCCTTCCACCTGTGAACAACGCTGAGCTGGATCCTGTGACAAACCAACGGCTCTTGTCAGAGCTGGACCTCACCATACCGTACTGCTGGGACCCCCCATATGTATATCGAGCCCTGAGGGACTTTGCTTTTGGGGCAGGATTGCCCAGGGCCGGGCTGACCTCGTGGAGTTATAAAATAATCATGGCTCTTTTAAAGGTTGTATCAGCGATTTTGGGTGACGTCACTTCTGAAGCGAAATCCCAAACAAACATACTTATGAATAATTATGTTGTGTTTTAAAAAATAGTGTTCAAGCATCCAGAATTATAACCACGTTAATAACGTTTGTAAGAAACCAAACCGTTTGTAAATCCGTCAAGATTTCAGCGAGATAAGAGTATTAGCGTTTGTGCAGATCATTGTGATTGATTGGAATACTGTTTATTTTGGTTTTGAGTGGTTGGTAGTACCATTTGTTTTTGTGTACGATCTCGGAGCATAGGCTGCCTACAGAGACGCGGTTTTTTGACGGCCTGCTTATGGGGCGGGCAGCTAGCGGATCGTGAGGAAAAATGAGATGAATGTGATCATTTATGTTTCCACCCAAAATCGCTGATACAACCTTTAAGATCGAAGGAGACCATGACACTCCCGAGGGGCAGCACGACCCTGGACCCGTCTATAATCTGGGCAAATGTCCTAAACAAATGTATAAACAACAAGCAAAAGGACATTGCCTGGATGTCTGCACACATGTGTCTCCCCACCAGGTAATTTATGTTTAGCCTCTTAATGCCAAACGCCCCCTAGCGGTAACGCGGGCGTGACGGAAATTATTAAATTATACATTTCATTAATTTAATAATATATAATAAACTGCTCACCTCAATATTTTGATTAAATATCCTTATGATATATCCATTCCTTCTGGGAAAGTGGTTTTTAAGCCCAAAACGTCGAGATAAAACTTTGTAAATAACGTTGGAAACTCTGACCTAATTCTCAAACATGTATTGCAGCTTGATGTCACACCATAAACAATGTGCTGGTAAACTGTTCTGCTTAATTGTATTTCACAAAACTTTGGTTTAAAAAATCATTATACCTTTAGGCTTCAAGAAAAAATACTTTAAAACTTTCGTAAGGCTGTACATGATTTTTTTCCAATTTTAAACCGACTTGTGCTTTTTTGCACTTGATTACGACTCGTTCGGCTGTGTTCACTTTGGCATTGTGAAACTCAGCCAGTTTCTGGAGTACCAATCCAACGGCTTAGTATATGTTAGCCAGAGTGGTTTTGAACTTGTTTGCAGAGAATTATGCAAAACCGTCGTCAATTGGGTGTATTTCTTTGACTGATAGCACAATAGGCCTATCTGAAGTGGGAAAAACTGTCTTCGACCTGCCTCCACTCCGAGTATTATTTGCTTTCCATTGGGTTTTAAAACTGTCTGTCAAATATTCCAGCCAATAGCCAAGACTCTTATCTTTCAAAAGAGCCCTCATTAAACACATTTCCTTCGTAAATGAAGGCGATAACAGCACTGCGTATGAGGAAGTGGCACTCACGCGTAATTATCGAGCCAAGATGGCGCAGTGTTTTTACCTTGTAGCGTAGCTCGCTACATTCCGTTTAGCAAAGCACAATTAATTAGGTAAGGCCCGCAGTTACATTTTTTACTTTAGCGTATTTTTGATACAGTTTTTGTGTAGTTATGTCGAGATTTTTGAGGCGTTTATCCGTGCACCAAGTGCTAGACGAACTGGATATGCCAGAAGATGTTTTTGCCGAGGGAGACTCATCCTGTCTCAGTGACGCTGAATCCACTGATGACCGAGATGATGTTGCTGACATGTAAGTTGTTTTATCATACTAACAGTGTTATACTATAAACGCATTGAATTTCGCCATGGCAGGTAACGTCGTTAGGGCTGGTGGTATTACCGATTTTTCGATATACCAGTGTGAATTCACGCAATGCCATGCGGGTTCGTAATTACATTGTCAACTGTATTTTATTGTTTTTCATACAATTAATATTACAAATTGCACATTCCAACGGTATGATAAATAATTTATGAAGTAAACTTAGGGTGTATTGTCTGTGTTGACAAACTCGCACGTGTTACGTGGCGTTGCCAACAACACAGATGTTTGTGGAAACTGTAAGTTTAGTGTAAGCATCGAAGGAAATGTGCAATTTAGCTGCAATGCGTGAATCCCTGTTTCTTCTGTGAAGCTAACTAACCTTATATACTTATGCATAAAATCGGTCCCTCTCAGCTAAATTAATATAGATAGTATTACCTTTACAGTGGCAAGCTAGCAAGCAAAATTACAGGTAACAAGCAGCTAGCTATCTATTTGTGTCTGAGATGAGCTACTAAATCGATTTTTTTGAGTGTGAAATGGCTTCTGGATGTGTTTAGTAAAGTCACTGTTCCACATGAGTAAATTGTTCTGTATGCAGTACAGAAGGCTGTGCAGGTAAACAAAATGGCAATTTATGCATGGTATGAGGGAGAGAACATGATAACATGAGGGAGTACTTGTTTATTATTATTATTGTTGATTGTTGTTGTATAAGGGGGACTAATGGGTATATCAACATGGTGGACAATTCCATGGACAGGGTTAGTGGGGTTTGTAATGATGCAGATTGCTCTCCTGAGGGAATGTGTAGTCTAAATGGCTTCTGTATGAATGGTTAAATAATCTCTCCTCACCCTCCACCCCCATGTTTTGATCCTTTGCCTTTTTTTGTTTTTAGTTCATTTTTTTTTAGCTTTTTGGACCCTGCCACTTTGTACTTTCTTTGTGTAAATACGGTAACTTCAGCAATTAGAGGGCAAGGATCTTTTTATTTGTTACAGCAGGGGTGTTTTTATTTTTTATCTAGGAAACTGGTGGACTTTTGATTTTTTATCCACTGCACTTTTAGTAGTACACCTTAGTGCACTTGTATATAGTTGATATATGTTTGTCATGTATAAAGTTTTGCCTCCTAAAACCCAACCCCAACGTCCCTGTCATAGGAGGTGGCAACAGAATAAAGGACAGGACTGGCTAGCAGTAATGTGTAGGGAAGTTTCATACTATTCCCATTATTCATTTGAAAACCTGTTTGCACATTCCTGGACTCATTTCTGGCTAATGGGGCTCTGGTGAAATACACAAGATTCACTGTGCTGCTACATGGGTTTTGACAGGGCCTTTTCAGTTGCTGCACCCTCCCTCTGGAATGCCCTCCCCATCCACATCCGTCTGGCAACCACCCTACCATCCTTCAAACAGGCTCTCAAAACCCACCTCTTCAAACTGGCTTTCCCCTGTTAAACATCCTCCCCTCTATCCCATGACTGAAATTTTAAATTATACTCCTTCTTTTTATCTGTCTTATTTATTTTATTTTATTTTATTTTATTTTATTTTTTTATTATTATTTTATTTTTTATTAACTACTTATTAAATAATTTTACTGTGTGTAATTTTAAACTGTAAAGCACTTTGAGTACCTAGAAAAGCGCTATAGAAATTGAATGTATTATTATTATTATTATTATTTTGTGACCTCGGGTAGTTAGTTGTGTAATATGAAGAGCAACAAGAACACGTCTAAAAATGAACTTTTATTGCCAATATTGACAAATTATCTCATTGTTTTGTAAAAACCTAAAAAATAAATCATATTGAGACCTTTCTGGAACATTGCCATTTTTGGCACATTTGGCACCATTTGGATAACGAAAAAGGTTCACCTGAAAAAAACCCTGTAAAATTTGAATGGTTTGAGATATTGACACCAGATTGTTACCAGAGGTAGGCAGCATATTGATGAATCAGATAGAGGAGTCATTTCCTTGATTGCATTTGTAGCTCCCCAGGTAAAAATTCTTAAACTTGAATGTAGGTACCCGTTTTTTAGTTTTTTTTATATTTTCTGTACATAAATTGTTGTAGTTAAGTATCAAAAACTTGGATTTCTATGAGTTCTCACTGCTTAGTCGTAATACTGCAGGTGTCTTCTTTAATAAAAGCCATGACCCATATTTGTACCATTTATAGTTTTTGAGATAACCACCTTTGTTTGTCACTAGTGAAACCAGGTGAAAATTGGCCTATTTTGCCCTCGGTAGGAAGAGGTTAAGCGGCACTTGGCCCTGACTGAGCGCTGCCCCCACGAATGCACTGACTCAGAACACATCTACCATCTGTTCTGGGAGTGCTCCATGGCCAGACGGGTTTGGGGCCTTGTTGTTTCCTATGTCTCCCGTAACAGGTTGCTGCCGAGGTCCTCCCTGACTGCTGAGAGTGTCCTCTACGGCCCCCGTGGAGGCTGCAGAACACCGGAGCTCCAGCGTCAGTGGAGGATCGTAAACACTGTGAAGCAGGTCCTGTGGGAGGCGAGGAACATCAAGGTCTATCAAAAAACAACTGTAGACCTGGTCACTCTCAGGAGGAGGGCGCAAAACCTCCTCCAAAACAGCGTTATGGTTGATTTCGCGAAGGACAAGCGTCTGGCGAGAGAGAAATGGGGGGTGGACCATTGGAAAGAACTGATCATTTAGTCCACCCCCCTCTATCCCAAAGGAAGAGAGAGAACTAAAAACCTGAACATTTGCCCACCCAATAACCCGGGAACGCCGTTTTTGCATTCATTTCAATGTCTTGTGATTTCCTTTTTTTGTTTTGTAAATGTTTCCCTTTTGTATGTGATGTAACTTATTGTCGTGTTTTGAATGTTGTATGTTAATTTTAAAAATTAAAAAGGGAGGGGAAATAAAAATCCCCCCCCCCCCCCCCTGATAAAACTTGTTTTAAAACTGTGAAATGAAATGATGATTATTATAACAAAACAAAATGTTTTTATTGTAAAAGAAATTTAAAAACCAATAAAGACAATCTTTTCAGAGCTGGTTAGGTAGCGCTAAATAAAACGAAGCTCGGCAGGAGCGATTCGGTACTGCAGTTGCTGTCTCCCTCCCTCATTCTCCGCGCTCGCTACAATATATTCCTTGCTTGCATTTATTTGTAGCTTTGTTACGAAGATATTTGATGTATTTGAGAACGTATTATGTTGGTCACTATGAGAGGAGATAAAGGGAAAAGAATATATATAAAGTTAGTGTAAATTAGATAATCAGTTGAACCAAACTGAAACAAAATGTAAAGTAGTATGGGTTCTAGTAAATATCTCAGGAATATAAAGGCTGTTGAATTAAGATTTAAAGCAAGGAGTTATTCAAGTTATACTGATGTTACTTACCTGTGACAGTGTAGCTACTTTATAAGTAATGGTGGTTATTATTTGAACTGTGACCGCTAAGAAACACTGTAAAGACCAAATACATTGTGGAAACAGGGTGTACAAGTGTCCTGAAAATGTGATTTATAAGAAATGTAAATGTTTAATTGCTGAACAGTGCCGGCTCCAGCTTTTTGGGGGCCCCAAGCACAGAATGAAGCTGGGGCCCCAAGTGCAAAATAATGAACAAGTAATGCAATTATTAAAGTGCAAAATAATTAATTGAACAAATATAGTGACAAGCAACTTATATATAATACCATAATAATAAATAATATAAATGAATGCAATACTGTATAAAGTGCAAGATAACTACTAATAAATAAATAATAACTAACATAAATATGTTACATTATTCAGTATTATTCAATAACAGATAATTCTGTGCAATGCAAGCTGATTTCAACAATGTAACTTACTGTCAAACTATTTACAAAATAACATGAATGGTATGTACAGTATAAAACACTAATAAATAAATAAAAAATACAAAGTCAATAATAAAAAAATTATACAAATAAATAAAAGTCAAAACATGGTTGATTTAAATTAGTTTGCATTTATTTTTTCTTTTCCAAAGAAGTAAATGTAAAGCTAGCTAGCTATGCAACAGAGCAACTGTAAGTCTAATCATCAAGCTAATAACACATTAGTTTTACATAGATTCACTATTGATAATCGATTCCAGCAGTTGCACCTGCTAGCTAACCTGTGCGCCCTGGAGCTGCCGCTTCAGGCAGTCAGACCGTTTATCGCTCTATGAGCGGTCTAGCTATGCTGTGGCAACCCTGCCTGTAGCTAACGTTAGCTGGCTAGGTAGCTAATTAGCTGCTGCAGCTGGCTAGGTAACGTTAGCTGTTGCAGCAGGGCTACCAAAACATACCATTTTGCATCTAATGTAACGTGTCGACAAAGCTAATAATAGCGAACGGCCTCGACATACGAGTAAACGGAATATGAATAATAAAACCAGTTTGATGTTAATTTGCCTTCACTGTCTGTCTTGGCTGCAAGTTAACGAAATGTATCTAGCTAGCTACCGAGTTGCTTGCTTCTTCTGAGTTAGCTAGCTAGCTAGCTACCGAGTTGCTTGCTTCTTCTGAGTTAGCTAGCTCGCTTGCAAGCTCGAGTCAAAACAAGGGGAAGGAAGCTGTCTGCAAACAACATGAACATTCGGTATTATCAGGCAAATAAATGTTTATTCCTATAAACATACCTTTGTCTTTTTATCGCTTCAATGCTCCCGATGGACATGTTCTTTTGGATGCCATTGCTGCTCTTCTGATTTTCCATAGAAGATGGGATGGGCGTTTCTGACGGACGACAGGTGTACCACAGAGCAGAGGCAACAACGACGACGCCCGTCACACAGAGAGTAGGATGGAAATATGTTAACTGAAATATCTAATGTATCGGAAAACGAGAAACGTGATAAAAACAATGAACTGCAGTGAAATAACGTTCCTGGAATAAGAGAAGAGGCTCCGGGAGTTTCAGCCAACGGGGGTGGGGGGGGGGGAGGAGAGGAGAGAAGAGTTGCAGCCAATGGGTGGTTTGTGTGTGTGCGCGCCACCGGGGTCTCGGGGCCCCTAGCAATGGGGGGCCCCACGCGCAGTGCGTTATGGGAAAGCTGGTTTTGCTGAATGATTCCTGATAAAGATTCTGATGAGGAAACATAACCAGTATCACGACTGTGATCTTTCTCCCCCTTTTTCAGGGGTGTAACATTATAACTACCAAAAAAACCTGAAAAACTGCCCTTGGTAATGAACAGGTTCTTTTCTTACCTATTTAACAGACAATTCCTCGTCTCTGTTAGTGATCGTGTCCCCTCCAGACATTTCTACTTGTGGTGTTCCTCAAGGACCTCTTGTGCCAATTTTGTTATGATCATGTTAGTAAGTCTGAACCCTTCATCTGAGTGAAATTATCTGCAAACATTATGTACCTTTTCACTTTTATGTCAATGACACCCAGCTATATCTCCATTACATCTAACATAATGATTGTAGTATTGACTGACAGAATTGTGACTTGAATGTCAAAAATATTTTTTTTCTCCAGCTGATTTTATAAAACTCCTGATGTTAGGTCAATGGCCCATCCCTGTTATTGGGGTAATCATTTACCCAAGTGTCAATGTTAGTGAACACACAAAAACATTAGTACAGTCTCCTTTCTCCAAGAACAATAGCTATATCATGTCAATTTTATCCTTTGGAGACAGAAATATTTATGTTTGTGCATTTATTTCTTTGTGACAACAGCAGTTCACTTTATTATTGTTTAAGTTGTGAAGCACTGGCTAATCTCCAATTAGTGCAGAACTCAGTGGACAGACCAGTAATGACAACAAACAAGATCTCATATCGCCACAATTTTAGTTTCTTTTGCAGTGGTTACTAGTTGAGTTTGGAATCAGTTTTATTATCCATTGAATTACTTACAATGAGTCCATTCAGAATGAAAAAAATGTGTTTTATTTCTGTGTTTTATTAATTATTTTATGGAAGTTATTTAAATTTTTTATCATTGTGTAGTCTTTCAGCTGCAAACCTGACCATAAAAGGTGGTATGTACATAAAGTGTATTAGTATTTGCATTAATATAGTAATAATAATAATGGCATGTTTTCCCTTACCTCACAGAGAGACACATGGAGCTGTTTGAGGTCCAGGTGGAGCAGGTTCCCGAGGAGAGGCAGGGGTCTGGGTCCCGGTGGGTCTTTTCCCGCGCTAGGGGTGGAGGAGAGCAGGTAGAGCACAAACAGCACCAGCACCACCCCCAGAAGGGTCAAGGGTGGGGGCATCTGGGGTAAAAGCCCCTCCAACACAGCCATGACCCCCTTTGAACTCATCAGCCCCAAACACAGGAGAGCGGTAGAAAGGGAGAGAGGGGGGAGTGTGAGAGAGGAAGAGAGAGAGGGGGAGGCAGAACGAGAGATTAGTAGCAGAGGTAGTGTTTTGTCTTATTTGCCAGAGAGGGAGGGAGAGAAAAAGGTTTGTGTGTGCAAATGTATTTTCCCCGTTTGTACTTTGAACTGTATGAGAGTGTAATTGCGAAATTTCAGGGCTGTTTTGGTTGTCACACCTCTATCTTAGGTGAAATTAATGTATAACCTTAGGCACTAGACTAGCACAGATTTTTAAGTCCATAATTTTTAAGACTGTTGAACATTGATTTTTAAGACTTTGACCACAAGAAAGGATGGCAAACACACAGTATGACATGCAGGAAGTGAGCTTCAACAGTGAAACCTGGGCTGTGTTCGGATTGGCTCACTCATTCACTCCCTCCCTATACACTACTTAGGGAAATCTACATAGAGCACTAGATAGGGATTCACTGGTGAAAGGAGGAGACGATTTCGTACACTACCGTTTCTGAGCAGTTTACTTAGCAACGCTTGCGTGACAGCGGGTCACCGGCTTGAGAAAGCATGCAAGAAACGGTAAAGTGTTTTTTTATTTTATTTTATTTTGAACAAGTTTTGTTGTCTCGTTGTAGGTAGATAGGTAAGTTAGGTAACTAGGTAGGCTAGCTAGCTAGTTAAGTTGCATTTTCCATTAAACATAGTAATAATTGTTAAATTAAAAAAACACTTTAATAAATTTAATCTACCGCGTTTATTTCTATTTCGGTTATAAAGCAAACTAAACTGATTTAACATACAAGATGAAACTTGGATTTATATTTACATTTATAGACCAGCGCAGGCTCAACCATCGCCGTCTTGACAAAAAAAATGTCTCCGGTGATGTAGTGTACATCGTTTGTACCATACATTTTGTGGTGCATTGTGGGGGAAATTGAGTGAACTATTTAGTGTGTCAAATTTGACATTTTGAATTCAGACACCCTACAAAATGGCCGATACTCTAAATAGTGCACTATATAGTGAATAGGGAGTGATTTCGGACACAGCTCTGGTTTTGGCCCCTTGGGTCAGTCTTGCATACCGCTTTACTGTTCTGTAGACAACAATCTGCAATAATGAATCATGGTCAAGATGTATGGAACGCCAAAAGGGTCAGAATTCACCATAAACTGGACGTGTTTTACTTACAAAATGGCGTAGCCTATTTTACGGCGTGAAAACTGTCATAACACCATAATTTATGCCTTAATACATGAAGATGCACATACAAATCTTGTGGTTTTCATAGCCAATAGACCCCAGAAGTGCGGTGTGTCTTGGTACCAGGAAGAATCTCTCCCCATGTAATTTTCCAATAGACAATTTCTCTAATACAATTTTTATAAAAAGAGAAAAGAGATATCACTGAAACTTCTATCCCACAAAGTGTCCTTATAGGAAGTAATGGCGACAGAGAGAGCAAAAACATCACAAGAATGAAAGGACAACAACGGGCTTTTTCTTTAAGGCTAGCATCAGATGCATGAGGACAGTCAGTGCAGACAGGGGGTTTGGCTTTTTAAAAGTTTATTTCCTAAAGTTTATGCACAGTTTGCACAGTTCACTTTTACATCTCTGATAGTCAATTATTGAATAGCTGCGTGATTCTACATTTATCTAAAACAATTAAAGCTGATTAAAATTCTGTAAATTAAAAGTCAATCATGAGAAAATACATGAAAAAGTTACTGTATATTACCAAACAATAGAAATTATAATTTCTTATTTGCTCAATTTTTGTTGATTTAGCCCATAAGTGTCATTTAAAAAAATACTTTGATTCTCATGAATGACTGAAGAAGCCTGGAATAAAGAGAAGATCTAATAATCTCCTCAGCTGTGGAGGGGAGACATATTTACTGTAACCCATGATCAAGAAGGTTTGGTGAAGAATAGAAAAGGTGAGGTTCACACCCATCAGCTGCACTGGGGATTAGACCCGGCTCACAGCGCACAGCTGGTGGGGGGAAGGGTTGAGGGTTAACCCCAGAGACGGCGTCAGGTCCAACTCGTCCTCGGACACCCCCGGTGGAGGTGAGAAGCGGAACCTTTGCAAGAGGAAGGTGAAGAAGAGGAAGAGCTCCATCCTAGCCAGGCTCTCTCCCAGACAGGCCCGTCGCCCTGTGAAGAAAAGATAATCACAGCACCTAAATACAGCTACAGGAGAGAGATAATCAGAGCACCCAAATACAGCTACAGGAGAGAGAGATAATCACAGCACCTAAATACAGCAACAGGAGAGAGAGAGATAATCACAGCACCTAAATACAGCTACAGTAGAGAGAGAGATAATCACAGCACCTAAATACAGCTACAGGAGAGAGATAATCACAGCACCTAAATACAGCTACAGGAGAGTGAGATAATCACAGCACCTAAATACAGCTACAGGAGAGAGATAATCACAGCACCTAAATACAGCAACAGGAGAGAGAGAGATAATCACAGCACCTAAATACAGCTACAGTAGAGAGAGAGATAATCACAGCACCTAAATACAGCTACAGGAGAGAGATAATCACAGCACCTAAATACAGCTACAGGAGAGTGAGATAATCACAGCACCTAAATACAGCTACAGGAGAGAGATAATCACAGCACCTAAATACAGCTACAGGAGAGAGAGATAATCACAGCACCCAAATACAGCTACAGGAGAGAGAGAGATAATCACAACACCTAAATACAGCAACAGGAGAGAGATAATCACAGCACCTAAATACAGCTACAGGAGAGAGATAATCAGAGCACCCAAATACAGCTACAGGAGAGAGAGATAATCACAGCACCTAAATACAGCAACAGGAGAGAGAGAGATAATCACAGCACCTAAATACAGCTACAGTAGAGAGAGAGATAATCACAGCACCTAAATACAGCTACAGGAGAGAGATAATCACAGCACCTAAATACAGCTACAGGAGAGTGAGATAATCACAGCACCTAAATACAGCTACAGGAGAGAGATAATCACAGCACCTAAATACAGCTACAGGAGATTGAGATAATCACAGCACCTAAATACAGCTACAGGAGAGAGAGAGATAATCACAGCACCTAAATACAGCACCCAGAATTATTATTTTTTTAATACCAAAGGGGGGCCTGGCCGAAAAAGTTTTGGGAACCACTGAGATACTAAATATTCACAGCCTTTTAATACAATGAGATAAATAATCACAAGACATTTTGAATAGTGGGATAATCCCAGTGTCTGCAGGTGACAGATAATCCTGGTGGCTTTATACAACCAGCAGGGTGAGAGATAATCTCAGTACCTTTTAGTAATCACAGAAGTGAACTGGGTAATCCAGGAATCTACTGTATATTTTACTTCAATCCAAGAAATAATTCCAATTCCTTTCTACAACAACAGGGTAGAGAAGTTGGTAACAGCCCCAGTGTCATGTCAAACCAAGGAGAGCATAGAGACTGTAAGTCTTCATTCAGGTTCGGTGTACACCTCTACTGACCTCTGGAAAAACTTTATTCTACTACTACTATTAGTACAAACTGAAGTGTGTGTCTCTCCTCTGAATGAAAACAGCAACCTGTGGATCAGGAAGCTGATGTCATATCTGTAGCATTCTTGCATTGGTTAAAGATTAGAGAGCTTTGCCTTGCCATGTACTGCACTGAGCTCTACCTGCAGAGAAGGGCATGAAGGCATCTCTCCTGATGAAGCAGCCCTTCTCATCCAGGAAGTGACCAGGGTTGAAGCTGTGGGGGGTCTCCCACTCTTCCTCATCCTGCAGCACTGACGCCAGGAGTAGGACGACCGTAGTCCCCTGTAAAACACACACACACACACACATACAGACACTTTATTTAAATTATGTGAGGAATTGTAATATATACGCATATATATAT
Organism: Synaphobranchus kaupii; assembly: GCA_029718625.1. Classification (NCBI taxonomy): domain Eukaryota; kingdom Metazoa; phylum Chordata; class Actinopteri; order Anguilliformes; family Synaphobranchidae; genus Synaphobranchus; species Synaphobranchus kaupii. The sequence continues at coordinate 4,257,111 of CM056379.1, forward strand.
ATATATATATATATATATATATATAGTGCATCCGGAAAGTATTCACAGCGCTTCACTTTTTACAGCCTTATTCCAAAATTGATTAAATTCATTTTTTCCCTCAAAATTCTACACACAACACCCCATAATGACAATGTGAAAAAAGTTTTGAGATTTTTGCAAATTTATTAAAAATAAAAAACTAAAATTTCTCATTTACATAAGTATTCATACCCTTTGCTTTAACGTATTTTTAAAGTATCATATTTCATATTTGGTTGCATATCCTTTACATGCTGTTACTTCCTGAAGTCTGTGACCATCAACATCAAAAAACTGTCGATCAGTTATAGATCACTTTAAGGGTTGTTTCTCCTGAGTTTTTTCCCCATAGAGTTCTATAGGAAAATGAGTCTGGAGAAATAACCCTTGCAGTGATCCATCCACATCTACTCCATATCTGGCAACAGAGTGATGGTTTGGGGCTCGTTTGATAGCTCAGACCCTTGATAACTTACAGCCATTTAGCCAGCCATGTGTTCCATACTGTACCAGTGTAATTTACAGCTGAATCTAGTCTCACCCCCCAATTTCCATAGAGATCCATTCAAATGCAGAGAGGTTATAGTATCGCTTGTAACAGTACCTGAAAATAAGATATCGACAGTTTTTTGATGTTGATGGTCACAGACTTCAGGAAGTAACAGCATGTAAAGGATATGCGATGAAATATGATACTTTAAAAATACGTTAAAGCAAAGGGTATGAATACTTATGTAAATGAGAAATTTTATTTTTTTATTTTTAATAAATTTGCAAAAATCTCAAAAAAAACTTTTTTCACATTGTCATTATGGGGTGTTGTGTGTAGAATTTTGAGGGAAAAAAATAATTTTATCAATTTTGGAATAAGGCTGTAACAGAACAAAATGTGGAAAAAGTGAAGCGCTGTGAATACTTTCCGGATGCACTGTATATGCATGTGCATGGTGAAACATGACAACAAAACCCAGCTAAATCAGAATGTCACACAGCAGAAATCTGTTGTGGAGGCACTCACAGAGGATATATCTGAATTGGGCATCTGTGCATATGGTTTCTAGAATGTTCCAGATCTATAACTGTTATCGGTTTTAATCTCCAAGATAAGCTCTCCAATATTCATATATTCTTGTATGCCGCTGGCTACTTCGCCTGAAGTTCCCCTGGGAAAAATAAAGTTATTCTATTCTTATACACATCTGATATGGTGTCTGGAAAACAGCTGAAGGGATAAAGATAATTACAGCATAACTCTGCATTGAGTCTCAACGAGTCACAACAGACAAGAACTGTGATGGCCTTTTGGAGAAGAACATAAGATTGTTTCAGCCAATCTTATCTTGTCATTTTATCTCAGGTCTAGAGTGCATCTCAACTCTGTCAAACATTGGTCTTCACCACACCACTATCCCAAGATATTCCATGAATGCTGACTAACTTGTATAGATATACAATCGAGAGCATCATCTCTGGCTATCATAACTCCTATATGTACATAACTCCTGTGAAATACAAATTTAAGACATAAATATGGGAGGAGAAATATTACGTGTTCACTGAGAAAATGACTCGGGGAATAGTTCTTGATCCAAGTTTATTAGGATGAAGTCATTGTGCTGTAGCCATAAAAAAGCAATAAGATGCTTGGATTTATTGAAAAAAGTGTTTAGTTTTAATCAAAGTAGATTACACAATGCCTTCCTCATACTGCATTTACAAGAAAGACCAAGAAAGTACAAAGAAGGGCAACTAAATTGGCTCCAAGGTTCTCAGGTGGGGCACTACATTTGTGCCGGGAGATAGCCAGTTGTTTGGAAGTATGTCCACACACAGTTGTCAGAAGGTGGAATACCTTGCTTTCTTATTTAAAAGGGCTGGTGTGGGCTGCTCTAGGCTAGATCATTGAGCCTTGAAACCTTTATTTAAACCAGAAAGAATAGGAGGAGGTGAGAGGAAGAGGAGAGAGGGAAGGATAGAGATGAGGGGAGGTGATAGAACCTTCTTGATGAAGTATCCCTGGAAGGTGATATCACAGCTGGTGGTGTGAACACTCATGGGTAGAATGTTAGCCAGTCTCTGGATCTCGTGGATCACAGCGTCTGTGTAGGGCAGGTTCCTCCGGTCCTCCACCCGGGGTTCCCGTTCCCCAATGACCCGACTCAGCTCCTCCTGAACCCGGTCTGCACCCAGAGAGCGAGAGAGAAATTTTCACATGAAAAATCCTAAAGGCCAACAACGATACTCCAATGACTGTCTGTGTGTACGTAGAAATGAGTGCCTGAATGCTTGTGTGCGTGTGTGCATTCACATTTGTATGTGCATGCATGTATGTGAGCACACAATTGTGTGTGTATGTGCATGTGTGAGTCAGCATGTGTGCAAGCTTCAAGTTTGTGTGTGTGTTTCCCCACCTTGTATGCGGGGGTACTTGGCCATCAGCAGCAGGCCCCATCTCAGGGTGGTTCCAGTGGTATCTGTCCCTGCAGCAAACAGGTCAAGGACAGTATGGATCAGGTTGCTGTTGTGGAAGTGGGAACCCGGCTGGTCTGACTCCTGAGAGGGAACCGGTACAGAACACCATAGAGACCATGAACAATTAATTAGATGCAAGGTTTTACTAAATGCATCTAGTTAGCAGTCGAGCCATTAAGAGAACTGAAATGCACGTCTGAAGCATAGACTGTATAAAAATATGGACAAAGCCACTGACGTCACCCATTGCCTTTCCACAGCCTCGTAAAAACTGAATTGAAGCTTGGAAGTCATTTTCTGACATATTTCTGTTAGTATTCATGCAGATTCTCTTCTATTTTATTTGGTCAATTTGCCATTTTATTATCTCCCTAGGGCCTGATTTACGAAGACTTTTAGCGGGTGCAAAATCATTTTGCATATGCAAAACCAATAACATGATCAATGATTGGTGCAAAACAAATTCCATGACCAATCATTGGTCATGTTATGAGTTTTGCGTGTGCTAAATGGTTTTGCACCCGCTAAAGGTCTTAGTAAATCAGGCCCATTGTGTACAAGTAACAACTTCACAACTCTATGTATCTATGTATTTCCCGGCCAACATACACACCCACCAAAATGTGAGAAGTTTGATAACAATTTGTTTGTTTCTTTACACACACACTTCTATACAGAATATATTTTCATAAGGTTTTGAATCCTGTATCTGTGGAAATCGCTCAGGATAAGAATGCCTGCTAAGTGACTCTACTGTAATGTAATGGAGCCTTGAGGTTAAGGATGAAGCACAGTGCGGTTAAACTCAGTCCTGGTCTGGTTCTGTTTCTCCATACCTCCTGCTGCCGGACTAGGAAGGAGTCCACAAATCCCCTGAGGTCCTGGGGGTTGAGTGTGTCCTTCAGTCCCTGCACCAGCCCCTTAATCTCCTCAATGTTCTTGTCAGTGTTCTTCAAAACCTGGGTCCGTTTCACCAGCCACCAGCCACAGCACCAGCGCAGCCATGGGAACATGTTGTACAGCTGCAGTAACCGGCCCAAAACCAAAAACAGCTCAGGACCAGAACCACAAAACACATCTAACGTTTTTAACCCAACCTCCCAAACTTATTTCTGGCTAATTTAAGAAGTCTCCATTTGCACCTCTGGAGTTACCTCTCTGTCACATGCAGTCCATGTGAGGACAGACCTGGGCCACATATTTAGACACTAGAATAAAATCATCTATTACTGACAATTTTGAAAGAAATACAATGTTTATGTTTGCAAATATTAACTATGCCAGTTAAAGGGTTAAATAATGTGCAAACAAACAAAATGTAAAAAAAAAAAATCCCAGCTGTAGCACGGAATTCCAGAATTACACAGCATTAATCCGGGAATAAATCTGTCGGGTGGTGAAAGTAGATTGGTTTGGTAATGGAGTAATTGGAGACCCACGTGAGGATTGTGATTGAATGCGTGTGCAACAATGAACGTGAGCGGGATGTGCGTGCGTGATTGGTGTGAGATTATTGCCATTTGATTGAGGAGGGGGTGAAAGAAAGGTAGAGGGCAAGTGGGAAAAAAAGTGTGGAGTGTGGAGAGGCTCCCGATTTCGTTAAGTGGTGTGTCATTCCTGATGTTTCATTCAAGGGAACTAATGTAGGGGTAACATGAGGAACCCTGACTGACATAACCCACCCTACCCCTGGAAGGGGGAACAATCTACTGTCCCACCACTATGGATTATGTTATAGACCCCTAAAGACAGAAGCCAGACTAGAGCTTGTAATATGTTGGCAATAGGACCCAGCTGAGTCTGTAGTTAGAGTCTATATGCCCCAATGTTGTATTGACTTGCACAGGAAGAACTGCAAAGCTTAATTTCTACCATTATACAGAAGGATAATTACTTAACAATACCCGTATTTCAGCTGAACCAAACAGGCGGACATTTTGATTGCCGTTGTCGACCATTTTTTGAAAGGCGGGGTCAGCGTAGTCAAAACGGCTGCCGTACATGATGGCAGAGATTATGTTGGAGACGGCGTAATTCACTGGCTGAGTGGTGTCGAAAGGCTCGTCTAAAGACAAAAAAAAATAAAAAAAGTTTCTCACCCACAAACCCTGTTTTTTTTTTTTAGTTTAAGGGATAAAAAGCATCCGTCCTAATTTACCCAAAAGCCTTCCAGTCTCCAACAAATTAATCCCCCCCCCCCCTTAATCTTAAATTTCACACACTGCAGATTTGTCGTGTTGTCATTTGGATCATCTCTGAACTCTTCATTTTCCACAAAAGTTGTGATTTCAGTGACCACGTGTCCACTCTGCAGTTTGGAACACTTGATTTCCCCTGTCAGTCTAAAATTGATTCAGTTTGAAATGTTAATTCTTTGTGCATTAATCATTTCTCATAGAGCACATTAATAAATTAAAACATTAGTCGATCTGACTGATGTTCAGGGATGCAAATATGGAACATTATTTCCTGAAGCCTCCTGTATCCAGGCAGATGCTATTGGCAATTAAGGGTCACCCTTTGGGGCTACCGGCACTGCCACAATCTGGTTTCTACCTGACCAGATTCTATCCAAGAAAATGGGGGGGTTACAACATTAATGTAATAAAATGTTGATTGAAGGCCTATTTCTCTCTCACCCTTAAAATTCTCGAACACCTCGATGAGGTAGCGCGATTCCTCGATGATCTTCTCCTCGCTCCCCCTCTTGCCCATTCCGAAGTCGCGCAGGTTGCTGAGGGAGAAGCGTCTCATCTCCTTCCAGGAGTCTCCGTTGGCGAACAGAACCCCTGGGAGATGGTAGACCACCACAGGGGGCAGAAACTAAGATCTGAATTTCATACATATTTACTGTATCTTGTACTAAACAAACAACAACAACTGCAGTCTTGAAATCTGTAGGTCTGATATCATGAGTGCAAATAAATGCAAATGTGGAAGATCAGCAGTAAGACAGAAGCAGAAACACTCTGCCCAGTGAGCAAGCACCTATCAGACCACCGTCTCTGTCAGCTCCCGGTCCACCAATGTTGTAAAAATCAGCTCTACCGCGGTTGGCTGGCGGACCGTTCCACAAATACTTGTTTTAACAGCTGATCCTCCCCTGGAATGCCTAGGCTCAACCTTCCGCTAGTGAAAGTGTTCTTGGTCACTATGTTTGCAGTGTACATGGAGATGGTCACACCAACAGATGGACGGGATTGGACTGGATTACATACCATGCCCTTTCGTGGCATCTCTAAATATGGGTGCAATTTCCCGGTCTCCGAACTCTTCAGCATAGGTGACCAGCGCCTGTTTGACTGTCTTGTAGCCTGCCAGGATGACCACTTTCTTTGGGCCAAAGTGTACAGTGAACACAGAACCATATTTCTTAGACAGCTGGGGAGACAGGAAATAAATTAACAGGATTTGAATGGCACTTCCTCTGGGTTAGTTGCCAAGCCAATAGTTTTGTTTGTCCTGTTATTGAAAACATGAACATCCACAGCATTGTGTCATTTTCGATTAGAGTGCAGCTTTTGACACCACTAACCATTCTGTTATTGTGACAAGTTAAAATAATGCTCTCATATGAATCGGTTGTAAAGAATAAAACAGTTCTAGGAACATGTAAATTCATAGTGAATGCAAGTTTAAAACCATAATAGGAAACAATTCATAAGATAACTCGCAAGAGAACCTGGTAAAAGTTCACTCGAGTTTGGTAAAATCGTAAGAATTCATGACGAAACAATGTAACTTATTGCTGGGTTTAGCAAAGTTAAAATCCCCACTTTATTTTCTTATATTGGTAATCTAGCAGGAAGCCTTAATTTAATTGGGATCGATTTCTTATGCCTTCGCCCATACACTAGAGGGAGATCGCGGTCTTTTCTCTCATTCCTGATAAAGATTCTGATGAGGAAACCAGCATCACGGCTGTGATCTTGCTCCCCCTTTTTCAGAGGTGTAACATTATAACTACCAAAAAAAACAAAAAACTGCCCTTGGTAATGAACAGGTTCTTTTCTTACCTATTTAACAGACAATTCCTCGTCTCTGTTAGTGATCGTGTCCCCTCCAGACATTTCTACTTGTGTTCCTCAAGGACCTCTTGTGCCAATTTTGTTATGATCGTGTTAGTAAGTCTGTACCCTTCATCTGAGTGAAATTATCTGCAAACATTATGTACCTTTTCACTTTTATGTCAATGACACCCAGCTATATCTCCATTACATCTAACATAATGATTGTAGTGTTGACTGTTTGACAGAATTGTGACTTGAATGTCAAAAATATTTTTTTCTCCACCAAATTTTATAAAACTCCTGATGCTAGGTCAATGGCCCATCCCTGTTGTTGGGGGTAATCATTTACCCAAGTCTCAATGTTAGTGAACACACAAAAACATTAGTACAGTCTCCTTTCTCCAAGAACAATAGCTATAATCATGTCAATTTTATACTTTGGAGACAGAAATATTTATGTGTGCATTTATTTCTTTGTGACAACAGCAGTTCACTTTATTATTGTTTAAGTTGTGAAGCACTGGCTAATCTCCAATTAGTGCAGAACTCAGTGGACAGACCAGTAATGACAACAAATAAGAGATCTCATATCGCCACAATATTAGTTTGTTTTGCAATGGTTGCTAGTTGAGTTGGGAGTCAGTTTTATTATCCATTTAATTGCAATGAGAGACATGGGTTATACCAGACTGTATCAATGAGCTATTGCTAACCTACCATACCCGCTCAGGTCATCCAATAAAGCTATGCTGACTGGAGGCCAGGTTGAACAAAGGCCACTGCAGCTTCTGTGGGATACCCTTCATATATACAGTTGAAGTCGAAAGTTTACATACACCTTAGCCAAATCCATTTAAACTCAGTTGTTCACAATTCCTGACATTTTATTCTAGTAAACATTCCCTGACTTAGGTCAATTAGGATCACAACTTTATTTTAACCTCTTAATACCAAGGGCAAAATATACCAATTCTCGCCTGTTTTTACTAGTGACAAACAAAGCTGTTTATCTCAAAAACTGTAAAGGCTACAAATATGGTTCATAGCTTTTATTAAAACAGAGAACTGCATTATTATGACTAAGTAGTCATAATTCATATACATATACTTCTTGCTACTTAACTACAACAATTTATGTACAGAAATTGTGAAAAAACGGGTACCTAAATTCAAATTTCAGATTTTTTACCTGATGAGCTACAAGTGCTATGGAGGAAATAACTCCTCTTTGTGATTCCTCAATATGCTGCCTATCTCTGCTAAAGATATGGTGTCAATATCTCAAATCATTCAAATTCTACAGAGCTTTTTTTCAGGTGAACCAAGTTGGCACAAATTGTGCAAAATGGCCCAGGTTCCAGAAAAGTCACAATATAATTTATTTTTTAAGTTTTACAATAAAATCTGATAATTGGCAATAAAAGTTAATTTTTAGATGTGTTTTTGGTGTGTTTCATATTACACTAACTAGCCTAGCCGTGGTCCCCAAAAAGCTCTGCCTCATTAGCCAGAAATTAGTCCAGGTATATAAAATCAAATGTCCACCCTAGATAAAATAAACCCCTGCATAATAATCAACAACAACAAACTCATCCTCATGTTATCTATCCCTCGTGTCAGGTCATGCATAAATTGCTCATTTGTTTAACTGAAGAGCCTGCTGTACTGCTTACAGAACAATTTACTCATGTGGAACAAAACAAACCCTTCAGACGCCATTGCATTCAAAAGAAACTCGGAACAGCTCGTCTCAGACACAAATAGATAGCTAGCTGCTATGTGTAATTTTGCTGGCTAGCTTGCCATTGTTACAATATAGTAATGTTAGCTATATTCATTTAATTCAGAGGGATTCGTTTTATACATAAAAGTGAATTCGCACTGGTATACCGGCAAAATAATCTGTTACCTTATATCACTGCGTCACTGAGACCGCAAAACCATATTTCGGCTAGGACCTGCTGCACGGAGAAACTCCTGAATAACCTAGACATAACTAACCAAAACCTGTATCAAAGAAACTGTAAAGTAAAAATATAAACAGCACATTTACCTTATGAATTGTGCTTTGCTAAACAGAATGTAGTGAGCTACGCTACAAGGTAAATACACTGCGCCATCTCGGTTTGATAATTACACTTGGTTGCCTTCTCCTCTTACACAGGGCTGCATTTACTTGTTTCAGACAAATAGATAGCTAGCTGCTATGTGTAATTTTGCTGGCTAGCTTGCCATTGTTACAATATAGTAATGTTAGCTATATTCATTTAATTCAGAGGGATTCGTTTTATACATAACAGTGAATTTGCACTGGTATACCGGCAAAATAATCCGTTACCTTATATCACTCTGCGTCACTGAGACCGCAAAACCATATTTCGGCTAGGACCTGCTGCACGGAGAAACTCCTGAATAACCTAGACATAATTAACCAAAAACTGTATGAAAGAAACTAAAGTAAAAATATAAACAGCGCATTTACCTTATGAATTGTGCTTTGCTAAACAGAATGTAGCGAGCTACGCTACAAGGTAAAAACACTGCGCCATCTTGGTTCGATAATTACGCTTGGTTGCCTCTTCCTCTTACGCAGGGCTGTATTTCCTTGATTTACGACGGCTTCGTGTTGAATGAGGGCTTGTTTGAAAGATAAGAGTCTTGGCTATTGGCTGGAATATTTGACAGACAGTGGAAAGCAAATAATACTCGGAGTGGAGGCGGGTCGAAGACAGTTTTTCCCACTTCAGATAGGCCTATTGTGCTATCAGTCAAAGAAATACACCCAATTGACGACGGTTTTGCATAAATCTCTGCAAACAAGTACAAAACCACTCTGGCTAACATATACTAAGCCACGGGATTGGTACTCCAGAAACTGGCTGAGTTTCACAACGCCAAACTGAACACAGCCGAATGAGTCGTTAATCAAGTGCAAAAAAGCACAAGTCGGTTTAAAATTGGAAAAAAATAATGTACAGCCGTATGAAAGTTTTAAAGTATTTTTTCTTGAAGCCTAAAGGTATAATGATTTTTCAAACCAAAGTTTTGTGAAATACAATTAAGCAGAACAGTTTACCAGCACATTGTTTATGGTGTGACATCAAGCTGCAATACATGTTTGAGAATTAGGTCAGAGATTCCAACGTTATTTACAAAGTTTTATCTCGACGTTTTGGGCTTAAAAACCACTTTCCCAGAAGGAATGGATATATCTTAAGGATATTTAATCAAAATATTGAGGTGAGCAGTTTATTATATATTATTAAATTAATGAAATGTATAATTTAATAATTTCCATAACGCCCGCGTTACCGCTAGGGGGCGTTTGGCAGCAAGAGGTTAAGGATGTGAAATGTCAGAATAATAGTAGAGAGAATGATTTATTTCAGCTTTTATTTCTTTCATCACATTCCCAGTGGGTCAGAAGTTTACATACACTCTGTTAGTATTTGGTAGCATTGCCTTTAAATTGTTTAACTTGGGTCAAGCGTTTCAGTTAGCCTTCCACAAGCTTTTCACAATAAGTTGCTGGAATTTTGGCCCATTCCTCCTGACAGAACTGGTGTAACTGAGTCAGGTTCGTTGGCCTCCTTGCTCGCACACGCTTTTTCAGTTCTGCCCACAAATGTTCGATTGGATTGAGGTCAGGACTTTGTGATGGCCACTCCAATACCTTGACTTTGTTGTCCTTAAGCCATTGTCATTGGTCATTGTCCATTTGGAAGAGCCATTTGCGACCAAGCTTTAACTTAATCCTGGCTGATGTCTTGAGATGTTGCTTCAATATATCCACATAATTTTCCTTCCTCATGATACCATCTATTTTATGAAGTGCACCAGTCCCTCCTGCAGTAAAGCACCCATACAACATGATGCTGCCACCCCCGTGCTTCATGGTTGGGATGACGTTCTTCGGCTTGCTAGCCTCACCCTTATTCCTCCAAACATAATGATGGTCATTATGGCCAAATAGTTCGATTTTTGTTTCATAAAACCTAACATGACATGCTAACATGAAATTGTGGAGTGGTTAAAAATGACTTTTAATGACTTCAACCTTAAGTGTATGTAAACTTCCGGCTTCAACTGTAGATCAAACTAGCTATGTCTCTGACCCTTTTGAAGAGTAGGGTTTCTGGAATGTTCTTTTTTTCTTCTAAATTCAAAGTCAGTGTTCTAGAACTCCATTGCTTTCAGATACCAATAGTGATTGTTACATCACCATTAGAATGTTCAGTTAAGAACCTTCTGATCACAATTTGTGATCTTAAAGCACTTTTAAAACTTTTATTTACTTTTATCAAGTGGTGGCCCCTGTTGTGTAGATCGTTGTATTCTGTATGAATCTCTTTTTATTAATTATTATCTTTCTTGCTGCTTTTATGCCATTTTATTTTTCGATTTGTTTTATTTACTTTGCTTCTGATTTTGTTTTAGCATGGACTTTGTTACAGGGCAGTCCGTATTTGGACAGTCACACAATTTTTTTTGTCTTTGCTCTGTACCCCAGCTCTTTGAATATGAAATGAAACAATGAATATGAGGTTAAAGTGCTGACTGTTGGCTTTAATTTAAGGGTAATTACATCAATATCCAGAAATCCATGTAGGAATTACAACCCTTTCATTCCTCTTTGTTGCCAAACCTGTTTGTGCACCTACCTCATTCTGGATAAGAGTACCTACTAAATGCCTAAACCTGAATGTCGACTGATTTATGTGAATGCGAGTGTTTTAAACAAAGAACACTTTTCAATACAATGTAAAAAAACAGACAAACTGGGCAAACTGATCCACAGATATATGGGCCATTCTAGAAAAGTCATGCAAATTGCTGTCCCTCTCTGATAAAAGTAAGAAATTGACCAATAAAATCTTTCAATGCTATATAATTCATTAGATCATGTTATGTTTTAATATAATCCAAGATATAAATTGCAGTAATAATAGTTAAATTTATCCAAAATCAACACTTATACTCTTGGGAGTATAAATTCCTATTGGGAGATGGCTGTCCCCACTATCAACCCTTAAACTGGTGCATTAAAAAATAATACCAAAAATATTTTTGCCAATTATTTCACTTGTCTCATTCAATAAAGCATGTGAATTTTTATCAAATATGAGTTAAAATAATGCAATCTATTTTTTATTATAAATTTTATAATTCAAAAAACCTATCGAAAAAATGCTGTCCCCAGTTTTTAAGTCACAACCAAAACGTACACTGAGTCTGCAGTGAACCTGCTTGTAGCCACACACCCCTTTTTTTAACCAGGAAATGAGACAGTCTTCATATGAATCAAGGCCACATGGTGAGTAGCTAGGTTTTAGCGTTTTGATATAATTGTCCTTCAAAGTATGAAAATGAGTCTGTGGTTTTTAGAGACGTCACACCCAAACACCCAAGTTTTCATATTGGAGAAAAAAAGTAGATTTGATTAAACTGTAGACTGTAGATTTGATTAAAAGGAAGGTGCATCTGCACAGAGAAGTGGTTGCTAACCATGTGCTTGCTAAATCTTTTGTTTTGTGGCCGAAATGAGCCAAAATTGTCACAACCGAAACAGTCACTACCTAAACAAATGGTATTGTTTTGACAGGCCTGTTTCGGTTGGTGACACTTGTCCGTAAATCCTTATTAAAGACAATAAATAGTGAGACAATCAATGCACATGTACAAACCTCAATTCCAAAAAAGTTGGGACAGTGTATAAAATGTAAATAAAAACAGAAAGCAATGATTTGCGAGTCCTTTTTGTATTCAATTGAAAACAGTACAAAGACAAGATATTTCATGTTTTAACTAATCAACTTTATTCTACATTTCATTTTCTATTCAGCTCATTCTACATTTGATGCCTGCAACACCTCCCAAAAAATTTGGGACAGGGGCATGTTTACCTTTGTGTTACATCACCTCTCCTTTTAACAACACTCAGTAATCTTTTGGGAACTAATTGTAGTTTTGAAAGCAGAATTGTTTCCCATTCTTGCTTAATATGAGACTTCAGCTGCTCACCAGTCCAGGGTCTTCTGCTTTTATTTGCATTTTACGTACTGTCCCAACTTTGGAATTCAGGTTTCAGTAAGAGATGTCACAACCGCTACAATGTGGTCACAACCGAAACACCTGCTGTTTTGTTAAAATTTTGAATAATATGAATAATCAATCAAATATCCAAGATATTGTGCTGGTGAGGGTATATATAATCTCATAAATAAGAATCTATCAAATTCATGTGATCAAATCTGTCCATTTTATAGAGAACATTTGTACGGAGTTTTCACTAAATTTTATTAATCCAATGTTTTATTTGATTTAAAAATTCAGGGTAATTGATTCAAATTCAACAGCAGTGAAGATTGTTTTTTAACCCTATTTACTTTGGCCTATTTTATACAATTTTCGCCTAGTTTTTACTAGTGTCAATTAAGTGCCAATATCTCAAAAACTATTCACTGCACATCCATGGTTGAAAGTTTCAATGAAAGAAGAGGCTTGTACCATTCAGAAATTTGCATCAGAATAAATTTATGTAAAAATGGTCACATACAGTTTATACATAATACACATAAAAAAACAAAAAAAAGTACAAAACGCCTTGTGTTTTTACAGTTTAGCACTGAATATTTCAACTTCAAAGTACTGGAGCAAGCCAGACTTCCTTACACTAGTGCACTGATATGTTGTCCACTTGGGTATAGAATTTGGTAAAGATATCTACAGGCTTTCCTTATGCATTGGTATTTTTACCAAAACGGGGCCCTGGTGTCCCAAAACGTTTCCAAACGTCGCCAAATATAAAAAATGTGCATATCTATCTGTCTAGGCATGTCAATCATCAGAAAACTTTATTTTTCTTTTAAAACATTTTTTGTAATACAGAATGTGAAGAAAATTAACCTACACATGTTTTGTGTTTATGTGTATGAGGGTATTCTCTTACAAAGCGTGCCCAAAAGTGCCCAAATACCTCTCCGAAAAGGATTACTTACCCTAATGTTATCCAACCAATCTGCTTTACATTTAAAATGGCACTGTACTTCAAAGTTAGATTTACCAGAGCCCCATAAGCCAGCAGAATAACAGGTTTATCTATAACAAGCCTTCAACTTGACTTTTTACAGCAAAAGTAATGAATTATACATCACTATTTGGCAAACCTGTCTGTTACCACCTCCTACGACAGAGGTGTTAGGTGGGGGAGGGGTGTCTTCACTGTCCTCCCTGAAAAAGACAGATTCAAGTACATTACTAAGTAGAATCACTAAAAAATGAGAACAGAAATTATCTCAAAAAGACATATGGCAAGTATTACAATTAAGTGGAAAATAAATTTTATTTTATAAAAAAAAAATATATATATACACACACACACACACACACACACACACACATATATATATATATATATATATATATATATATATATATTATATATACGTATATACATTAAAAAATCTTACATCCACAGTACGTCTGATATTAGCTCCAACATAATTAGCAATCGTAGCTAACTAGGATTTATGAATTCGTTTGTCAGCTTGCACGAACTAAATTACATTATTATAATACTGTAATGTCTTGACTGAACCGTGAAATAAAGTACTGAGAATGAGAACTCGTTTCATGCGTAAATTCAACAACTAGCCCTGTGTTGGTTGCTGCACAAAGAAACTGCGAATTAACGCTAGAAAACAAACAAACAGCAGGCGCTACTTAGCAGCCTGTGACACCATAGAAACTAGCGAACTCCTGCGAGAATCCATTTATCACCAAACTAAAAATACTCTAGATAATAGCGCTCCATACTGTTGATGATTATGATGATGATAATAACAAGAATAATAATAATAATTTGTATTATATATTTTAAAAAAACACTTACATGTCCAGGCACGGGTCCATGCCAGAGTCATTGCTCTGCCAGAACACAGACTTCTTCACCTCTGGGACACTTCTTCACCTCCAAAACCTGAGCAACCGTGAAATAAGCGCTCTTCTTTCCACCGTTGATTGCCACGTTCGCGTATAAATGTATAAAATAATCGTAAACTTTGAAGCAGCAAAGACATCACCAGCGCAATTGCACCAATACAGCTGCCCGCGTCTGCGTACAGAGAAAGACTGGTCTGTGACGTTTTTTCAGCTCACAAAAAAGCTACACATTGCTAAATACATCGGGATAGACTACAAACTTACTTGTAACAGCAATCCAGCCCATCCCTTACAGGATAAACTCAGTCAAAATGGCCACAAGCGTCATCTGATGCTTTCGACAGTCAGGAGCGCACAGCCGATAGCCCTATGGGCTGTCTTTACGCGTGGATACAGCGCCGTTCACAGTCGCTTGAATATGACATATTTTACTTCGTTTGAAAGGGCAGGAACCCCCGTAGAAGATAATCTACGTGTTTTACGTTAGATCATTCCTGTAGCAGTCTAGTAATGCTTTTACGCAACGGTAGTAACGTAGTACAAACGCAAAAGCGAAGGGTACGCACTGTGGAAATTGAGACTTTCCTGGATAATGGATAAATGGGTTACGAAAAAACGTTGAGGATTCTTCAGAAAAGGGTTATAACTGCATAACCAGGTATCGTATTTGGTTGCTTAAACATGTTTATCAAGAGAATTTGTAGAAAATAAAATGTATTTATACAAAACCGGAAGTATATCGGTTGTATGCATACTGAAGTGAGCACGGGAAAAAAACACCTAATGTTTATTTATACAACTTTTCAATAATATACAATTGTTCCTGAATCGGATCTTGATTTTTTAGCGTGTTGAAATGGTACCAAGAGCTTTTGTGATACGCATTTTATTGCCTGTGATTGCGGCGAGGTGAAGGCTGTAAACAAATAAAAAAAGTGGGTTGGGCTATTAGCACCCTGCTGCTTTATGGCTCTGTAGTGTAACCTGAGAGCTGATAAGCATATAAACGAATGTGCTCGCAGGCTGTGACTGTTTTTAACAATTTTGCGTCGAAAGTTCCGTGTTTTATTAACGTTTTAATTTAGAATTTAAGAGAAATATGAACACTATAAAAAATTGAGACGCATGCGTCTCACCACTAGGGGGCCAAAGCCTATAGAGTTAAAAATGTCATTTTCAAAGGGGTGAATTAAACTTATCAATTGGGTATGTAATTGTATTTCAAAAGCAGGTTTTACACCATGTTTCGGTTGTGACATATTTAGGAGCAGTCAATAAATTCATCCTTATTCTTAAAAAATTACATGTGATTGCACTGTACATCTAGTATATTTATGTATCTCAGATAAAGTGTAACACATATATTATGAAATAATTTTGCAAAAAGAATACAAATTTACACTTTTCTCCAACCCTCAATTTGCACGACTTCTGTAGAATGGCCCATTTACCTGCGCAGGAATGGCTAAATATTGGCACAGGTTAACTTGCCTACAGACCTGGGCCAAGTAGCTCATTCTTTAACCATCTGGACACCCGTAGAAATTTCTGCGGATTTCACCTCCATTCAGAATGAAAACTCTCCTCTCGAGAAATCTCTGGGAAATACATGCCAAATTATTTAAGATAATTTTTATTTTTTATTTTCAGGTATTTAAACGACATATTTTATCCAGTTCGGTTTCGCTGACGACAGTGCATGTTCTCCGGAAGAACAGATGTCAAGTTCCTGTTAACTGTTGTGTTTATATTTTCAAATGTGTTTTATTTCTGTGTTTTATTATTAGATTATTTTATGGAAGTTATTTAACTTTTTTATCATTGTGTAGTCTTTGAGCTGCAAACCTGACCATGAAAGGTGGTATGTACATAAAGTGTATTAGTATTAGCATTAGTATAGTATTAGTAAGCAATAATCAACGACGAGGTGTGCATTACACGGTTTTATACCATGGTATGGGTGAATACTCGATTCTGATTGGTCAATGACGGGTCGTTATTCTGTATAACCGGTCAGTCATCCGGGTCACAAGTTTAATCACAGTTCTAAATTAATGCGCTGCCTGCCTGGCCAGCTAGTACTACGCAACCTGGGAATGGCAAACATGACACGGTCAATTCAGAGTCCAAGATGTTCTAGAAAATAAGTGGAATAAATAAAGTGAATTAATAAAGTAAACGAATGTAGCCTACCTACTTTATTTTCCTCAGTGACTAACGTTACTGTAGCCTACGGCAGACGGCTACTTCGCCTCGTAGGTATGCTGCAAATAGTGGGCTAACTTTGGCTACGATAAACTTTTGTCATTGTTTTTAAGATAATGCAAATGCAATACGTGGCGAGGTAACTATATAGCTAGCCAAAGTTACATTATCACGGAGTTAGCAAAGCGCATGGTGTTTATGTGCAATGCGTAGCCTAATCTTTTTTTCTTTTCTTTTTTACTGCGAGCCATAAATCTGTCTCTAAGGTAGAAGTTAACGTTGCCGTAGCAACAGCATACATCTGATTTATAAAAATCGGTAAACAACATTAATCTACAGATTTAAAAAAGTTTGTATGCGGCAGATATCTTAGTTACAACTACTTCAATCTAGCAAAACATTTTTGTGGTTAGAAGTGCTGTATTTATTCAGTTGGAAATACAAATTTATCATAGTAGGAATTTGCATGTAAATTGACGTCGGCAACACGCTGACTGCTTGTGAATGCAAGCTAGGCTACTTCACAAAGCATGTTAATATGTAGCCTATAGGCTATATGTAGAAAACTTTTTATCCAGCGAAAATTCTTCGATAAGTTACATCTAACAGACTCCGTTGTATTTTTTAGATGGTCCCATAGGACATCATGATGCGAATCTGCTACACACTGCGTGACCAAACCATTTTTAAAAAGCAAGACAGAGAGAGGGAGGTAATGTTGAATCTGATTGAGTTATGGTTTCATACAACTTTCTTAAATAATGTAATGACAAAAATAACCAAAATTGGTGACAATTGTACGTTATAACCGAGAAGGAACGATTTTTCACCCGATAGAATCAATTATTTTCAGAACTAACGACGAGAGGGTTTGCATAGCAACGCACTTAAATAGAACTAGTAACGAGAAATAGAATTATCAACGAGATGTTTTCTGTTCAATTAGAACTACCAACCAGCTGTTTTGCATGACAACGCAAAAACAACAAGCCCAAAGAGCTGCGGAAGTATATTTAAATTTCAGCTGATTAAATCGATAAAAATCTATAAATATGAAAGTAACTATATATAATCATTGTTGGTAACCATGGTATAAGTGCAATAATCAACTCCGAGGTGTGCATTCGCGTCGGGTGGTTCTTCGCCTCAACGTCGTGCGGTTAAAACCGTGTAATGCACACCTCGTCGTTGATTATTGCTTACTTAACCGCACGACGTTGAGGCGAAGAACCACCCGTTGCCTCAGCGGAGTTCCTGCTATGATAAATTCGTATTTCCAACTGAATAAATAATGCACTACTAACCACAAAAATGTTTTGCTATATTGAAGTAGTTGTAACTAAGATATCTGCCGAATACAAACTTTTAAAAAATCTGTAGATTAATGTTGTTTACCGATTTTTATAAATCAGATGTATGCTGTTGCTACGGCAACGTTAACTTCTACCTTAGAGACGGATTTATGGCTCGCAGTAAAAAAAAAAGATTAGGCTACGCATTGCACATAAACACCATGCGCTTTGCTAAATCCGTGATAATGTAACTATGGCTAGCTATATAGTTACCTCGCCACGTATTGCATTTGCATTATCTGAAAAACAATGACAAAAGTTTATTGTAGCCAAAGTTAGCCTACTACTTGCAGCATACCTACGAGGCGAAGTAGCCGTCTGCCGTAGGCTACAGTACCGTTAGTCACTGAGGAAAATAAAGTAGGTAGGCTACATTCGTTTACTTTATTAATTCACTTTATTTATTCCACTTATTTTCTAGAACGTCTTGGACTCTGAATTGACCGGTCATGTTTGCCATTCCCAGGTTGCGTAGTACTAGCTGGCCAGGCTGGCAGCGCATTAATTTAGAACTGTGATTAAACTTGTGACCCGGATGACTGACCGGTTATACAGAATAACGACCAGTCATTGACCAATCAGAATCGAGTATTCACCCATACCATGGTATAAATAATAGTAATGGCATGTTTTCCCTTACCTCACAGAGAGACACAGGGAGCCGTTTGAGGTCCATGTGGAGCAGGTTTCCAAGGAGAGGCAGGGGCCTGGGTCCCGGTGGGTCTTTTCCCGCCCCAGAGCTGGAGGAGAGCAGGTAGAGCACAAACAGCACCAGCACCACCCCCAGAAGGGTCAAGGGTGGGGGCATCTGGGTTAAAAGCCCCTCCAACACGGCCATGACCCCCTCTGAACTGATCAGCCCCGAACACAGGAGAGCGGTAGAAAGGCAGAGAGGGGGGGTGTAAGAGAGGAAGAGAGGGAGGGGGAGGCAGAAAGAGATTAGTAGCAGTGGTAGGAGAGGTAGTATTTTCTCTTGTTTGCCAGAGAGGGAGGGAGCGAAAGAGAGAGAGAATAGATTTTAATAGCAGCAGTAGTAGCACAGCTTGTATTTTCTCCTATTTTTGAGAGACGGAGGGAGGGAGGGAGAGAAAGTGAGTCGACAGCACCACCACTCCAGAGCAACAACGCAGCAAGTCTCTCTCGACAACAAGGATCCTTCTGCTCCTTCCGGGTACTCGAGAGTCACGGTGGGAAAAAATGTCTCTCAGGCCAGTGGGCGGGACCAAAGCTGACAAATCACAAACAACTGCTGTCTGTATGTTCATAAGTCCCAGTGATATTTAATACGACTGAATTGTGTAAGGGGGAGTGTAAGGTTCAGAGAATCAAACATGACCGATAAGGATTTCTAAAAGCGCATCTAGAGAGATACGCCACAAAATTGGTAGATTCATCTACCAATGGATGAATCTATTGGTAGATTCATCCAACGTTGAAGGTTGTCCTCTTCCGTTTTGAGAAGTGGGTTGAAGTTCAGTGACTAACTCTGACAGCCTAGGGGAAAAGTTGACTCCTAAATAGGTGATATTACCAGTGCGCAGAGAGAGAGGTGGTGTTTGGACTGCCTCATCCCAGCTATTAGGGCTGAGAGGGAGAATGGTGGCCATGACCCCCTTTGAACTGATCAGCCCCAAACACAGGAGAGCGGTAGAAAGGGAGAAAGGGGGGAGTGTGAGAGAGGAAGAGAGAGAGGGGGAGGCAGAACGAGTGATTAGTAGCAGATGTAGTGTTTTGTCTTATTTGCCAGAGAGGGAGGGAGAGAAAAAGGTTTGTGTGTGAAAATGTATTTTCCCCGTTTGTACTTTGAACTGTATGAGAGTGTAATTGCAATGAAATTTCAGGGCTGTTTTGGCTGTCACACCTCTATCTTAGGTGAAATTAATGTATAACCTTAGGCACTAGACTAGCACAGATTTTTAAGTCCATAATTTTTAAGACTGTTGAACATTGATTTTTAAGGCTTTGACCACAAGAAAGGATGGCAAACACACAGTATGACATGCAGGAAGTGAGCTTCAACAGTGAAACCTGGGCTGTGTTCGGATTGGCTCACTCATTCACTCCCTCCCTATACACTACTTAGGGAATCTACATAGAGCACTAGATAGGGATTGACTGGTGAAAGGAGGAGACGATTTCGGACACTACCGTTTCTGAGCAGGTTACTTAGCAACGCGCGACGCTTGCGTGACAGCGGGTCACCGGCTTGAGAAAGCATGCAAGAAATGGTAAAAAAGTGTTTTTTATTTTATTTTTATAAGGGTTTTGTTGTCTCGTTGTAGGTAGATAGGTAAGTTAGGTAACTAGGTAGGCTAGCTAGTTAATTAAGTTGCATTTTCCATTAAACATAGTTTAGTTTCTTCTTCTTTCGGCTGCTCCCGTTAGGGGTCGCCACAGCGGATCATCCGTTTCCATCGAATCCTTTCCTCTGCATCTTCCTCTGTCGTGCCAAGCACCTGCATGTCCTCCCTCGCCACATCCATGAACCTCCTCTTTGGCCTTCCTCTTCTCCTCTTTCCTGGCAGCTCCATCTTCAGCATCCTTTTCCCAATATATTCAGTCTCTCTCCTCCACACATGTCCAAACCACCTCAGTCTAGCTTCTCTCACTTTTTCTCCAAACCGTCCAACCTGAGCAGTCCCTCTAATGTGCTCATTCCTAATCCTGTCCATCCTCGTCACTCCCAATGAGAATCTCAGCATCCTCAACTCTCCTGTCTTTTCGTCAGTGCCACCGTCTCCAAACCATACAACATAGCTGGTCTCACTACAGTCTTGTAAACCTTCCCTTTCACTCTTGCTGATACCCTTCTGTCACAAATCACTCCTGACACTCTCCTCCACCCGCTCCACCCTGCCTGCACTCTCTTCTTCACCTCTCTTCCGCACTCCCCGTTACTTTGGACAGTTGACCCCAAGTATTTAAACTCATCTCCCCTCGCCACCTCTACTCCTTGCATCCTCACCATTCCGCCATTCCACCTCCCATTCACGCACAGGTATTCCGTTTTGCTCCTATTGGCTTTCATTCCTCTTCTCTCCAGTTCATACCTCCAATTCTCCAGGTTCTCCTCAACCTGCTCCCTACTCTCACTACAGATCACGATCTCATCTGCGAACATCATAGTCCATGGAGACTCCTGTCTGATCTCGTCCGTCAACCTGTCCATCACCGTTACGAACAAGAAAGGGCTCAGAGCCGATCCCTGATGTAGTCCCACCTCCACTTTGAACCCCTCCGTCACTCCTACTGCACACCTCACCGCTGTCACACTGCCCTTATACATATCCTGCACCACTCTTACATATTTCTCTGCCACTCCCGACTTCCTCATGCAATACCACACCTCTCTTGGCACCCTGTCATATGCTTTCTCTAAGTCCACAAAGACAATGCAACTCCTTCTGACCTTCTCTATACTTCTCCATCAATAATCTCAAAGCAAACATTGCATCTGTAGTGCTCTTTCTTGGCATGAAACCATACTGCTGCTCACTAATCATCACCTCTCCTCTTAACCTAGTTTCCACTACTCTTTCCCATCGCTTCATGCTGTGGCTGATCAACTTTGTGCCTCTCTAGTTACTAAAGCTCTGCACATCACCCTTATTCTTGAAAATTGGTACCAGTACACTTATTTTCCACTCCTCAGGCATCCTCTCACTTTCCAAGATTGTATTAAACAATCTAGTTAGGAACTCCACTGCCATCTCTCCTAAACACCTCCATACCTCCACAGGTATGTCATCTGGACCAACCGCCTTTCCACTCTTCATCCTCTTCATAGCTGCTCTCACTTCATCCTTGCTAATCCACCGCACTTCCTGATCCACTGTCCCCACATCATCCAACCTTCTCTCTCTCTCATTTTCTTCATTCATCAGACCCTCAAAGTACTCCCTCCACCTTCTGAACACACTCTCTCCACTAGTCAGCATGCTCCCATCTCAATCCGATTTTTGCTCCGCATATTTGATTTGGCATAGGTTTTACGCCGGATGCCCTTCCTGATGCAACCCTCCCCATTTATCCGGGCTTGGGACCGGCACTAGGAATGCACTGGCTTGTGCATCCCCAGTGGCTGGGTTCATTTTCCATTAAACATAGTAATAATTGTTAAATTAAAAAAACACTTTGTAATAAATTTAATTGCATTTATTTATATAAAATAACCGTGTTTATTTATATTTCGGTTATAAAGCAAACTAAACTGATTTAACATACAAGATGAAACTTGCATTTATATTTACATTTGTAGACCAGCGCAGGCTCAGCCATCGTTGTCTTGACAAAAAAAAATGTCTCCGGTGATGTAGTGTACATCGTTTGTACCATACATTTTGTGGTGCATTGTGGGGGAAATTGAGTGAACTATTTAGTGTGTCAAATTTGACATTTTGAATTCGGACACCGAATTCGGCCGATACTCTAAATAGTGCACTATATAGTGAATAGGGAGCGATTTCGGACACAGCTCTGGTTTTGGCCCCTTGGGTCAGTCTTGCATACCGCTTTACTGTTCTGTAGACAACAATCTGCAATAATGAATCATGGTCAAGATGTATGGAACGCCAAAAGGGTCAGAATTCATCATAAACTGGACGTGTTTTACTTACAAAATGGCGTAGCCTATTTTACGGCGTGAAAACTGTCATAGCACCATAATTTATGCCTTAATACATGAAGATGCACACACAAACCTTGTGGTTTTCATAGCCAATAGACCCCAGAAGTGCGGCGTGTCTGTGTGTGTCTTGGTACCAGGAAGAATCTCTCCCCATGTAATTTTCCAATAGACAATTTCTCTAATACAATTTTTATAAAAAGAGAGATCACTGAAACGTCTATCCCACAAAGTGTCCTTATAGGAAGTAATAGCGACAGAGAGAGCAAAAACATCACAAGAATGAAAGGGCTACAACAGGCTTTTTCTTTAAGGCTAGCATCAGATGCATGAGGACAGTCAATGCAGACAGGGGGTTTGGTTTTTTAAAAGTGTATTTCCTAAAGTTAATACACAGTTTGCAAAGGCCATTTTTACATTTCTGATAGTCAATTATTTAAAAGCAGCGTGATTCTACATTTATCTCAAACAATTAAACCTGATTAAAATGCAGTAAATTAAAAGTTAACCACGAGAAAATACATGAAAAAATTAAAATAAACGATATTAAGATAATATAACCAAGCAAGATAAATTATAGTTTCTGGTTTTGGATACATTTTTGTTGATTTAGCCCATAAGTATCATTTAAGAAAATACTCTCATGAATGAGTAGGTAAAGAAACCTGGAATAAATCGAAAAGAACGGTCTCCTCAACTTTAGGAATCTAGCAGACATTCATATCCAGAGAGACGTGCAAATATTTACAAACTCATTATCAAGAAAGATTTGGCGAAGAAGGTGAGGTTCACACCCATCAGCTGGGACTGGAGTTTAGATCCGGCTCACGGCGCACAGCTGGTGGGGGGAAGGGTTGAGGGTGAACCCCACAGAAGGTGTGAGATCCAACTCGTCCTCGGACACCCCCGGTGGAGGTGAGAAGTGGAACCTTTGCAGGAGGAAGGTGAAGAAGAGGAAGAGCTCCATCCTGGCCAGGCTCTCTCCCAGACAGGCCCGTCGTCCTGCGAGGAAGAGATAATCACAGCACATAAATACAACTATGAGAGAGAGAGATAATCACAGCACCTAAATAGAGCTACAAGAGAGAGATAATCACAGCACCTAAATACAGTAACAGGAGAGAGATAATCACAGCACGTAAATAGAGCTACAGGAGAAAGAGATACTCACAGCACCTAAATACAGCTACAGGAGGAAGAGATAATCACAGCACCTAAACACAGCTACAGGAGAGAGTTAATCACAGCACCTAAAAACAGCTACAGGAGAGAGATAATCACAGCACCTAAATACAGCTACAGGAGAGAGATATAATCACAGCACATAAATACAGCTACAGGAGAGAGAGATAATCACAGCACCTAAACAGCTACAGGAGAGAGAGATAATCACAGCACCTAAATACAGCTACAGGAGAGAGAACCTTGAGACCCATGAGGATTAGGATAAGTAGGAGGAAGAGACGGGAAAAGACATGGTTATGTTTAAGAAGTCAAGTGTTGTCTTTATTTTTTTGGTAATCCTGCTTCAGTTTTTAAATTTTTCGTTTTTTTAAATGCTGCGTTCCTTATTGAATCAATACCGGACACACTTTGTTCCATATTTTCCTACTGCATAAAGTTCCATACACGCAAAGTCTTTCACAATAGTGATAATAACAT
Source organism: Synaphobranchus kaupii (assembly GCA_029718625.1). NCBI lineage: Eukaryota > Metazoa > Chordata > Actinopteri > Anguilliformes > Synaphobranchidae > Synaphobranchus > Synaphobranchus kaupii. Next base: position 4,281,398 of record CM056379.1, read on the forward strand.
AATCATGAATAAAATCAAACTAGTTTCACATGAAATAGGCTAGCTGAGAATCAGTGTTAGCAGACAAACCTTGCAAGCACGGCTCTGCTTGTCACATTTTTGTCTGTTTTTGTTTTTCCATTTCTATTATTCCTTTTTTTGAAAACTGCTGCAAAATATTTTTTTCTGACTGCTGCTAAATGTTTCTCTGTTGCCGGTATTTAAAAACGGTGCTTAGCGATTCTCACAAATATTGCATTTGACCAATCAGCAATGTTCAATACTGCAAGCTCCACCCCAATACTTCCGAACTATCAAAAGTATGACCTCCCAAGCAGGGACTAAAAAGGGGGATTGGAATCATGCCCCAGGAACTAAAATTGGCCCTGGTTCCTTCTGTGGAAAAGGGGCTTTAGTTCCTGAGTTCCACAAAAAGTTATTCAGTACCGGAACAGGTTCCTGTGGTGGAAAAGGGAAAAGTGTGTGTCTCTGCTCTGAATGAAAACAGCAACCTGTGGATCAGGAAACTGATTTGTCATATCTGCAGCATTCTTATTTATTTATTTCTCTTTATTTATACAGGGTAGGTTGACTGAGCACACATGCTCTTTTGCAGCAACGCCCTGTTAACGCCCCCCCAATTAGCCTGCATGCTTTTTGGATTGCATTGCTGCATTCTTGCCATGTACTGCACTGAGCTCTACCTGCAGAGAAGGGCATGAAGGCATCTCTCCTGATGAAGCAGCCCTTCTCATCCAGGAAGTGACCAGGGTTGAAGCTGTGGGGGGTCTCCCACTCTTCCTCATCCTGCAGTACTGACATTAGGAGTGGGGTCACTGTAGTTCCCTGTAAAACACACACACACACACATGCACACACACACACATGCACACACATGCACACACACACACACACACACACACACACACACACACACACACACATGCACAGAAACATACAACTATCTGGCAGTACCAGAGGAACAGGTTCCCAGACAGCTACTACATCCTAGCTGTAAGGCTGTTGAACTCTCCCCACACCTGATAGACAAGGCATTGACTGCCACCATAGACACTGACTGTACATAACAATACATAACAATGGTGTCTGCGTGCTGGGCTAAAACAAAAACCTATAACCCACACTGGCCATTTTTGGATAAGATTGAACACCCCTTCTTTAGACTATACATAATTGAGCCTAGTAGCCTCTCTTTAAACCAAAAAGAGGAAGATGAGAGAGGGATGGAGCAAACACAGGTGACAGAGGAAGAGAGAGAGAGAGGGAGGGAGAGAGGGATATAGATGAGGGGAGGTGATAGTACCTTCTTGATGAAGTATCCCTGGAAGGTGATGTCACAGCTGGTGGTGTGGGGAATACTCATGGGTATAATGTTAGCCAGTCTCTGGATCTCGTGGATCACGGCGTCTGTGTAGGGCAGGTTCCTCCGGTCCTCCACCCGGGGTTCCCGTTCCCCAATGACCCGGCTCAGCTCCTCCTGAACCTGATCTGCACACAGACAGACAGACAGACAGGCAGGCAGACAGACAGACAGAGAGAGAGAGATTTTTGACATTTACATTTTAGGCATTTAGCTTACTCATATCCATAGCGACTTACAATTACTGTACAAAGAAAAGGCCTGGATTTGTAAATCACTAATATTCCAAGCAGCAATTAATGAGAGTGTAATAGTTGGACCATAACAAATATACGATAATCTTGTGACAAAGGTAATCCTGCTGACTGAGATGGGCAGGTCGTTCCACCATAGGGGGGCTAGTAGGGAGAAGAGTAGACGCTGGGGGGAGCAATGACCAGGTTGTTGCAGGTAGGGCAGAGCTAGGTGCCCGGTAGCAGGAGCATGGGTTGGGGTGTAACTCTGCAGCATCCCTGGTGAGGAAGGGTCTGATTCGGTGGAAGTTGTACAGTGCGAAACTGCAGGATCGCATTATACCAGAAATGTGAACACAGTTTGCTGTCTCGAGTTACACTAAGATTCCTGGCAGTCTGGGCAGAAGTCACTGTGATGTTGTCGATGGAAGTGGAGAGGTCCTGCGGAGGGCAGGATTTGCCAGAGGAAAAGAGCAGCTTGGTCATGTCAATGTTAAGCTTGAATTAGTGGGCATACATCCAACTGGAGATGTCAGCTCGGCAAGCAGAGATGCATGCCTCAACCTGTCAGAATACGGGAAAGAGAGATAGATTTGAGTGTCATCAGCATAGCAGTGGTAGAAGTTGTGGGAAATGATGAATGAGCCAAGTGATCTGGTGTAGAGAGAGAAGAGCGGAGGGCCCAGGACTGAGCCCTGGGGAACCCCAGTAGAGAGGCTCCGTCCACGATACCTGATAGGTGCAGTCTCACAGGTAGGAGACGACCCATGTGAGTGCAGGCCCAGAGATTCCAAGATCTGTCCAGTTGGTGTTTAACAGTGTCAAAGGCAGCAGACTAGGAGGATGAGGACAGAGGAGAGAGAGGCAGCTCTTGTGGTAAGGAGGGTTTCAGTGACAGCAAGGGGTGCAGTCTCAGTAGATTGGGCAGGCTCGTTGGGGTCCAGCAGGTCATTCCGATAGTGAAATTGGGAAAGTTTAGAAGGAGTGGGTCTCATTCATGAAGCGTTCCTAAATATGTGCGTACATTTATGTACGAAACGACTTGGTACAAAAATTACGCCGGATTCTTCAAACCATGTGGAAAAGGAAGATTTTTTCACATGCACGTACAAAGCGCGCTCACGTTATTTTGTGATGAGCATAAATCCATGCCCATTAATTGCCTTATACTGTATGGAGGCTGTCACTTCCATTTAAAGCTCCATACAAACTGAAAATGGCCCAGAAAAAGCAACAGAAGGAATTATTCCGATACTGAAATCGAAGTTTTATTAGCAGATATTCAATCAAGGAAAATAAATATATTGTAGTATTGTCCATTCCGGTGTCATAAAATAAATAGTAAAGTAGCCTACATGGTAAATTAAAAAGGGGACATAACATGCAGGAAATGCAGAATCTCTCTGTACTTGAGCTGTTAAAGTGCAGGCCTATTTGCATCGGACGAGCGCATTGCCTCTATGCCAAGCACTAGGCTGCGGTCTTTCTCATAGCCTGGAAATAAAATTATTAATTTATTAATTTCGTAATTTTGATGATGTTCTGTGTGTGTATGGAGGACTATTCAACCCAAAATTAAAATTAAAATGAAAACGAAAATGAAAATGAAAACGAAAATGAAAATGAAAATGGAAAATGAAAATGGAGGATTATTCAGCCCAAAATTAAAATGAAAATTAAAATCTTTTCATTTTCGTTTTCATTTTCATTTTCATTATCATTTTCGTTTTCATTTTCATTTTCATTATCGTTTTCATTATCGTTTTCATTTTCATTTTCATTTTCGAGCTGTACTATATGTAAATGAGGGGGTATGGTCCTCCTATCAATCAAAGCAAGCAGGGTGGGCCTCATACAGGTTTAGTGTAGTAGCACTTAATGAACACTAGGGGGAGCATAGCATAGGGATGGGTAACAGTCTATGCTTGATACTATGCTCTCAGGGCACTCGTAAGTTTTAATGGATGAAATGATGAAGAATCTGAGCAGTGTTATAAAGTATTCTTGTTTTATGAAATAAACTGAGCTAGCTAGCCAGCGCTATGCTGTGTAGGCTATAGGTCAAACCTGCGAGGTGGAAAATCCAGGTTCAGAAAGTGAAAGTCCTCCCCAATCATTTGTTCCAATCACCTGGATTTGCTAATTGTCTCAATTCTTCAGCCAAGAGGTAGGAGCTAACTAGGCTCATTAGTGAAATCGTGAGTTCATGGGTGGAAGAAACACGGCAGGACTTTTACTTTCTGACCCCTGGAATTTCCACCTCTGCAAACCTGGTAGTAGCCTACGATAGGCTACATTGTGGCAGGTTAAACGTTGGATTGGATGGTTGTGTTGTAGCTACTGCTGGAAATAAATTAAATCCTCTCTTAAAATAAATGAAAAGACCGCAAATGAGTCACTGGATCGTTTAAACTTTTAACCTGGCTCCGGTACTTTAAGCGAACATTAAGGCATTGCTTCAAAAAGTCTATCGACAGCCAGATTCTATTCTGTTATGCAAAATGAGAAATGTCAATGTAGGCTATTTTAAAGTGAGTCGGCTTCGTCATACAAAAAATCCAGGGTTAAATATTAAATTGAGCTTGCTAGCTGCTTATTATTATCCTAAAATAGCTCTCATAAGTGTTTATGTTACCCATCTATCGTTAATTGTGTTTACTGTATTACACACGTCATGTGTGTGCCATGAGTCACTGGACCGTTTATTTTAACCTGGCTCCGATAGATCTAGCTAGCCTACTTCAAACGAACATTAAGGCATAGCTTCTAAAAGTCTATCGAGACATTAATGTATTTGAAAGTGAGTCGGCTTTGTGATATACAGAAAATCCAGGGTGGAAATTTAAATGAGCTGTCTAACCCCTTAATCTCGTTTAGTAGTTAGGCTACACCTCTGCTTCGTGAAATTCCCTCAGGGAAAAAACAACGACACACTTGGCAGGTTCCAAGTTTAGACATTCTCGTTTATTTTTCAGGATTCTAGCTCCGATGTGTATTAAAACAATCGGATAGAATAAAACGTCATAGCACCATTTTGTGCGTTCCATTTCCAGCTGTCTTCAGCAATATTTTTTCTTTCACAACGCAAAAACGCACTTTCATTCATATTTGCGACCATATTTTTTGAAGACCGTCATGAATCTATCTAGCTTTTAGAAGCTATGCCTTAATGTTCGTTTGAAGTAGGCTAGCTAGATCTATCGGAGCCAGGTTAAAATAAACGGTCCAGTGACTCATGGCACACACATGACGTGTGTAATACAGTAAACACAATTAACGATAGATGGGTAACATAAACACTTATGAGAGCTATTTTAGGATAATAATAAGCAGCTAGCAAGCTCAATTTAAGATTTAACCCTGGATTTTTTGTATGACGAAGCCGACTCACTTTAAAATAGCCTACATTGACATTTCTCATTTTGCATAACAGAATAGAATCTGGCTGTCGGTAGACTTTTTGAAGCAATGCCTTAATGTTCGCTTAAAGTACCGGAGCCAGGTTAAAAGTTTAAACGATCCAGTGACTCATTTGCGGTCTTTTCATTTATTTTAAGAGAGGATTTAATTTATTTCCAGCAGTAGCTACAACACAACCATCCAATCCAACGTTTAACCTGCCACAATGTAGCCTATCGTAGGCTACTACCAGGTTTGCAGAGGTGGAAATTCCAGGGGTCAGAAAGTAAAAGTCCTGCCGTGTTTCTTCCACCCATGAACTCACGATTTCACTAATGAGCCTAGTTAGCTCCTACCTCTTGGCTGAAGAATTGAGACAATTAGCAAATCCAGGTGATTGGAACAAATGATTGGGGAGGACTTTCACTTTCTGAACCTGGATTTTCCACCTCGCAGGTTTGACCTATAGCCTACACAGCATAGCGCTGGCTAGCTAGCTCAGTTTATTTCATAAAACAAGAATACTTTATAACACTGCTCAGATTCTTCATCATTTCATCCATTAAAACTTACGAGTGCCCTGAGAGCATAGTATCAAGCATAGACTGTTACCCATCCCTATGCTATGCTCCCCCTAGTGTTCATTAAGTGCTACTACACTAAACCTGTATGAGGCCCACCCTGCTTGCTTTGATTGATAGGAGGACCATACCCCCTCATTTACATATAGTACAGCTCGAAAATGAAAATGAAAATGAAAACGATAATGAAAACGATAATGAAAATGAAAATGAAAACGAAAATGATAATGAAAATGAAAATGAAAATGAAAAGATTTTAATTTTCATTTTAATTTTGGGCTGAATAATCCTCCATTTTCATTTTCCAATTTCATTTTCATTTTCGTTTTCATTTTCATTTTCGTTTTCATTTTCATTTTAATTTTGGGTTGAATAGTCTTCCATATGTGTGTGAGGTGGTTTGAATTCCCGATCCCCTAGTGATGGAAAGAGATAGGCTTACTTACTGTCAGACACAGCTACACCAATAAGCCACTAAAGCCAGCCAATTGAAGTTGTTGTAGGTCCCACCCATCTATGGTCCCACCAGGCAATCGAGCCAGGACATTGAGCAATACATTTAGCATGATATGAGCTGCACAGATGTGACAGCCCTTTCTATTAATATTTTGCAAACGTATCTTCGAATGGAGCAATAACATTGCTGGGCAGGTTGTCAATTTACGAACGCGGTACGCGTGGTCTTGAGCACGTGTAAAAGAGAGAGAGAGAGAGAGAATTCTCATCAACAATCCTAAGCGTTAACAACGATACTCTAATGAGTATGTTTGTGTGTATGTGTAACTCAGTGCATGTATGCTTGTGTGCATGTGGGTTTGCACTTGTCTGCAAGCTTTAAGGTGTGTGTGTGTGTGTGTGTGTTTCCCCACCCTGTATGTGGGGGTACTTGGCCATCAGCAGCAGGCCCCATCTCAGGGTGGTTCCAGTGGTATCCGTCCCTGCGACAAACAGGTCGCCAACAGTAAAGTGCAGGTTGTTGTTGTGGAAGTAGGAACCCGGCTGGTCTGACTCCTGAGAGGGAACAGGTACAGAACACCATAAAGACCATGAACAATTAATTAAAGAAAGCATTACACGTTAAAGATGTATTTCAGCGCATGATAAATGTGTTTTTTGTCACTTGTTAGAAAGCCTAAGCAGGAGTTTGCAAACACAATAAGACTCCTTACAATGACCACGTTTACATGCACACCATATTCCTATATTGATCAGAATAAGGTAATATTCCGATTATGTACGATTCATGTAAACATCTTAAAAACGATTGACAAATTCCGATTAAGCCAATATTGTTACCAATATTATTAAACTCCCCCTTGATCTTATTACTATGGGTGATCAGACAGCATCACTCTTGGGATCATAGTGGCTTCTTCACCACCACCCTCCAGAGCAGCACACACACATTTATATACAGAATACTATAAACCCCAATTCCAGAAATGTTGGGACAGTCTGTATAATGCACATAAAAGAAGAAAGCAGTGATTTGTAAATTCTCTTTTACATATATATTAATGAATCTGAATTTGATGTCTGCAACACATTCTAAAAAAGTTGGGACTGGGGCAAAAAATAAATAAAAGACTGGGAAGTTCAAGTTCACAGGTAAATGGGTGATTCAATGTGGTTAAGGAAGAAGCACAGTGTCCCGGTCTGGTTCTCCCTCTCCATACCTGCTGCTGCCGAACTAGGAAGGAGTCCACAAATCCCCTGAGGTCCTGGGGGTTGAGTGTGTCCTTCAGTCCCTGCGCCAGCCCCTTAATATCCTCAATGTTGCCGTCAGTGTTCTTCAAAATGTGGATCCGATTCACCAGCCACCGGTCACAGCACCAGCGCAGCCACGGGAACATGTCGTACAGCTGAAATAACCGGCCCAAAACAGCTCAGGATCAGAACCACAAAACAAGTTTTTTAAAGCAATCTCCCCAACTTCTTTCTCCCTGATTTGAGAAATTGGCATTTGCACCTCTGGAGTCACCTCTCTGTGACCTGTAATCACTACTGAGGGCTCAAATACTTAGACATCAGAATAAGATGGTCAGTTACTGACAATTTTGAAAGAAATCCAAAGTTTATATTTGCAAACATTAACCTGCCAGTTAAAAGATTAAATAATGTGCAAAACAAAATTCCAACTACCTTTATACAGAAGGATAATTACTTAACATTACAGTACCTGTATTTCAGCTGAACCAGACAGCCGAATAGCTTCATTTGCCCTGTTGACCATTTGTTGAAAGGAGGGATCAGCGTAGTCAAAGCGGCTGCCGTACATGATGGCACAGATTATGTTGGAGACGGAGTAATTCACTGGCTGAGTGGTGTTGAAAGGCTCGCCTGAAGACCAAATAAAGAAAAACAAAATCATGTTTTTTCTCCACAGAAAACAAAACTTTAAAAAACTATTCTCCAAATTTACTCAACATCCTTTCAGTCTACAACAAATTTTATAATAAATATAGCTGCGAGCAGTAATTCCTGGAGGCCAAGCAGCATGAGCACATTTGTCAAACACAGAGACTCTATTATGGGGATCACAACTTTATATTTTCAACAGATATGATGGACTATCCCATCAACTAATCTGATGCATCAGTGATTTTCCTGAATTTTTAACTCAGAAAAGGAATAGAAATACAAAATGGTGGACAATTCAAAACAGACCTGACCCAAAAAGCACATATTTATGTTAATCAGGGCTTTTGTCATTGTTGCGAGGGAACAGTGATTTTATTATTAGCATTTATATGATCTTTTTTTGACGTAGACCTTAAAAGTAATGGCAATGTGAAGGCATGAGAGATGAGTCAGAAGACCACTGTTTTGAGGTAGCAGTAACAGTAGCATTTTAAGTGTTTTTAAGACTATTCAAGATTTCTGAAAATTCAATATATTGGTCCATGTTTCCTTGATGGACATTTGTTCAGTGTGAGGAGGGACATCTACTGACATCAACTCTCTAGGTCGAACATTGCAGGAGCTATGATTGTTTAATTATTAGAAATTCAACTGATTATTATAGCATCACCAAATTTGGTGAGGGCATATCCCAAGTTTCATAAGACTCATGTATGTATGTTCCACTAATGATAGAGAGAGGTTTACGGGAGAGTATAATTCTGAGGGAATCCCCCAACATGATTCCCTGCTCATGAATTAAAAATTAGGGAGAAAATGGGGGGTTACAGCATTTTTTAAATAAAATGTTGATTGAATTCAGGCCCATTTCTCTCTCACCCTTAAAATTCTCGAACACCTCGATGAGGTAGCGAGATTCCTCGATGATCTTCTCCTCGCTCCCTCTCTTGCCCATTCCGAAGTCGCGCAGGTTGCTGAGGGCGAAGCGTCTCAACTCCTTCCAGGTGTCTCCGTTGGTGAACAGAACCCCTGGGAGAGGGCAGAATGCCAGAGGGGGGTGGGGGGGTTAACAGCTGATGCTCCGCTGTAGTGCTGATTTTGTGATTTGCAAAATGTCAACGACTGACAGCTGTGCCTATGGTGGGCTGCTATTGCATATAGATGGTCAAACCAACAGATGGATTGGACTGGATGGCGTACCATGCCCTTTCGAAAGATCTCTAAACAGGGGTGTAATTTCCCGGTCTCCAAACTCTTCAGCGTAGTTGACCAGCGCCTGTTTGACAGTCTTGTAGCCTGCCAGGATGACCACTTTCTTTGGGCCAAAGTGTACAGTGAACACAGATCCATATTTCTTAGACATCTGGAGAGACAGAAAATATATTAACAGGATTTGAATGACACTTACTCTGGGAGTGTGTTCATCATTTTTCTGTTAATAATTCAGTTTGTCCTGTTATTGAAAAACACAAAACATGAACATCCACAACATTGTAGTTTTAGATTGTAGAGTGTAGCATTTGACACCATTAACCATTATAATTAATAGACGCAAACACTGGCCACAGTCATGAACATGTTCCTATTTAACAGAACATGTCTCTCTCTCCAGCAATTTCTACTTGTGGTGTTCCTCAACGACCTCTAGTGCTAATTTTTCTTGTGCTTCTTGATCTATATGACTCCCTTGTGTAAAATCATGTACAAACATAATGGTGATGGTAGAGGTGAGTTTTCCCCTCATCATTGGAAAGCACTTTGTGTTGCCGGCCAGTGAGAAAGGCGCTATATAAATTTAAGGCATTATTATTATTATTATTATTAATAATAATGTACCTTTTCACTTTTATGCCAATGACACCCACCATCTCCCAATTATATCTAATATATTGATTTTAGTAAGTCGGCTGTTTAACAGAATTGTGTAATGAATGTCAAAAGCTGGATGTCTCAAAATTCTTTGGCAATAATTATATAACAATTCCAATCAATGCAAATTCTTTAAACTGTTGCATTTTAATGTCACTTTAAGTGTTACATATATTTCAGTCCATAGAGTCACATTCCCAGTGTGTGCTTAACATAACATAACTTAATGATGAGAACAGGCCATTTGCACAACAATGTTCGCCATTTTCCTACCACTAAAGGGTATCTAGTGCTCACCGTTTCCCTACAAATTAGATAGTGTAAGAAAAAAAAGGAACGGCTCCGAAGTTCGTTGAAAATGACAAAGTTTATTCTTCGTAACAGCAGTTGTCAGAGATACAGCAATGCACTCTGGATTCAGCGGAGTAAAATCTGAATCCTGTTCTGTAAAATGGATGACTTTAAATACCATTTTAGGGCTTTGTTTTCTACAGGCAGGAAACAGAAATGTGTATTCAAAAATGATGTGATTGATTTAAGGAAGACACTGTTTGGCTCCCTTAGATCAATCAGTCTGTCCATCAGTAGGGGGTCTGAAGGTGCAACTTCCCGTGGTCTAACCAGGAACCAGTCTATTGTATTGCTAATCGAATTTCCTTGGTTGAAATAGGCTTTGATCACTCACTCCCAGCTGCTATTCTATAATTGAATGCTATGCCTAACAGTGGCGACGCGTCACTGTTTTCACTTACAATTTAACCTACATTGTATTTATGATAAGTTGGTTGATTCGGCCGGCGGCGTGGTTGATTTGTCAGTGTTTTGAGTGGATCATATCAGTTTAGAATCTTACAATAGTATCTAACACAATATCAAGCCTGGTCTGGAAAACACCCAGCGTTTCTTCCTCAGTGACTACTCTCTGTGTGACAAAATACTTCCTGATGTCTGTGCGGTATTTACCTTTCGCTAATTTCCATCTATGCCCCCTCGTTCTACTAACAGAACTCAACCTGAATAATCTCTCATAGTTCACTTTGTTAATCCCTTCTTTGAATTTAAAAGCCTAAATCAAATTGCCCCGAAGTCTCCTTTTACTAAACTTAAACAGTTTAAGTATCTTAAGTCTTTCCTCATAACTTTTATCTTTCATACCAAGAACCAATTTAGTTAGCCCTTCTTTGAACTTTTCTAGAGCCTCTATAAGTCTTTTTCAAATTGAGCACATTCCAATTGTTTCTCCCATAAAGTAGTCCTGCCTTATTTTTTATTTCCTACACGTAAAAACTTTACATTTAGCTATATTGAATTTAATTTACATCTGGATTCTCTTGGATTACTTTAGTAGATTCCAAACTGATCGCTAAACCTCCCAGTTTTGTATCGTGAGCAAATTTGACTGTAAATGCCCTTATCAAGGTAATTTATGTACAGCAGATGGCAGAGGCCCCAACACTGATCCTTGTGGGACTCCACTTCCAACAGTACCTGGCTTTCGCAGATAAGATCCCTCCTACTACTACTCTTTGTGTTCTACCCTGTAGAGAGTACCGAACCTACTCAGAAGTAGAACAGGAGGTTTGACTTTTAACTTCCTGCTACAAGTTTTTCTTTTAATCAAAAGAAAGTGGCTGCTTACAACTTAAACCAATTTATTAATGAAATGTTGAGGGGACTCATCACTTTGTTTCTGTCTGCCTAAAATACCCAAAATGGATGCCACATTTTATATCTGTTGTAAAATGTGTACGTAACAAATCAATATGGTTTTAGTCTTCACAAATGTTAAAGCAATGTTTCCTATAATTTAATACCCATCTATTTTAGACATCTATTTCACTCAAGACTTCAGAGGATGGGATGTTTTTGAATAATCATTAATAAAGGCTGAGTCAAACACTGCTCTTACTGTCATACGTAGTTAAATCCCTTGCTTGTTTACGTATTGTGGTGTGGGTTGTATTGTAGGGCGGGTTTTTGGAGTCAATAGTCCAGAGCCATTTGGACTTAGTCCATGTCCATCCGTGGCTGGAGGCCAAGTTGAAAACACTGCATCTTCTCTGGGATAGCCTTGACATGTAGATCAAACCAGCTCTGACCCCTTTTAAAGCATTTTTAAAAAAGCTCTTTTATTTACTTCTATCAAGTTGTGACCCCTGATGTGTAACATTTTTATTCTGTATTAAATCATCATTTTTACATTTTTATTATTTTATTTATTGCTGCTTTTATACCATCTAATTTTTCTGTTTCTTTTATTTTGCTTCTGATTTTGTTTGAGCTGTTTTGCCCATGTTTTACTTCTTTATGCACTTTTTTACAGTGCAGTCGGTATTTGGACAGCGACGCAGTTTTTTGTTGTTGTTTTAGCTCTGTACTCTGCCTTTAATTTAAGGGTAATTACACATATCCAGTAATCCGTAAGCCCTTTTATTCCTCTTTGTTGCCTAAACCTGTTTGTGCACTTACCTCACTCTAGATAAGAGTACCTACTAAATGCCTAAACATGAATATGTCGGCTGGTTTATGTTGCTGAAGTCCTATACGTACTATTGTTTAAGGACAATTACGTAACTTTACCTGTATGTTTTTTAGTGCATCCATTTAAAATGAAAATCAGTGCATTGGCACTTTCTAAAACAGGTTTAATCTGAATTACAGGGAGTGGAATAAATGTTGTCAGCATGCCAGAGCATGTATATTTAACCTTGCTATTATATTCCGGCCTATATGACCCAAAATCACGTTGTTTTTGTATATCTTCAAACTAGTGATTTTCCTCAGGAAACGCCTTTAAGACATCCTAGAGAAATATGAAATGCAGTGCAGTCCAAAAGTATTTCAGCTTTGATTTGAGGTTGTTTACATCCATATTGGGTGAACCGTGTATCAATTGTAGCCCCTTTTATACATAGTCCTATAGCCCCCCCCCCCCTCCCCATTTTAGGGGAACAAAAGTAATTGGACAAATTAACAGAAACATAAAGTTGTCATATTTAATAATTGGTTGCATATCCTTTGCATGCTAATGACTTCTTGATGTCTGTGATCCAACAACATCAAATCTATATTGATATCTCATTTTCAGGTACTCTTAAAAGCAATACTATAACCTCTCTGCAGTTCAATGGATCTCTATGGGAATTGGAGGTGGGGGGGGGGGGGGTGTAATTTACAGCTTAATCTAGCCCCCGCTAGATTAAGCTGTAAATTACGCTGGAACAGTATGGAACACATAGTTGGCTAAATGGCTGTAAGGTAAGTTATCAGGTGTCTGAAGTATCAAACAAGCCTCACTCTTCTGCCAGATATGCGAATAATAATAATAATAATGGCATGTTTTTTGTTCTTACCTCACAGAGAGACACTTGGATCTGTTTGAGGTCGAAGTGGAGCAGGTTCCCAAGGAGAGGCAGGGGTCTGGGTCCCGGTGGGTCTTTTCCCGCCCCAGAGCTGGAGGAGAGCAGGTAGAGCACAAACAGCACCAGCACCACCCCCAGAAGGGTCAAGGGTGGGGGCATCTGGGGAGAAAGCCCCTCCAACACGGCCATGGCCCCCTCTGAACTGATCAGCCCCAAACACAGGAGAGAGATAGAAAGGGATAGAGGGGGAGTGTGAGAGAGGAAGAGATAGGGGAGTCAGAAAGAGATTAGTAGCAGTGGTAGTATTTTCTCTTATTTGCCAGAGAGAGGGAGAGAAAAAGAGAGAAGAGATTTTAATAGCAGCAGCAGTAGCACAGCTCGTGTTTTCTCCTATTTTTGAGAGACGGAGGGAGGGAGAGAAAGTGAGTCGACAGCATCACCACTCCAGAGCAACAACGCAGCAAGTGTCTCGACAACAAGGATCCTTCTGCTCCTTTTGGGTACTTGAGAGTCACGGTGGGGAAAAAATGTCTCTCAGGCCAGTGGGTGGGACCAAAGCTGACAAATCACAAACAAACGCTGCCTGCATGTTCGTCCCAGTGATATTTAACACGACTGAATTGCTTCCACAAATCAGGCCCGCCAGAAACCCACGGTAATACAAAATGGTGGACAATTCAAGACAGCCCTGACTCAAAAAGCACATATCTATGTTAATCAGGGCTTTTGTCATTGTTGCAAGGGAACAGTGATTCTTTTGGACCTCTGTAGCACCACCATGTGGTTAGATTCAGCTAATCCTTTGCAACTGGAGTCTTGATCTAACTATCAATCACCCCACACAAGTTTCATAACTTTATGGCAAGAGGTTTTTATTATTAGCATTTATATGATCTTTTTTTGACGTAGACCTTAATAAAGTAATGGCAATGTGAAGGCATGAGAGATGAGTCAGAAGACCACATTTTGTGGAAATTTGTCAAATTTACAAGGAACAGTAGCATTTTAAGTGTTTTTAAGACTATTCAAGATTTATGAAAATTCAATATATTGGTCCATGTTTCCTTGATGGACATTTGTTAAGTGTGAGGAGGGACATCTACTGACATTAGTTTCAACTCTCTAGGTCAAACATTGCAGGAGCTATGATTATTTAATTATTGGAAATTCAACTGATTATTATAGCACCACCAAATTTGGTAAGGGCATATCCCAAGTTTCATAAGACTCATGTATGTATGTTCCTCTAATGATAGAGAGAAGTTTACGGGAGAGTATAATTCTGAGGGAATCCCCCATCCCCCAACATGATTCCCTGCTCATGAATTAAAAATTAGGGAGAAAATGGGGGGTTACAGCATTTTTTAAATAAAATGTTGATTGAATTCAGGCCCATTTCTCTCAATTCAGGCCCATTTCTCTCTCAACCTTAAAATTCACAAACGCTCCCCCTCTTGCCCATTCCGAAGTCGCGCAGGTTGCTGAGGGTGAGGGTTTAACAGCTGATGCTCCCCTGGAATGCCTAGTGCACCGCTGTACACGGTGAGATGGAGGCCATTGGTAGCTTATTCTTAGCTGTTGCAGGTGCTTTTAACGAAATTTAACCGCATATATTTTGTAAAATAACAGCACTGTCGGGAATTACTGGGAACTCATAATGGTTATTCCGAATAATATTGATCATACTATTGATCCATATAGCCTTGATCGCACTAAACACTCACGAGCATGTCTGTTTCGCCATCATATAAGCAATCCGCCAAGGTGGAAAAGCAGGCTTTTAAAGGGAATGGGCTATGCAATAAACCAATCAAAATGTCATGCCACGCCCAAGACACCTATAATTAATGAAGAGAAAAGGTTTCAGCCCATTTGCACGTTGCCCCGTGCTTAGCGCTCAAAAAACACGCCGTTAAACTAGCAAAAGTGGACTTGGACACGCCCTAAATGCACGTTACGCCATGCGTTTAGACAAAGCCCTAAGATCGCCAAGATAGAGCCCCAATTATCTGTAACCGCAGCCACGTTGTACAGATGCTCATGTGTCTGCCACAAATCCACAAGTCGCTCCTCATTGTTAGCACTCCAGAAAACATGTTTATTCGGCTCAGCCATCGTGCATCTTGTTTACTTCTGTATTTTCCCCCCCTCTTACTTCCTCTGACGCAAAATACATTTTCATAGGCTACTGAAAATTCCCGTTGCCGATGGGTCTTTGACGAGAAAATCCTTGCCTAGCTTAAATGGATTTTGCGAGTCGGTCAGAAGAAGATACCATAGTATTGATTCTATCTGAGAATATGCATAACATGACAGAGTTTCCTGCTCAATATAATTATTAGTGCTTGTATTATTATTAATATGTACGTTAGTTCTTCCACTCCACCACAGTCTTATGCCATACGTTTGATATTGTCATTTTCACATTGCAAGAGCATTTCACATAGCCTACTGTAGTGTAAGCATTCATAGGTGGCTCAGTCATGTTTTTTGTTTGATTTTATAAGGGGGCGTGACGTGTGAGGAAGGAGGAGCCAAACGCAGCAAGGGGAATCATAAAGCCCTTAGGCCACTAAGGCGGGATACCCGCAGATAAGGGAGGAGACAAGACAACGAACAAACGAACACCATTACAGACGCTACTAACCGGCTAACTGTCACAACGCAAGGTAGAGCGCTAGGACAGGAATCTGAACAGCCAGACATAATACACGCCCTGTCTCGGTAACGAGACAATAAACGGGCGAGTACCGAAAAGGCACAAATAAATACAGTACACAAATAATGAATAATGATATAATGAGGTGAAAGAACAGATATAACGTACGAGGCTAATTCCATAAGCTAGAACTAAACATCATAAGCGGAACCTAAAGGAGGGTAAACGCCCGATCTCCCAGGGGGAAGACACACTTTACAGGCGAGCCGACGGAGAACCGCAGTCCCATAACCTTGCCAGCAAAAATGACCAAGCTTAAAACAGAGCCACGCCCTAACCTCTCAGACAGGAGATGAAACGAGGCAAAGGAACAGGTAATTAATGTTCCAAGGCATAGTATGAGGCTCGCAGTCATACGCAAACATGTCCACAAAATCGTCCGGTCTCAGCATGAGACGAATTGCACTGAAGGGCAAACAGAACTAAGTTCTGAACAGAATAGCTCAAATCTCTATACCCGGAGAGCAAGCACAAAAGACGAAAGGACAGCTGTAACGAAACTATAGGCTCTCTGACTGACAAGCAAAAACACAAATACAAGCCCTGCCTCTAAATAAGGGGAAAACTAACGAGGCGAACAGGAACAGAGATTTAACGTTCCACGGTTAGTTTAATAAGTACGCAGTCTAAAGCAGAAAACGAGGTAAACACCCGATCTCCCAGGAGGGAGAAACATTTTACAGGTGAGCCGACGAGACCGTCGTCCTATAACTTTCCTATCCAAATAGACTACGCACGCTTAATATAAAAACAACCGCCCTAGCCTCTTAGTAGAAGAATGTATGAAACGAGGCGAAAATGGAACGGAGAGCTAACGTTCCGAGGCTATTATACGAAACACGCAGTCAAACACAAGCACGTCCACAACATCGCCCAAGCTCCACATAAGGAGACAACACACCCGGAGAACGAAACAGAACAGCAGTTCACAACAATCGTCTCGCAGGCAAAAAGGCGAACAGGACTGCTGAAACAAAGACCTACGCAAACATAATAGCAAGACAACCTCTAAATAAAAATAAAAACCCTGACTCACAACAAAGGGGAACGTAGTCCACGAGGAGGAGACAACAGGGAATAAACGTACCGAAGCTACTTACTGGCTTACCGTAATCCGGAAATGAGTAGAAGCTAAAACGCCAGGTCTCTCAGTAAGAAGACCAATCCAAAGGCGAAAAAGGAACAAAGAACTGCTACTCTATACCTCTACGAGCTAAGCAGCCCAGCAGAAGCGCAAACGCCCAATCTCACATGAGACGACATGCACCTAGAGGCGAACTGGACTAAAGTTCCCAAACAGAAACGCCCAAATCTCCATACACGGAGAAAAAGCACACTAAGGCGAAATAGAGCAGAGATTTACGGTTCCAAACTTCTACGAGATAATAAACCGCCAAGCCAGCAAGAAATAAGCCCTGTCTCAACAAAGAGACGTTAAAAATAGGCGAATAGCCAAAACGGTACGAGAATTACACAGCCAACAATAACACCACAGTACAAACAATTAACAATCAATGTCGAAGCCCCGAACGAAGGAGACGGAAGGCTTATATAACTCTCCGGTGATTACGCAACAGGTGTAAACGCTTAACAAAAGATCCGACAACTCAGCAGGGCGGAGCAAGCATCTACCAAAAGGGCAGCGCCCTCGCGTGGCCACCAAAGAGAACGACCGCAAGGGAAAACAGGGTCAAAACCATGACAGATTTGCTGTGAAGCTAGAACATTTGCCAGCATTTTCCTGATGGTGGAATATTATTTTATTGCAATCTTATCGTACATAATATAGACGATGAAGTATTAGTATCTCCCTGGCTATACTTGTCACTTAGGAAGTGGTTCTCAAACTTGTTGACCAAATTTAGCATCTGCACATAAGCCAAATTAACAGAATATAAACATATTAAATAATTTTGAAACTACCAACAGGAGATACATGTATAACATTTCTGTTAAGAGTATTTACATTCTACAGACTTGAGAGATTTTTTTTATTTTGAAATTAAATGAGGATATTGTAGCGGTGGTTAGCATGGTTAATTAGCCACTGCTGGGCTAACAGGAAGTAACCCTGTAATGTTTGGGTTTGTTTATGTTTGTGAGTGGTTGGTTCACTAGCCAGTAAGTAGCTAGTATTTGGCACTGTAATTTGCATAGGAGAGCCTGAGAGGGGATCAGAAGGGCTGTCCACTCATGCTTGAGGTCAGTCCATAGACTCTAGAAATATTTGGACAAAATGACTGCGACATAACCCATTGACTTTCCATGGGCTTGTGAAAAGCATTTTGGAGCTGTGGAAGTGCTGCCAAGATGAACATTGGAGCCAGAGACTGCGCAGTAGGGAGCAAGGGGACCCTTATATGGTCATTACATCCGGGGCCTCGGTTCGTCCACTAAGTGTGAGATACTAGCGGCACTAGTTCTGTAGACGCCAGAATAAGGCAACAATGAATCGTGGTCAAGATCTATGGATCGGCAAAAGGGTCACAATTCGGCATAAACTGGACATGTTTTACTTACAAAACAGCTTATTTTACAGCATGAAAACTGTCATAACGCTGTAATTTACGCCTTGATACATGAAAATTGCATTAAAAAAGGCAGCTAAAATAATCAAAAATTTCCACTAAAACCGCCTGGTGATTTTCATAGCTAAGTGCGGCGTGTCTGTGACGTCGGAAGTTGGTACCAGGAAGTTTCTCTCCCCATGTAATTTTCCCATAGACAATTTCTCTAATACAATTTTTATAAAAATAAATAAATAATTAAAAGGAGAGATCACTGGAACTTCTATCCTAGGAAGTAATAGCAACAGAGAGAGCAAAAACATCACAAGAATGAAAGGGCTACAACAGGCTTTTTTTAAGGCTAACATGAGATGCATGAGGACAGTCAGTGCAGACAGGGGGGTTGACTTTTTAAAAGTTTATTTCCTAAAGTAAACACACAGTTTGCAAAGGCCATTTTTACATTTCTGATAGTCAATTATTTAAAAGCAGCATGAATCTACATTTATCTCAAACAATTAAACCTGATTAAAATGCAGTAAATAAAAAGTTAACCACGAGAAAATACATGAAAAAATTAAAATAAACGATATTAAGATAATATAACCAAGCAAGATAAATCATAGTTTCTCATTTTGGCTACATTTTTGTTGATTTTGCCCATAAGTATCAAAATACTCTAGTGCTCATGAATGAGTGGTCGAAGAAAATAGAAAAAAAAATAGAAAAGCACCGTCTCCTCTACTGTGGAGGGAGACATATTTAGGAATCTAGCAGACACTCATATCCACAGAGACGTACAAATATTTACGAACTCAATATCAAGAAAGATTTGGTGAAGAAGGTGAGGTTCACACCCATCAGCTGGACTGGGGTTTAGATCCGGCTCACAGCGCACAGCTGGTGGGGGGAAGGGTTGAGGGTGAACCCCACAGAAGGTGTGAGATCCAACTCGTCCTCGGACACCCCCGGTGGAGGTGAGAAGCTGAACCTTTGCAGGAGGAAGGTGAAGAAGAGGAAGAGCTCCATCCTGGCCAGGCTCTCTCCCAGACAGGCCCGTCGCCCTGCAAGGAAGAGATAATCACAGCACATAAATACAGCTACAAGAAAGAGAGAGAGAGATAATCACAGCACCTAAATACAGCTACAGGAGAGAGAGATAATCACAGCACCTAAATACAGTAACAGGAGAGAGATAATCACAGCAACTAAATACAGCTACAAGAGAGAGAGATAATCACAGCACCTAAATACAACTACAGGAGAGAGAGAGATAATCACAGCACCTAAAATACAGCAACAGGAGAGAGAGATAATCACAGCACCTAAATACAGCTACAGGAGAGAGAGATAATCACAGCACCTAAATACAGCTACAGGAGAGAGAGATAATCACAGCACCTAAAATACAGCAACAGGAGAGAGAGATAATCACAGCACCTAAATACAGCTACAGGAGAGATAGATAATCACAGCACCTAAATACAGCTACAGGAGAGAGAGATAATCACAGCACATAAATACAGCTACAGGAGAGAGAGATAATCACAGCACCTAAATACAGCTACAGGAGAGAGAGATAATCACAGCTCCTAAATACAGCTACAGGAGAGAGAGATAATCACAGCACCTAAATACAGCTACAGGAGAGAGAGATAATCACAGCACCTAAATACAGCTACAGGAGAGAGAGAACCTTGAGACCCATGAGGATTAGGATAAGTAGGAGGAAGAGACGGGAAAAGCCATGGTTATGTTTAAGAAGTGTTGTCTTTATTTTTTTGGTAATACTGCTTCAGTTTTTTAATTTTTTAAAATGCTGAGTTCCTTATTAAATACAGTAACAGGAGAGAGATAATCACAGCAACTAAATACAGCTACAAGAGAGAGAGATAATCACAGCACCTAAATACAACTACAGGAGAGAGAGAGATAATCACAGCACCTAAAATACAGCAACAGGAGAGAGAGATAATCACAGCACCTAAATACAGCTACAGGAGAGAGAGATAATCACAGCACCTAAATACAGCTACAGGAGAGAGAGATAATCACAGCACCTAAAATACAGCAACAGGAGAGAGAGATAATCACAGCACCTAAATACAGCTACAGGAGAGATAGATAATCACAGCACCTAAATACAGCTACAGGAGAGAGAGATAATCACAGCACATAAATACAGCTACAGGAGAGAGAGATAATCACAGCACCTAAATACAGCTACAGGAGAGAGAGATAATCACAGCTCCTAAATACAGCTACAGGAGAGAGAGATAATCACAGCACCTAAATACAGCTACAGGAGAGAGAGATAATCACAGCACCTAAATACAGCTACAGGAGAGAGAGATAATCACAGCACCTAAATACAGCAACAGGAGAGAGAGATAATCACAGCACCTAAATACAGCTACAGGAGAGAGAGATAATCACAGCACCTAAATACAGCTACAGGAGAGAGAGAGAGATAATCACAGCACCTAAATACAGCTACAGGAGAGAGAGAGAGATAATCACAGCACCTAAATACAGCTACAGGAGAGAGAGATAATCACAGCACCTAAATACAGCTACAGGAGAGAGAGATAATCACAGCACCTAAATACAGCAACAGGAGAGAGAGATAATCACAGCACCTAAATACAGCTACAGGAGAGAGAGATAATCACAGCACCTAAATACAGCTACAGGAGAGAGAGAGAGAGATAATCACAGCACCTAAATACAGCTACAGGAGAGAGAGAGAGATAATCACAGCACCTAAATACAGCTACAGGAGAGAGAGAACCTTGAGACCCATGAGGATTAGGATAAGTAGGAGGAAGAGACGGGAAAAGCCATGGTTATGTTTAAGAAGTGTTGTCTTTATTTTTTTGGTAATACTGCTTCAGTTTTTTAATTTTTAATTTTTTAAAATGCTGCGTTCCTTATTGAATCAATACCGGACACACTTTGTTCCATATTTTCCTACTGCATAAAGTTCCATACACGCAAAGTCTTTCACAATAGTGATAATAACATAATCATGAATAAAATCAAACTAGTTTCACATGAAATAGGCTAGCTGAGAATCAGTGTTAGCAGGCAACCGTTGAAAGCACGGCTCTGCTTGTCACGTTTTTGTCTGGTTTTGTTTTACCATTTCTATTATTCCTTTGAAAACTGCTGTTTAGCTGCTGCAAAATGTTTTTTTCTGGCTGCTGCTAAATGTTTCTTTGTTGCCGGTATTTAAAAACGGTGCTTAGCGATTCTCACAAATATTGCATTTTACCAATCAGCAATGTTCAATACTGCAAGCTCCACCCCAGGAGTTCCGAAACATCGAAAGTACTACCTCCCGAGCAGGGACTAAAAAGGAGGATCGGAACCATGCCCCAGGAACTAAAATTGGCCCTGGTTCCTCCGGTGGAAAAGGGGCTTGAGTTCCACAAGAAAAGTACCGGAACAGGTTCCTGTGGTGGAAAAAGGAAAAGTGTGTGTCTCTCCTCTGAATGAAAACAGCAACCTGTGGATCAGGAAGCTGATGTGTCATATCTGCAGCATTCTTGCATTGGTTAAAGATTAGAGAGCTTCGCCTTGCCATGTACTGCACTGAGCTCTACCTGCAGAGAAGGGCATGAAGGCGTCTCTCCTGATGAAGCAGCCCTTCTCATCCAGGAAGTGACCAGGGTTGAAGCTGTGGGGGGTCTCCCACTCTTCCTCATCCTGCAGTACTGACATTAGGAGTGGGATCACTGTAGTTCCCTGTAAAACACACACACACACACACACACACACACACACACACACACACACACACACACACACACACACACACACACACACATGCACAGAAACATACAACTATCTGGCAGTACCAGAGGAACAGGTTCCCAGACAGCTTCTACATCCTAGCTGTAAGGCTGTTGAACTCTCCCCACACCTTAAAGACAAGGCATTGACTGCCACCATAGACACTGACTGTACATAATACATAACAATGGTGTCTGCGTGCTGGGCTAAAACAAAAACCTATAACCCACACTGGCCGTTTTTGGATAAGATTGAACACCCCTTCTTTAGACTATATGTAATTGAGCCTAGTAGCCTTTCTTTAAACCAAAAAGAAGAGGAAGATGAGAGAGGGATGGAGTAAACACAGGTGACAGAGGAAGAGAGAGAGAGGGAGGGAGAGAAGGATATAGATGAGGGGAGGTGATAGTACCTTCTTGATGAAGTATCCCTGGAAGCTTATATCACAGCTGGTGGTGTGGGGAAGACTCATGGGTACAATGTTAGCCAGTCTTTGGATCTCGTGGATCACAGCGTCTGTGTAGGGCAGGTTCCTCCGGTCCTCCACCCGGGGTTCCCGTTCCCCAATGACCCGGCTAAGTTCCTCCTGAACCTGGTCTGCACCCAGAGAGAGAGAGAGTGAGAGAGAGCACAAGAGCGAGACATTTTTTACATTTACATTTTAGGCATTTAGCTGACTCTTATCCATAGCGACTTACAATTACTGCACAAAGAAAAGGCCTGGATTTGTAAATCACTAATATTCCAAGCAGCAATTAATGAGAGTGTAATAGTTGGACCATAACAAATATGCGATAATCTTGTGACAAAGGTAATCCTCCTGACTGAGATGGGCAGGTCGTTCATGTCGTGCACAGATGTGACAGCCCTTTCTATTCATATTTTGCAAACTTATTTTCAGATGGAGCCTTAAGGCTCCAGTTACGGCACCAATAACATTGCTGGGCAGGTTGTCAATTTCATAAAAACCCGAAAACGACTAACCAGCCATATATCACTCTCAGCCAACAAATAGCTTTTGCGTGATCTTAAAGATGCGTTTGTTTCTGGCTACAGACCTGTAGGCAATTTAAAACAAATTTCTTTCATTGGTAAAATGTGTGTTTTAAATAGCATATTTAACATCATATAACCATTTAAATATTACCAATTTAGAAAAATAGTACTGGGAGCATTCATTATGCTTATGAGACTAATTAAACAAGTTCATAGCCTACAATTGATTAATAGGCATTCTAATGTGTTTGCTTTTTACAATCGTAATTTATTAGCTACATTTGCATTGTGTATTTCAGAGGCTACATTTTGTCATGTGAATTTAACAGAAAATAAAAATAAATTCATATTTTAATTTACGAACGCGGTACGCGTGGTCTTGAGCATGTGTAAAAGAGAGAGAGAGAGAGAATTCTCATCAACAATCCTAAGGGTTAACAACAATACTCTATATGTGTATGTGTAACTCAGTGCATGCATGCTTGTGTGCATGTGGGTTTGCACTTGTCTGCAAGCTTTAAGGTGTGTGTGTGTGTGTGTGTGTGTGTGTTTCCCCACCCTGTATGTGGGGGTACTTGGCCATCAGCAGCAGGCCCCATCTCAGGGTGGTTCCAGTGGTATCCGTCCCTGCGACAAACAGGTCGCCAACAGTAAAGTGCAGGTTGTTGTTGTGGAAGTAGGAACCCGGCTGGTCTGACTCCTGAGAGGGAACAGGTACAGAATGCCATGGAGACCATGAACAATTAATTTAAGAAAGCATTACACGTTAAAGATGTATTTCAGCGCATGATAAATGTGTTATTTGTCACTTGTTAGAAAGCCTAAGCAGGAGTTTGCAAACACAATAAGACTCCTTACAATGACCACGTTTACATGCACACCATATTCCTATATTGATCAGAATATGGTAATATTCCGATTATGTACGAGTCATGTAAACACCTTAAAAACGATTGACAAATTCCGATTAAGCCAATATATATTACCAATATTATTAAACTCCTCCCTGATCTTATTGCTATGGGTGACCAGACAGCATCACTCTTGGGATCATAGTGGCTTCTTCACCACCACCCTCCAGAGCAGCACACACACATTTATATACAGAATACTATAAACCCCAATTCCAGAAAAGTTGGGACAGTCTGTATAATGCATATAAAAGTAGAAAGCAGTGATTTGTAAATTCTCTTTTACATTTATATTAATTGAAAACAGTACAAAGAAAATATATTTATTGTTTTACATTATCAACTTTATTGATTTTTGTAAAAATGTGCTAATTCTGAATTTGATGCCTGCAACACGTTACAAAAAAGTTGGGACAGGGGCAAAAAATAAATAAATAAAAGACTGGGAAGTTCAAAAAACACCCGTTTGAAACATTCCACAGGTAAATGGGTGATGCTATGTGGTTAAAGAAGAAGCACAGTCTCCCGGTCTGGTTCTCTCTCTCCATACCTGCTGCTGCCGAACTAGAAAGGAGTCCACAAATCCCCTGAGGTCCTGGGGGTTGAGTGTATCCTTCAGTCCCTGCGCCAGCCCCTTAATATCCTCAATGTTATCATCGGTGTTCTTCAAAATCTGGGTCCGTTTCACCAGCCACCGGCCACAGCACCAGCGCAGCCATGGGAATATGATGTACAGCTGCAGTAACCGGCCCAAAACCCAAAACAGCTCAGGATCAGAACCACAAAACACTTTGAATGTTTTTAAAGCAACCTCTCCAACTGCTTTATCCCTGATTTTAGAAACTGGCAATTGCACCTCTGGAGTCACCTCTCTGTCACCTGTAATCACTACTGAGGGCTCAAATACTTAGACATCAGAATAAGATGGTCAGTTACTGACAATTTTGAAAGAAGTCCAAAGTTTATATTTGCAAACATTAACCTGCCAGTTAAAAGATTAAATAGTGTGCAAAATAAAATTCCAACTTTCCAGAATTATTCAGCATTAATCCTGGAAAAATGTTTAAAGGGATAGTTCGGAATTTTGGACATAATGTCTCAATTACGACTTACCCATGATGTAGTTTATTGATGGAAACCATTTTCAGATAATTCCATGCTGTCCCTTCTTTTGGACATACACACATTGCTAATGCTAGTGCAACTCTAAGGTAACCGGTATAATCCACTACCAAACACACTTAAACACTCCACAGTGCACCCAATGCAAATAAAATACGACGACAGTCTATCGGGGTTATTTTCAGTGATTATACCATCTTTTTTTTTTTCAAGTCAAACTATCGTTGAATCCTTTACTTTGTGCTCACCTAAATTCTCTGTGGAAGTACGGCGTTAGTTTAGTAGGTAACGTAAAGTAGCCTATAGCTCTGCCGTCATATGTCGTGTCGGCCAAAAACAATATTGCGCGTGTGAAAGAATCAGACTCGTAGTATTGTTATTGTTCAGGTAAGATGGTATTTCGTTGTGTGCATTTCAAGGTTGTTAAAATCATGCAAAAAAATTTCACCGATTTCCAGTGGAAGATCAACAAAGAAAACAGCTGTGGCTTCTTGCTGCTCGCATGAAAATCAAAAAAGGACGGTCGGGACACCCTCTACTGAAGGAGACTGCTGTGCCATCACCTGTTTTTCTTCATGCACTGAAAACAACTGACGAGCAGGTAACTAATAAATGATTGCATGCGTGATCTATCTGTTCAATTTAGCTAGCTAGTTGCCACGATTGGGAAGTCATGGAAGTGGTCAAACTTTTCCTGCAAATTGGTAGCCAGTGTGCTTGCTTGTATATGCTGTGTTATTCTGTAGCATGTTTGTGTTTAGCTGACTTGTCTACCAAAAATGTAACGTTACGGCAAAACGGATTGTGTTGGCAACTGTGGAGTACAGCAGATAGCCTACAGGCAGATACCCTGGCTAATCTACAGCTAGCTCCGCCGCCGTACTTCCACTGAGAATTTAGGTCAGCACAAAGTAAAGGATTCAACGATAGTTTGACTTGAAAAATGATGGTATAATCACTGAAAATAACCCCGATAGACTGTCGTCGTATTTTATTTGCTTTGGGTGCACTGTGGAGTGTTTAAGTGTGTTTGGTAGTGGATGCTACTAGATACCTTAGAGTTGCGCTAGCATTAGCAATGTGTGTATGTCCAAAAGAAGGGACAGCATGGAATTATCTGAAAATGGTTTCCATCAATCAACTACATCATGGGTAAGTCGTTAATTGCTAGGGATAGCTGCTACATTATGCGAAGGATGTGCTTTGCCTTGTCTTATGTAGATCTTGATGATGTCTCTGTACGCACTTACTGTACGTCGCTTTGGATAAAAGCGTCTGCTAAATAAATGTAATGTAATGTAATGTAATTGAGACATTATGTCCAAAATTCCAAACTATCCCTTTAAAGGGTAACTACACCCTAGATCACTTTTTTTTTCTTGCTGTAAACGTGTTTGTATGCCAACCTTATAGTGAAAATTACTCATGCATTCCGTTATTTCAACAAGTCTACCTTTATACAAAAGGATAATTATAAAAAAAACTGTGCCAGTACCCGTATTTCAGATGAACCGGCCAGCCGGGTAATTTCATTGGCCCTGTCGACCATTTTTTGAAATGTGGAATCAGCGTAGTCAAAGCGGCTGCCGTACATGATGGCACTGATTATGTTGGAGACAGAGTAATTCACTGGCTGAGTGGTGTTGAAAGGCTTGCCTAAAGACCAAATAAAGAAAAACAAAACCATGTTTTTTCCCCACAAAAAAACAAAACTTTTTTTTTAAACAAAAGAGTTTAAAGGACAGAAAACAATTCTCCAAATTTACTCAACATCCTTGCAGTCTACAACAAATTTAATAATAAATATAGCTGCAAGCAGTAATTCCTGGAGGCCAAGCTGCATTAGCACATTTGTCAAACACAGAGACTCTATTATGGGGATCACAACTTTATATTTCCAACAGATATGATGGACTATCCCATCAACTAATCTGATGCATCAGTGATTTTCCTAGATGAGTATTATAATACAAAATGGTGGACAATTCAAGACAGACCTGACTCAAAAAGCACATATCTATGTTAATCAGGGCTTTTGTCATTGTTGTAAGGGAACAGTGATTCTTTTGGATCTCTGTAGCACCACCATGTGGTTAGATTCAGCTAATCCTTTGCAACTGGAGTCTTGATCTAACTATCAATCACCCCACACAAGTTTCATAACTTTATGGAAAGCGGTTTTTATTATTAGCATTTATATGATCTTTTTTTGACGTAGACCTTAAAAAAAGTAATGGCAATGTGAAGGCATGAGAGATGAGTCTGAAGACCACTGTTTTGAGGAACAGTAGCATTTTAAGTGTTTTTAGGACTATTCAAGATTTCTGAAAATTCAATATATTGGTCCATGTTTCCTTGATGGACATTTGTTCAGTGTGAGGAGGGACATCTACTGACATCAACTCTCTAGGAGCTATGATTGTTTAATTATTGGAAATTCAACTGATTATTATAGCACCACCAAATTTCGTAAGGGCATATCCCAAGTTTCATCAGACTCATGTATGTATGTTCCTCTAATGATAGAGAGAAGTTTACGGGAGAGTATAATTCTGAGGGAATCCCCCAACATGATTCCCTGCTCATGAATTAAAAATTAGGGAGAAAATGGGGGGTTACAGCATTTTTTAAATAAAATGTTGATTGAATTCAGGCCCATTTCTCTCGCACCCTTAAAATTCTCAAACACCTCGATGAGGTAGCGCGATTCCTCGATGATCTTCTCCTCGCTCCCCCTCTTGCCCATTCCGAAGTCGCGCAGGTTGCTGAGGGCGAAGCGTCTCAACTCCTTCCAGGTGTCTCCGTTGGTGAACAGAACCCCTGGGAGAGGGCAGAATGCCAGGGGGGGGGGGGGGGGGGGGGGTTTACAGCTGATGCTCCGCTGGAATGCCTAGTGCACCGCTGTAGTGCTGATTTTGTGATTTGCAAAATGTCAACGACCGACAGCTGTGCCTATGGTGGGCTGCTATTACATGTAGATGGTCAAACAGATGGATGGGATTGGACTGGATGGCGTACCGTGCCCTTTCGAAAGATCTCTAAACAGGGGTGTAATTTCCCGGTCTCCAAACTCTTCAGCGTAGTTGACCAGCGCCTGTTTGACAGTCTTGTAGCCTGCCAGGACAACCACTTTCCTCCGGCCAAAGTATACAGTGAACACAGATCCATATTTCTTAGACATCTGGAGAGACAGAAAATATATTAACAGGATTTGAATGACACTTCCTCTGGGAGTGTGTTCATCATTTTTCTGTTAATAATTCAGTTTGTCCTGTTATTGAAAAACACAAAACATGAACATCCACAACATTGTAGTTTTAGATTGTAGAGTGTAGCATTTGACACCATTAACCATTATAATTAATAGACGCAAACACTGGCCACAGTCATGAACATGTTCCTATTTAACAGAACATGTCTCTCTCTCCAGCAATTTCTACTTTTCTACTCTATTGCTAATTTTGCTTCTTGATCTATATGACTCCCTTGTGTAAAATCATGTACAAGCATAATGGTGATGGTAGAGGCGAGTTTTCCCCTCATCATTGGAAAGCACTTTCTGTTGCCGGCCAGTGAGAAAGGCGCTATATAAATTTAAGGCATTATTATTATTATAATGTACCTTTTCACTGTTATGCCAATGACACCCAGCATCTCCCAATTATATCTAATATATTGATTTTAGTAAGTCGGCTGTTTGACAGAATTGTGTAATGAATGTCAAAAGCTGGATGTCTCAAAATTCTTTGGCAATAATTATATAATAATTTCAATCAATGCAAATTCTTTAAGCTGTTGCATTTTAATGTCACTTTAAGTGTTACATATATTTCAGTCCATAGAGTCCCATTCCCAGTGTGTGCTTAACATAACATCACATAACTTAATGATGAGAACAGGCCATTTGCACAACAATGTTCGCCATTTTCCTATCACTAAAGGGCATCTAGTGCTCACCGTTTCCCTACAAACTAGATAGTATCTAACACAATATCAAGCCTGGTCTGGAAAACACCCAGCGTTTCTTCCTCTACTACATGACCTGGCAAGCTATTCCACACAGTGACTACTCTCTGTGTGACAGAATACTTCCTGATGTCTTTGCGGTATTTACCTTTCGCTAATTTCCATCTATGCCCCCTCGTTCTACTAACAGAACTCAACCTGAATAATCTCTCATAGTTCACTTTGTTAATCCCTTCTTTGAATTTAAAAGCCTAAATCAAATTGCCCCGAAGTCTCCTTTTACTAAACTTAAACAGTTTTAAGTATCTTAAGTCTTTCCTCATAACTTTTATCTTTCATACCAAGAACCAATTTAGTTAGCCCTTCTTTGAACTTTTCTAGAGCCTCTATAAGTCTTTTTCAAATTGAGCACATTCCAATTGTTTCTCCCATAAAGTAGTCCTGCCTTATTGTTTATTTCCTACATGTAAGAACTTTACATTTAGCTATATTGAATTTAATTTACTTCTGGATTCTCTTGGATTACTTTAGTAGATTCCAAACTGATCGCTAAACCTCACAGTTTTGTATTGTGAGCAAATTTGACTAATGTACTGTCAATGCCCTTATCAAGGTCATTTATGTACAGCAGACGGCAGAGGCCCCAACACTGATCCTTGTGGGACTCCACTTCCAACAGTACCTGGCTTGCTCAGATAAGATCCCTCCTACTACTACTCTTTGTGTTCTACCCTGTAGAGAGGTCCGAACCTACTCAGAAGTAGAACAGGAGGTTTGACTTTTAACTTCCTGCAACAAGTTTTACTTTTAATCAAAAGAAAGTGGCCGCTTACACCTTAAACCAATTTATTGATGAAATGTTGAGGGGACTCATCACTTTGTTTCTGTCTGCCTAAAGTACCCAAAATGGATGCCACATTGTATGTCTGTTGTAAAATGTGTACATAACAAATCAATATGGTTTTAGTCTTCACAAATGTTAAAGCAATATTTCCTATAATTTAATACCCATCTATTTTAGACATCTATTTCACTCAAGACTTCAGAGGATGGGATGTTTTTGAATAATCATTAATAAAGGCTGAGTCAAACACTGCTCTTACTGTCATACATAGTTAAATCCCTTGCTTGTTTACGTATTGTGGTGTGGGTTGTATTGTAGGGCGGGTTTTTGGAGTCAGTAGTCCAGAGTCATTTTCTTAGTCCATGTCCATCTGTGGCTGGAGGCTGTGGCTGAAGTTGAAAACACTGCATCTTCTCTGGGATAGCCTTGACATGTAGATCAAACCAGCTCTGACCCCTTTTAAAGCATTTTTAAAAAAGCTCCTTTATTGACTTCTATCAAGTTGTGACCCCTGATGTGTAACATTTTTATTCTGTATTAAATCATCATTTTTCCATTTTTATTATTTTATTTCTTGCTGCTTTTATACCATCTCATTTTTCTGTTTCTTTTATTTTGCTTTTGATTTTGTTTGAGCTGTTTTGCCCATGTTTTACTTCTTTATGCACTTTTTTACAGTGCAGTCGGTATTTGGACAGCGACACAGTTTTTTGTTGTTGTTTTAGCTCTGTACTCTGCCTTTAATTTAAGGGTAATTACACATATCCAGTAATCCGTAAGCCCTTTTATTCCTCTTTGTTGCCTAAACCTGTTTGTGCACTTACCTCACTCTGGATAAGAGTACCTACTAAATGCCTAAACATGAATATGTCGACTGGTTTATGTTGCTGAAGTCCTATACGTACTATTGTTTAAGGACAATTACATAACTTTACCTGTATGTTTTTTAGTGCATCCATTTAAAATGAAAATCAGTGCATTGGCACTTTCTAAAACGGGTTTAATCTGAATTACAGGGAGTGGAATAAATGTTGTCAGCATGCCAAAGCACGTATATTTAACCTTGCTATTATATTCCGGCCTATATGACCCAAAATCACATTGTTTTTGTATATCTTCAAACTGGTGATTTTCCTCAGGAAACGCCTTTAAGACATCCTAGAGAAATATGAAATGCAGTGCAGTCCAAAAGTATTTCAGCTTTGATTTGAGGTTGTTTACATCCATATTGGGTGAACCGTGTATCAATTGTAGCCCCTTTTATACATAGTCCTATTATACATAGTCCTATAGCCCCCCCCCCCGCGCCTCCCCATTTTAGGGGAACAAAAGTAATTGGACAAATTAACAGAAACATAAAGTTGTCATATTTAATAATTGGTTGCATATCCTTTGCATGCCATGACTTGATGTCTGTGATCCAACAACATCAAATTTATCTTGATGTCTCATTTTCAGGTACTCTTACAAGCAATACTATAACCTCTCTGCAGTTCAATGGATCTCTATGGGAATTGGAGGTGGGGGGGGGGGGGGGTGTAATTTACAGCTTAATCTAGCCCCCGCTAGATTAAGCTAAATTACGCTGGAACAGTATGGAACACATAGTCCTATAGCCCCCGCTAGATTAAGCTAAATTACGCTGGAACAGTATGGAACACATAGTCCTATAGCCCCCGCTAGATTAAGCTAAATTACGCTGGAACAGTATGGAACACATAGTCCTATAGCCCCCGCTAGATTAAGCTAAATTACGCTGGAACAGTATGGAACACATAGTCCTATAGCCCCCGCTAGATTAAGCTAAATTACGCTGGAACAGTATGGAACACATAGTCCTATAGCCCCCGCTAGATTAAGCTAAATTACGCTGGAACAGTATGGAACACATAGTCCTATAGCCCCCGCTAGATTAAGCTAAATTACGCTGGAACAGTATGGAACACATAGTCCTATAGCCCCCGCTAGATTAAGCTAAATTACGCTGGAACAGTATGGAACACATAGTCCTATAGCCCCCGCTAGATTAAGCTAAATTACGCTGGAACAGTATGGAACACATAGTCCTATAGCCCCCGCTAGATTAAGCTAAATTACGCTGGAACAGTATGGAACACATAGTCCTATAGCCCCCGCTAGATTAAGCTAAATTACGCTGGAACAGTATGGAACACATAGTTGGCTAAATGGCTATAAGGTAAGTTATCAGGGGTCTGAAGTATCAAACAAGCCTCACTCTGCTGCCAGATATGCTAATAATAATAATAATAATGGCATGTTTTTTGTTCTTACCTCACAGAGAGACACTTGGAGGTGTTTGAGGTCGAAGTGGAGCAGGTTCCCGAGGAGAGGCAGGGGTCTGGGTCCCGGTGGGTCTTTTCCTGCCCCAGGGCTGGAGGAGAGCAGGTAGAACACAAACAGCACCAGCACCACCCCCAGAAGGGTCAAGGGTGGGGGCATCTGGGGTAAAAGCCCCTCCAACATGGCCATGGCCCCCACGGAGAGCGATAGAAAGGGAGAGAGGGGGAGTGTGAGAGAGGAAGAGATTAGTAGCAGTGGTAGTATTTTCTCTTATTTTCCAGAGAGATGGAGTGAAACAGAGAGAGAAGAGATTTTAATAGCAGCAGCAGTAGCACAGCTCGTGTTTTCTCCTATTTTTGAGAGACAGATGGAGGGAGAGAAAGTGAGTCGACAGCATCACCACTCCAGAGCAACAACGCAGCAAGTCTCTCTTGACAACAAGGATCCTTCTGCTCCTTCCGGGTACTTGAGAGTCACGGTGGGGAAAAAACGTCTCTCAGGTCAGTGGGCGGGACCAAAGCTGACAAATCACAAACAAACGCTGCCTGCATGTTCGTCCCAGTGATATTTAACACGACTGAATTGCTTCTACAAATCAGGCCCGCCAGAAACCCACGGTAAAAATTACAATTGCGTGGTGGATTTTTTAAAATTCTGCAATATTCTGTAGAATGCATGTCCAATTCCCACCCTAATTTGGAATGTCCAAGGGCCCAATCTTACACCCGGCGCGAACCCAAATGAAAGTCTTTGCTATCTTACACATCCATTATAGCCCCTAGCGCTTATGTCGGTTAAATACCAAGTGATGTTGCGCCCATAGTGAGTGAACTGGGCGGGTTGGTCTTTAAATGAGGTGTGGCCAGGATTATTTTTGGCGTATTGCTATCTTGAGCCAGCAGAAAGCGCTTGCGCTAAAAATACCAAAAACCTGGTCTAAAGTCATGTCGCAGTTGTTTACATATCATTTTAACGGCGCATATAAGTGTGTCTACATAGGCGTGTGCACAACTCGCGTACACCCTCCTGTCTGTTACACACAGGGGCACGCACAAGCATGACTAAAAATATCAAGATTACAATGTGAAAAAATGTATTATTGTGTAGGCTATAATAATATAATAAAAATGCATAATAATAATAAAAGGGTCCAAAGGTCAAAGACCACATACCTGTCCCTCAGCGAAGGGGAATGCCACATTAAATTGCTTTCAGCCCACTCCATCAAAATCCAGGCAATGTCGATGGTACGTATAAGGTCACGTGTATAGATTATTCACAATTAACCTGGATCAAGCTATGACTTCGCCCATATTTGCCAATAATTCCTGTAATCTTTTGGGGGGACAGTCTTCTGTTACGCCTAATTATTGTCATTCAATGGAAAACTCGCACACTGCAATAGACGGACATTTGAGTTCTGAAAATGCACTTCAGATGTCATTACAATACAGCTCTCTAGGCCTACAGCTTGTAAGTAAACAGAATGGTTTTTACTGAATGGTTTTTCAAATAGCCTAGACTATAGTCCCCGGGATTCGCTGTGCATAAGGTTTTTTCGATAGCCTACGTTTAAAAAACCGGAGATAAATTTCACCATGTTAACTGAATTTTAGCCTTGTTCTTCGTCCTTCATATTTTTTTAATTGCAGTGACCAGGCTTCCATACTCTCAGCTTATTAAAACCCCGCTGATTTCACCTGTTATACCATAACTAAACAAAACGATTTTAAAGAGAACAATTCATTCACAATTCATTTTAATGCCATTCTCTGCATGTGCACATTAATTTCATGCAGGAGCAGGTCTGTTTCACCTGCTTTAAATTGCGCTTTTCATGGTCTTCCTGGGAAAGTGGACTTGTTTTTAAAGCATTAAGCTGCTAGTAAAACGCATTGGTCACATTTCCATAAGCAGGACATTATAAAACAAGGGAAAATATGCGTGGACCACTGGGTTGCCAACCTGACTGCTTTATTGAATTTATTGTCATCATTAAGGCAAAATAATGGTATTTATGTTATTAATCAATATTAGAATGCAGGTAATGAACTTCGGATGAAGCTTGAACTTCGAGAACTCCATGAGAACAGCCTCATGGTATTGATGTTTGACAATGTTTCGTTGCATAATCAAACGAAATTCATTAAACAAGCAGGGCGCAGGCTAACTTGGCGTTTTCTAAGGTGAGATGGAAGCCATTGGTAGCTTATTCTTAGCTGTTGCAGGTGCTTTTAAGGAAATTTAACCGCATATATTTTGTAAAATAACAGCACTGTCGGGAATTACCGGGAACTCATAATGGTTATTCCGAATAATGTTGATCAGACTATTGATCCATATAGCCCTGATCGCACT
Organism: Synaphobranchus kaupii; assembly: GCA_029718625.1. NCBI lineage: Eukaryota > Metazoa > Chordata > Actinopteri > Anguilliformes > Synaphobranchidae > Synaphobranchus > Synaphobranchus kaupii. The sequence continues at coordinate 4,316,082 of CM056379.1, forward strand.
AAACACGCACGAGCATGCCTGTTTTGCCATCATAAGCAATCCGCCAAGGTAGAAAAGCAGGCTTTTAAAGGGAATGGGATATGACATTTTGATTGGTTTATTGCATGTCACGTCCAAGACACACCTATAATTAATGAAGAGACTAGGTTCAGCCCAGTTGCACGTTGCACCGTGCTTAGTGCTCAAAAAACACGCCGTCAAACTAGCAAAAGTGGACTTGGACACGCCCTAAATGCACGTTACGCCATGCGTTTAGACAAAGCCCTAAGATCGCCAAGATAGAGCCCCAATTATCTGTAATCGCAGCCACGTTGTACAGATGCTCATGTGTCTGCCACAAATCCACAAGTTGCTCCTCATTGTTAGCACTCCAGAAAACATGTTTATTCGGCTCAGCCATTGCGCATCTTGTTTACTTCTGTATTTCCCCCCCCTCTTACTTCCTCTGTCGCAAAATACATTTTCATAGGCTACTGAAAATTCCCGTTGCCAATGGGTCTTTGATAAGAAAATCCTTGCCTAGCTTAAATGGATTTTGCGAGTCGGTCAGAAGAAGATACCATAGTATTGATTCTATCTGAGAATATGCATAACATGACAGAGTTTCCTCCTCAATATAATTATTAGTGCTTGTATTATTATTAATATGTACGTTAGTTCTTCCACTCCACCACAGTCTTATGCCACATGTTTGATATTGTCATTTTCACATTGCAAGAGCATTTCACATAGCCTACTGTAGTGTAAGCATTCATAGGTGGCTCAGTCATGTTTTTTGTTTGATTTGCTGTGAAGCTAGAACATTTGCCAGCATTTTCCTGATGGTGGAATATTATTTTATTGCAATCTTATCGTACATAATATAGACGATGAAGTATTAGTATCTCCCTGGCTATACTTGTCACTTAGGCAGTGGTTCTCAAACTTGTTGACCAAATTTAGCATCTGCACATAGGCCAAATTAACATAATATAAACATATTAAATAATTTTGAAACTACCAACAGGAGATACATGTATAACATTTCTGTTAAGAGTATTTACATTCAACAGGCTTGAGAGATTATTATTATTTTTTTAAATGAGGATATTGTAGAGAGAGAGCAAAAACATCACAAGAATGAAAGGGCTACAACAGGCTTTTTTTTAAGGCTAACATGAGATGCATGAGGACAGTCAATGCAGACAGGGGGGTTGGCTTTTTAAAAGTTTATTTCCTAAAGTAAACACACAGTTTGCAAAGGCAATTTTTACATTTCTGACAGTCAATTATTTAAAAGCAGCGTGATTCTACATTTATCTCAAACAATTAAACCTGATTAAAATGCAGTAAATTAAAAGTTAACCACAAGAAAATACATGAAAAAATTAAAATAAACGATATTAAGATAATATAACCAAGCAAGATAAATCATAGTTTCTCATTTTGGCTACATTTTTGTTGATTTTGCCCATAAGTATCAAAATACTCTAGTGCTCAGGAATGAGTGGTCGAAGAAAATAGAAAAAAAAAATAGGAAAAGAAAATAGAAAAGCACCGTCTCCTCAACTGTGGAGGGAGACTTATTTAGGAATCTAGCAGACACTCATATCCACAGAGACGTACAAATATTTACAAACTCAATATCAAGAAAGATTTGGTGAAGAAGGTGAGGTTCACACCCATCAGCTGGGACTAGGGTTTAGATCCGGCTCACAGCGCACAGCTGGTGGGGGGAAGGGTTGAGGGTGAAACCCACAGAAGGTGTGAGATCCAACTCGTCCTCGGACACCCCCGGTGGAGGTGAGAAGTGGAACCTTTGCAGGAGGAAGGTGAAGAACAGGAAGAGCTCCATCCTGGCCAGGCTCTCTCCCAGACAGGCCCGTCGCCCTGCGAGGAAGAGATAATCACAGCACATAAATACAACTACGAGAGCAAGAGAGAGAGATAATCACAGCACCTAAATACAGCTACAGGAGAGAGAGAAAGAGACAATCACAGCACCTAAATACAGCTACAGGAGAGAGATAATCACAGCACCTAAATACAGTAACAGGAGAGAGATAATCACAGCACCTAAATACAGCTACAGGAGAGAGAGAGATGATCACAGCACCTAAATACAGCTACAGGAGAGGGAGAGATAATCACAGCACCTAAATACAGCTACAGGAGAGAGAGAACCTTGAGACCCATGAGGATTAGGCAAAGTAGGAGGAAGAGACGGGAAAAGCCATGGTTATGTTTAAGAAGTGTTGTCTTTATATTTTTGGTAATCCTGCTTCAGTTTTTTAATTTTTCGTTTTTTAAAATGCTGCGTTCCTTATTGAATCTATACGGGACACACTTTGTTCCATATTTTCCTACTACATAAAGTTCCATACACACAAAGTCTTTCACAATAGTGATAATAACATAATCATGAATAAAATCAAACTAGTTTCACATGAAATAGGCTAGCTGAGAATGAGTGTTAGCAGATAAACCTTGCAAGCACGGCTCTGCTTGTCACGTTTTTGTCTGGTTTTGTTTTTCCATTTCTATTATTCCTTTGTTTGAAAACTGCTGTTTAGCTGCTGCAAAATGTTTTTTTCTGGCTGCTGCTAAATGTTTCTCTATTTAAAAATGGTGCTTAGCGATTCTCACGAATATTGCATTTGACCAATCAGCAATGTTCAATACTGCAAGCTCCACCCCAGGAGTTCCGAACCATCGAAAGTACTACCTCCCGAGCAGGGACTAAAAAGGAGGATTGGAATCATGCCCCAGGAACTAAAATTGGCCCTGGTTCCTCCGGTGGAAAAGGGGCTTGAGTTCCACAAGAAAAGTACCGGAACAGGTTCCTGTGGTGGAAAAAGGTAAAGTGTGTGTCTCTCCTCTCCTCTGAATGAAAACAGCAACCTGTGGATCAGGGAGCTGATGTGTCATATCTGCAGCATTCTTGCATTGGTTAAAGATTAGAGAGCTTTGCCATGTACTGCACTGAGCTCTACCTGCAGAGAAGGGCATGAAGGCGTCTCTCCTGATGAAGCAGCCCTTCTCATCCAGGAAGTGACCAGGGTTGAAGCTGTGGGGGGTCTCCCACTCTTCCTCATCCTGCAGCACTGACATTAGGAGTGGGATCACCGTAGTTCCCTGTAAAACACACAGACACATAGAGGAACAGGTTCTCAGATAGCTCCTACATCCTAGCTATAAGGCTGTTGAACTCCCCCCACACCTTAAAGACAAGGCATTGACTGCCACCACAGACAATGGCTGTGTCTCAAACGGCAGAAATGCTGCCTTCAAAGGCATCATTTGAAGGCAGGAAGGCATCGAGGCGTGTCTCATTCCAAAGTTTGCATAAAATGCTGCCTTCTAAGGTGCATTTGAAGGCAGCATCGCATGTATCCTTCTCCGGGTATGATATCCCATAAGTCTTTGCGATTACAGCAGGGTTCTCACTTCCGTTAAATTAATGGCGGTCGAAAACAACGATGCGGTATTTGCCGCAGTACCAGGGGAGATTTTTTACAGTAATATGCAGTAAACTCCATAATTTGTTGTAGTTATACAACCCCAATTCCAAAAAAGTTGGGACACTATGTAAAATGCACATAAAAGCAGAAAGCAGTGATTTGTAAATTCTCTTTTACATATATTTAATTGAAAACAGTACAAAGAAAAGATATTTAATGTTTTACCATATCAACTTTATTGATTTTTGTAAATATACGCTATTTCCGAATTTGATGCCTGCAACACGTTACAAAAAAGTTGGGACAGGGCCAAAAAAAAGACTGGGAAGTTAAAAAAACACCTGTTTGGAATGTTCCACAGGTAAACAGGTGAAGTATTAAATATATTTTCTTTGTACTGTTTTCAATTAAATATATGTAAAAGAGAATTTACAAATCACTGCTTTCTGCTTTTATGTGCATTTTACATACTGTCCCAACTTTTTTGGAATTGAGGTTGTATATAAAAATGCATTTTAATTATTTAATACACTGGAGTAGTGCATCTAATGTTTTTAAGCCTCTATGAGCTTTCCAGTAACTAGCCAGCTAGCTTGCTAGCAAGCTGACTGTAGTGTAATGAACAAACGTAAACACTGATCTCACGTGACTGATCTCTCGAAGTGCGTCCCAAATTTGTTGCCTTTTGAGGTACCTTCAGAGGGAGTAGCCTTTATTTAATCCAGAAAGAAGAGGAAGATGAGAGAGGGATGCAGTAAACAGAGGAAGAGAGGAGAGAGGGAGGGAGGAAGAGAAGGATAGAGATGAGGGGAGGTGATAGAACCTTCTTGATGAAGTATCCCTGGAAGGTGATGTCACAGCTGGTGGTGTGGGGAAGACTCATGGGTACAATGTTAGCCAGTCGCTGGATCTCGTGGATCACGGCGTCTATGTAGGGCAGGTTCCTCCGGTCCTCCACCCGGGGTTCCCGTTCCCCAATGACCCGACTCAGCTCCTCCTGAACCCGGTCTGCACCCAGAGAGCGAGAGAGAGAGAGCGAGACATTTTTACATTTACATTTTAGGCATTTAGCTGACACTCTAGATTTATAAATCACCAACATTCCAAGCAGCAATTAATGAGAGTGTAATGGTTGGTCCATAACACTTGCACATGTGAGTGTGCTTGTTTGCAAGCTTTAAGGTGTGTGTGTGTGTGTGTGTGTGTGTGTGTGTGTGTGTGTGTGTGTGTGTGTGTTCCCCCACCCTGTATGTGGGGGTACTTGGCCATCAGCAGCAGGCCCCATCTCAGGGTGGTTCCAGTGGTATCTGTCCCTGCAGCAAACAGGTTGCCGACAGTAAATATCAGGTTGTTGCTGTGGAAGTAGGAACCCGGCTGGTCTGACTCCTGAGAGAGAACAGGTACAGAACACCATAGCGACCATGAACAATTAATTGAAGAAAGTATTACATGTTAAAGATGTATTTCAGAGCAATATAAATGCGTTATTTGTCACTTCTCAGAAAGCCAAAGCAGAAGTTTGCAAACACAGCAAGACTCCTTAGATTGAATGACTGGACCTGGCTTCCAGTTCCGTGCAGAATTTCATCAGCTAACTTTTTTACAGATTTCCATCGACTTTGATAGTGTGGTAGTGCCAACTTCAGTCAATCAATCAATCAATCTCTTTAGCACTTAAGCTATTACGAGAAACTGAAAATTGCAAGTCTACGCTGTAAGATTGTATTCTTTGAGGTAACATGTTTTGTACGCTGCCTTGTATAAAATTACATTATTTGCCACACAGCCGGATTTATAAATAGAATTTGACAGCCTTCTTTCTGGGTTATTTGCAGATAGACTAGGAATTGAGTCATTGAGCTATTCCCACCTTTACAACATTATGAAAACTTACTCAATAAATATATTGAAAAAGTGCTAACGTCAAATTCAGGCACCTTCATAGGCAGCATTCTGTGATGTTTACAAATTGGAATAGCACTTCCAATTGTGCTTTCTACATTTCCACACCAAGAATTTGGCAGACATTCTTATCCGGAGTGATGTACACGGCTTACGTTCTTTACCTACATCCTCACAGTTACAAGCCCAGTTCCCTAAGCACTATGCAACACCTCCATTTTACTTGCAACCTAATATGTGAGTACTTTGGGAAAATGGAACTCAAGCTACGTCTTTGGTATACAGTCTAGCCTCTACCATAGACAAACAGTATATACACTGCCCTGCCAAAAAAAAAGTCGCACACTCTAATATTTCGTTGGACCGCCTTTAGCTTTCATTACAACGCGCATTTGTTGTGGCATTGTTTCGACAACCTTATGCAATGTCACAACATTTATTTCCATCCAGAGTTGCATGAATTTTTGGCTGAGATCTTGTATTGACGACAGGAGAGTCGATCCACTCCGTAAAGTGTTCTCCAGCACATCCCAAAGACTTTCAATGGGGTTAAGGTCAGGAATCTGGTGGCTAATTCATGTGTGAAAATGATTCCTTATGCTCCCTGAACCACTCTTTCACAATTTGAGCCCGATGAATCTTGGCATTGTCATCCTGGAAAATGCCCATTGATGGGATAACCTGGTCATTCAGTACATTCAGGTACTTAGCTGACTTCATTTTATTGCTGCATAATGTTGCTGAGCCTAGACCTGACCAACTGAAGCAACCCCAGATCATAACACTGCCTCCAGAGGCTTGTACAGTGGGCACTATGCATGACGGGTGCAATGGCGACTTTTTTTTTGGCCAGGCAGTGTATATATATACAGTCAAGCCGGAAAGTCACCTTCTCCACGTTTTATTATGTTACAGACATAATTATTCTACAATAGATTGAGTTAATTTTTTGTCTCGAAATGCTACACAAAATAGTCCATAATGACAAAGTGAAAACAGGTTTTTAGACATTTGTGCTAATTAATTAAAAATCAAAATGTAAAATATCATATTTACACAAGTGTGCACACCCTTTGATATGACACCCAAAAGTGAGCTGAAGTGCATTTTGTTTCCACTGATACTGCTTGAGATGTTTCTACAACTTAATTGGAGTCCACCTGTGATAAATTCAATTGATTGGACATGATTGGGGATTGCCAACACCTGCCTATATAAGGTCCCACAGTTGACAGTGCATGTCAGAGCAAACTCCAAGCCATGGGGTCAAAGGAATTATCTGCAGACCTCAGAAACAGGATTGTGTCAAGGCATAGATCTGGAGAAGGGTATGGAAAAATCTCTGCAGCTTTACAGGTCCCAAAGAGCACAGTGGCCACCATCATTCGTAAATGGAAGAAGTTTGGAACCACCAAGAATCTTCCTAGACCTGGCCGCCTGGCCAAACTGAGCAATCGGGGAAGACGGGCCTTCGCCAGGGAGGTGAGGGTCACTCTGACAGAGCTCCAGCGTATCCTTGTGGAGATGGGAGAACCTTTCAGAAGATCAACCATCGAGGCAGCACTCCACCAATCAGGCCTTTATGGTAGAGTGGCCAGACGGAAGACCCTCCTTAGTAAAAGGCACATCACAGCCCTCTTGGAGTTTGCCAAAAGGCACCTAGAGGACTCTCAAACCATGAGAATCAAGATTCTCTGGTCTGATGAAACCAAAATTGAACTTTTTGGCCTGAATACCAAGCGTCACGTCTGGAGGAAACCAGGCACCGCTCATCACCTGGCTAATACCATCCCTACAGTGAAGCATGGCGGTGGCAGCATCATGATGTGGGGACGTTTTTCAGCAGCGGGAACGGGGCGACTAGTCCTGATAGAGGGAAAGATGAATGCAGCTAAGTACACCGAGATCCTTGAAGAAAACGTGCTCCAGAGCGCTCTGGACCTCAGACTGGGGTGAAGGTTTACCTTCCAACATGACAACGACCCAAAGCACACAGCCAAGAGAACAAAGGAGTGGCTTCGGAGAAAGTCTGTGCATGTCCTTGAGTGGCCCAGCCAGAGCCCAGACCTGAATCCAATTGAACATCTGTGGAAAGAGCTGAAAATGGCTGTGTACCGACGCTCCCCATCCAACCTGACGGAGCTTGCAAGGATATGCCAAGAGGAATGGGCAGAAATGTCCAGAAACAAGTGTGCCAAGCTCGTAGCTTCTTTCCCAAGACGCCTTGAAGCTGTAATCGCTGCCAAAGGTGCAGAAACCAAGTATTAGGCTAAGGGTGTGTACAGATATGTAACCCCTAAATAACCTATAATAGTCAGTAAAATAAAATTGCATATTTTCTAAAAACCTGTTTTCACTTTGTCATTATTGGCTATTGTGTGTAGATGTTTGAGGCAAAAAATGAACAAATGAACTCAATCTATTGTAGTATAAGTCTGTAACATAATAAAACGTGGAGAAGATGAAAGGGGTGTGCAGACTTTCCAGCTTGACTGTATATATATATATATATATATATACACCCTATGGTCTCTACCCTGGTTAATCTAAAGTGATAGCCATAGTAACACCAAGGGGCCAAGACTGGGCTTTCGTTTTGAAGCTCACTTCCTGGTTGGGCTGGGAGCGGCAATTGAACATGAACATTGAACATGTTCATGCCCATTGGGCATAACAATCTCTGTCCTCCTGCTCCCGTCGCCATTAGCTGGTCACTAAAGGTCATAACCCTTTCATGCACTACAGTGGACAGGCTTTTTAAAGTTTATTTTAACAGTCAAAAACATTTGTGATCTCCAAAAAATATCAGAGCAGATTCCTTGCACCTTTGCCTAAATTTTGATATGCTCCATATTGTTACATTTTATTGGCTTTTCTAGTTTTGATACAGTGAAGGTCAAAATGGCAGTTGGAGGTGGAAACATACAAACTAGGAATAGAATCTGTGAAAACCTTCTATTCCTAGAGAACAGAGCATGTTAAAAAATATATATTCTTATTAGGGAAGATGCAAGGAGCAGAATTAGTCATATTTGTAACAAAAAATTACCGTAGTTCTTGTATTGTATACGAAAAACCTTCTGTCCACTGAAGTGGACATCATGCATTAAGAGTTGTAATCTGCATGTGTGGTCTATGTTTTCAAGGGGCCACTTGGGGCACATTTCTGTGACCTAGGCGGGTGAAACGCATGCGGAGTTTGATGTGAAAAAAATATTGCTCTGCTTTGTAATAATTCATGCATGAAAGTTTTAAAATGGGGTGCGCAGTTGATTTTCCCTTCAGGTGGATGCATGTGCGCAACATCTTTTAGTGTGGGGAGACTGGTGCACGGACAGCCACCACGCGATCATTGACCAAGACAGATTCATATCAAACAAAATGATGACTCCACAAGAGAGGATCTCCCTGTGCTACAGCCTTCCTCCGCCTTCACAGCCGTTGTGAGGCTCCACCTGTTGGCCAACCACCATCCTCCATTGGGGTCTTTGTTTGAGTGACACTTCGTCTGACACCTCCCCCTTAATCTTACCGCGATGGGTGACTATACCAGGAGCTAAGCTCCAAAACAGCATCACTCTTGGGATCATAGGGGCACACAAGCTTCTCCACCGCAACAAGGTAGCGACCCTCCGAAGAGGCACACACACACACACACACACACACACACACACACACACACACACACACACACACACACACACACACACACGCACAATTATACACAGAATATATTTTAAATTTCCACATGAACAGCAGGTTCTGCTGGCAACAGGCACTGATATTTACATGACTTCTCCCAGTCAGAATGTCGGTCTGAATGCACTATCTGTGGAAAATCGCTCAGGATAAGAAGGTCTGCTTAGTGACTCTACTGTAATGTAATGAAGGCTTGCGGTTAAGGGTGAAGCACAGTGCGGTTAAACTGAGTCCTGGTATGGTTCTCTCTCTCCATACCTCCTGCTGCCGAACTAGGAAGGAGTCCACAAATCCCCTGAGGTCCTGGGGGTTGAGTGTGTCCTTCAGTCCCTGCACCAGCCCCTTAATGTCCTCAATGTTCTTGTCAGTGTTCTTCAAAACTTGGGTCCGATTCACCAGCCACCGGCCACAGCACCAGCGCAGCCACGGGAACATGTTGTACAGCTGCAGTAACCGGCCCAAAACCCAACACAGCTCAGGAGCAGAACCACAGAACACATTGAACATTTTTAAAGTTTAAAATCTCCCAAACGTCTTTCTCCCTAATTTGAGAAATCGTCATTTGCACCTCTGGAGTCACCTCTCTGTCACTTGTAATCACTACTGAGGGCTCAAATACTTCAGAATAAGATGGTCAATTACTGACAATTTTAAAGAAATCCAAAGTTTATATTTGCAAACATTAACCTGCCAGTTAAAATATTTAATAATGTGCAACTACCAGCTGTCGCACAGATTTCCATAATTATTCAGCATTAATCCTGGAATTATGTTTAATTGCTGGATCAAAACAGAATTGAACACAGTTGAGCTGCCAGTTAAAGATTCATATCATTGTACTTTTTCGTTAGAAACATGTTCAATCGACAATTCTCAGGGACCTGCAAGTGTTTTTAAATGGTACCTATTTTCAGCAAAAATTTATTTTTTTATATGAATGAATTCTGGAAAATTCCTACACATAATTACTGGAAACATTTTGTGGAAAATTACCAGACAACCACTGGAATGTTCTCAAATACCAGCATCTAAAGAGTTAAAATGTTTGCAATATGTACAATGCCCTCCACTATTATTGGCACCCCTGGTAAAGATGAGTAAAAAGGGTTATTAAAAATTAACCGTTTGGTGAATTAACTTAATCTCACACTGAAAAAATTAGAAAAATCCAACCTTTAATTGATGTAAATTCATTGTGAGAAAAAAAAAATCCCTCATCAAGAAATAGTTATTTTTAACAAAACCACGTGTGCCACAATTATTGGCACCCCTGCATTTATATATAGAATAAAGTAATCGTTTTTAATATTTGGTCGCATATCCTTTGCATGCCATGACTTCCTGATGTCTGTGACCCAACAACATCAAAAGACTCTGGATATCTTATTTTCTGGTACTCTTACAAGCGATACTATAACGTCTCTGCATTTGAATGGATCTTGAATTGGGGGGTGGGACTAGATTTAGCTGTAAATTACACTGGAACAGTATGGAACACATCGTTTGCTAAATGGCTCTAAGTCATCAAGGGTCATATCAAACAAGCATTAAAGCATCACTCTGCTGCCAGAAATACAGTAGATATGGATGGATAACTTGAAGGGTTTCTTCTCCTGACTTATTTTTCCATAGAGTTCAATAGGAAAATTTTCAGGAGAAACAATCCTTAAATTGATCCATCCATATCTACTGCATATCTGGCAGCAGAGTGATGGTTTGAGGCTCGTTTCATACCTCAAACCCTTGATGACTTACAGCTAAATCTAGTCCCACCCCCCAATTCCCATAAAGATCCATTCAAATGCAGAGAAGTTATAGTATCACTTGTAGGAGTACCAGAAAAAAAGATATCAAGAGTCTTTTGCTATAGTTGGGTCACAGACATCAGGAAGTCATGGCATGCAAAGGATATGCGACCAAATATTAAAAATGATCACTTTATTCTACATTATGTTAAACTGTCCAATATTTTTTGATGCCCGAAAATGGGGGGGACTATGTACAAAAGGTTCTATAATGGTTCATCCGATATGGATGGAAATACCCTCATATTAAAGCTGACAGTCTGCTCTTCAACCTCATTATGATTGTATCCCTTCAAACTCAAAAGTGCTAGAGTACAGAACCAAAATAACAAAAAATGTGTCACTGTCCAATGAATTATGGTGCTCACTGTATGCCATATACCCCAATGTTGTATTATTGCCTTGCCCATGAAGAATTACAAAACTTAAAATTTCTACCTTTATACAGAAGGATAATTACTTAAAAGTGCCAGTACCCGTATTTCTGCTGAACCAGCCAGGCGGATATTTTCATTGGCCCTGTCGACCCTTTTTTGAAAGGTGGGATCAGCGTAGTCAAAGCGGCTGCCGTACATGATGGCACAGATTATGTTGGAGACGGCGTAATTCACTGGCTGAGTGGTGTCAAAAGGCTCGCCTAAAGACCAAATAAAGAAAAACAAAACCAGGTTTTTTTTCCCACAAAGTTCCTGTTTTTTAAAGGGTTTAAAGGACAAAAAACAGTTCTCCAACAAATTTAATAATAAATATAGCTGCGAGCATCGATTCCCGGGGACCAAGCAGCGTAAGCAGCAGTCAAACACAGAGACTATTATGGGGATCACAACTTTATATTTCCAACAGATATGATGGACTATCCCATCAACTAATCTGATGCATCAGTGATTTTGCTGAATTATGAGCTCAGAAAAGGAATAGATGAGTATTATAATACAAAATGGTGGACAATTCAAGACAGACCTGACCCAAAAAGCACATATTTATGTTAATCAGGGCATTTGTCATTGTTGCAAGGGAACATTGATTTTTTGGATCTCTGTAGTGCCACTATGTGGTTAGACTGGGCTAAGCCTTTGCAGTTGGAGTCTTGATCTAACTCTCAATCACCCCACAAAGTTTTATTACTTTATGTCAAACGGTTTAAAAATTATTAGCATTCATGTGGAAGTTCATTGGCTCGTCATCCGGCCATTGTTTTGATGTAGACCATACAAAAGTAATGGCAATATGAAGGCATGAGAGATGAGTCAGAAGACCAAATTGTGTGGAAATTTGTTACATTTTTTTTGGAGCAGTAGCATTTTAAGTGTTTTAAGACTATTCAATATTTCAGAAAATTCTATATATTGGTCCATGTTTCCTTGATGGAAAATTACTTCAGCGTGAAGAGGGACATCTACTGACATTAGTTTCAATTCTCTAGGTCAAGCATTGCAGGAGCTATGATTGTTTAACAATTGGAAATTCAACTGATTACTATAGCGCCACCAAATTTGGTGAGGGCATGTGGGGTGATACCTTCTAACTATATCACAAGTTTCTTAAGACCCATGTCGTACATATCTATGTTCCTAATGAGGGCTTTTGTCACTGTAGCAAGTTTGAAATCTCTGCAGAGGAACTGTGATTTTTTGTGAATTTTAAAATATGTTTTATATTGGGATCTCTATAGCACCACCACAAGGCTTGATTGGGTTAAAAAGAATCCGAACAAAAACAGTAACTACATACAAGTACGCTATTGGACAGGGGATCCTAAACTCAGTCCCTGTGATCCACTGTGTGCTGCGTCTTGCTACAAGTAATCTCTGGATCAGTTAAAGCTGAAAACATGCATTTTAGGTTGTGCTATATTTTTTTTCATTAAACTTAATTTCACACACTGCAGATTTGGCTCGTTGACATTTGCTTTGTCTCTCCACAAATGTTTTAGTTTCAGTGACCACTCTTTACGCTATTTGGAACACCTGACTTCTCCTGTCAGTCTAAAACCCTCCCATACCCACCCGTACCCTGGCCTATGCAATTGGCAATTGCACCCTATGGGGCTACCAGCACTGGTACAAATGAGCCACCCAGCAGCCCTGACTTGCATCTACTTTTGACACAAATTTACGGGCAAATGTTTATTGAACCCCAGAGCTACCGAGTGTTCTCTTGCATGGACGAGCTTCATGTTCTGGTATCAAATCTAGACCATGCAAGTGCTGACTGTGGCCTGCAGCCCTGGTCGATTGGAAAGTCCGCCTGTTAACCTGCACATGAACTGTCTTCCTCTGAGGCGGTGTGAGCCTGACTTTCCAACTACAAGTGTGATAAGAAGCAGGGACTGATATCACATGCTTTGGAGGAGAGCACATACTTTTCTGCGCTTTCCTGAAACGATAGCAGAGGTTGCAGCAGTTAGCGCTGATAAATATGATTGGCTATTTCCAAATTAGGGAGAAAATGGGGGGGTGTTACAACATTAGTTTCAGAAAATGTTGATTGAATCCAGACCTATTTCTCTCTCACCCTTAAAATTCTCGAACACCTCGATGAGGTAGCGCGATTCCTCGATGATCTTCTCCTCGCTCCCCCTCTTGCCCATTCCGAAGTCGCGTAGGTTGCTGAGGGCGAAGCGTCTCATCTCCTTCCAGGAGTTTCCGTTGGAGAACAGAACCCCTGGGAGAGAGCAGAACCCCACGGGGGCAGAAACTAAGATCTGAATTTCATACATATTTCTTGTAAGCAAGTGGAATGCCCTGCCTGAAGACCTGAGAAATGCCCCAACATTAAGTTCTTAAATAAGACCAGGCTGAAAATATTTCTCTTCTCAATAACCTATGATTAGTTTATGTCCTCCCTGATGTTTGGGTGTGTGTATGATAGATGTGCCTTCATTTTCAACTTCCCATAAAGGTTCAATTATGTTTAGATCTGGTGATTGTGCAGGCCATGGAAGGCATTTGGCATCATCTTTGTGTTCTTGGAACCATTCTTTAATGTTTTTAGCAGTGTGTATGGGGGCGTTATCATGTTGGAATATGGGGACATCATGAGGGAACAGTGTTTCCACCATACGGTGCACCTGGTCTTGTAAAATGGTTTCATATTGTTTGCCTGTTACACATCCATACACAATGCGTCCCATGAAATGGCTGCCCATACCATTACAGAACCAACACCATACTCAACAGTTGGCAACAGACATTGTAGATTGAATGCCTCTGAAGGCTTTCTCCAAACATAAACTGGTCCAGATGTATTAAAAAGAGTAAAAAATGACTCATCAGACCATATCACTTTTCTCCATTCCTCAGGGGTCCTGGTTTTGTGTTCCTTACACCATGTTATGCGTTTTTGTTCATTAGCCTTGGATACAAATGGTTTCCGAATGGTCACGACATACTATTTTTGTTGAGACTAGTTCAGATATGGATTGATTCAATTCTGTGGTGATTTTTAGAGCTGTAGTTCTCTGGTTATTAGCAACTATCCTACCAAGTGTCCGTCTGTCAGATAGCTTTGACTTGACGGTCACAGTTCTTTTTTGCTGATGCTGTTTTTTGGTGTTGGGCATATGTTGTCATAATTTTTTACACTGTTCCCCTTCCACCTTAAATTATTTTTTAATTTTGCACCAACAATTTGGCCCCTTTGGAACTCTTAGTATCCTCATCTTGCTTTGGAGACTTACCTAGGAAAATGCTGCTGGTTTGACCTCTTTTAAGCAAACACATGCTGCTAAGTAGCATTCAAATTAATAGGAATCACCTGTGTTGATGCTTTTGCAACATACATATATTCTCTCTCTTATATATGTACATGGTCGCATATCCTTTGGCTTTGCATGCCATGACTTCCTGATGTCTGTGACCCAACAACTTCAAAAGACTCTTGATATCTTATTTTCTGGTACTCTTACAAGCGATACTATAACGTCTGTGCATTTGAATGGCTCTCTATGGGAATTGGGGGGTGGGACTAGATTAAGCTGTAAATTACACTGAAACAGTATGGAAACACATGGTTGGCTAAATGGCTGTAAGTCATCAAGGGTCTGATGTAGGGTCAGGGTAGTCCTGAGCATAGGGAGAAAGGCAAAAGGTGGTTAGTGTTCCAAGCCGGAACTGGATGAGCAGACAGACAACAGAGCGCGTAGCTCTAATAATTTATGCTTCGACCAATACTGAGCGGGAGCGGGAGTGGTAGAGCAGGACAGTGGAGCGGAGTCCAGGCAGGACGCAGGCGTGGCAGCAGGGCAGCGGCAGTAGCGGCACGGCAACAGCAGGGCGGCAGCAGCGACAGCACATCAGCAGCACCGCAACACTGGCAGTAAGCGGGCACCGCCGCAGGGTGGAATAGCAGGAGCCCAAGCTGCATGCACACACGTCAGGTGGGAGGCAGGGAAACCGCAACACAGGCAGGGATTACAGACGGCTGCAGGCTGGCAGACTGAAGCAGACAGAGTTAGTTAGCGAGACGAAACAATGAACAGCGGGTAGTGCTGTTCCAGACTGAGCAGACTTAGACTAGGCAGAATTGCAAGGCGAGTAAACGCCGGCACAGAACAAGACTTTAAAGCAGCAACTAGACAGGGAACCAGACAGGACCAGAGGTTTCAGACAAAGAGCATTAACAAACTGGCACAGGACAGAAAACACCGGGTGACTAAATGCAAGCATTTAATTGGAATCAATTAGGTGCCGCATGCGAATGTATGCAAGAGTGATTAACAGAGCGGAGAGTGTGGAATGCATGCGAAACGGGGGAATGGGATAGGCTGAGATAAGTGCAGTGAAACAGAGTGACACAAACGGGAAAACACGCCCAACCTGCAGCAAGGGGGAAAACGGACAATGGAAAGACAAACACGAGACAGGGGGAAAGGGAAAACACAACGAAACAATAGGACGGGAGTGGAGCGTTACATTTCAGGTAAGATGGTATTTCGGTGTGTATTTCAAGGTTGTTCAAATCATGCAAAATAAAAAATGGGCACCACAAAGTTTTCACCGATTTCCAGTGGAAGATCAACAAAGAAAACAGCTGTGGCTTCTTGCTGCTCGCATGGATGTCACCAATTGAGACTCTAAAAAAGTTAAAAGTGTGTAGTGACCATTTCACGGAGGATGACTATGTGAAAATCAAAAAAGGACGATCGGGACACCCTCTACTGAAGGAGACTGCTGTGCCATCACCTGTTTTTCTTCATGCACCGAAAACAACTGACGAGCAGGTAACTAATAAATGATTGCATGCGTGATCTATCTATTCAATTTAGCTAGCTAGTTGCCATGATTGGGAAGTCATGGAAGTGGTCAAACGTTTCCTGCAAATTGGTAGCCAGTGTGCTTGCTTGTATATGCTGTGTTATTCTGTAGCATGTTTGTGTTTAGCTGACTTGTTGTCTACCAAATATGTAACTTTACGGCAAAACGGATTGTGTCGGCAACTGTGGAGTACAGCAGATAGCCTACAGGCAGATACCCTGGCTAATCTACAGCTAGCTCCGCTGCCGTACTTCCACTGAGAATTAAGGTGAGCACAAAGTAAAGGATTCAACGATAGTTTGACTTGAAAAATGATGGTATAATCACTGAAAATAACCCCGATAGACTGCTGTCGTATTTTATTTGCTTTGGGTGCACTGTGGAGTGTTTAAGTGCATTTGGTAGTGGATGCTACTGGATACCTTAGAGTTGCGCTAGCATTAGCAATGTGTGTATGTCCAAAAGAAGGGACAGCATGGAATTATCTGAAAATGGTTTCCATCAATCAACTACATCATGGGTAAGTCGTAATTGAGACATTATGTCCAAAATTCAGAACTATCCCTTTAATCTCACACTGAAAAAATGAGAAAAATAGAACCTTTAATTGAAGTAAATTTATTATGAGAAAAACACAATACAACATTGGGGTATATGGCATACAGTGATCACCATAATTCATTGGACAGTGACACATTTTTTGTTATTTTGGTTCTGTACTCTAGCACTTTGAGTTTAAAGGGGTACAATGGTAATGAGGTTGAAGAGCAGACTGTCAGCTTTCATTTGAGGGTATTTCCATCCATACCGGATAAGCCATTTAGAAATTATAGAATTATATTATATTAATAGAATTATAGATGTAGAATATATGGATATGGAGGGATCACTTTAAGGGTTGTTTCTCCTGAAAAAATTTCCTATTGAACTCTATGGAAAAATGAGTCAGGAGAAGAAACCCTTCAAGTTATCCATCCATAGCTACTGTATTTCTGGCAGCAGAGTGGTGGTTTAAGGTTTGTTTGATACATCAGACCCTTGATGACTTAGAGCCATTTAGCAAACCATGTGTTCCATACTGTTCCAGTGTAATTTACAGCTAAATCTAATCCCACCCCCCCAATTCCCATACGGATCCATAAAAATGCAGAGACGTTATAGTATCGCTTGTAAGAGTACCAGAAAATAAGATATCAAGAGTCTTTTGATATTGTTGGGTCACAGACATCAGGATGTCATGGCATGCAAAGGATATTATTAAAAATGATTACTTTATTATATATATAAATGCAGGGGTGCCAATAATTGTGGCATACATGATTTTGTTAAAAATTATTATTTCTTGATGAGGGATTTTTTTTTCTCGTAATAAATTTACTTCAATTAAAGGTAGGATTTAAAAAAAAAAAAATTCAGTGTGAGATTAAGCTAATTCACCAAATGGTGAATTTTTTATAACCCTTTTTACTAATCTTTACCAGGGGTGCCAATAATAGCGGAGGGCACTGTATGTATGTGAAAGCGAGAACATACACTATATGGCCAAAAGTATGTGGACACCCATTGGTCTGGGGCTATTTTTCATGGTTCAGGCTAGGCTCCTTAGTTCCAGTGAAGGCAAATCTTAACACTACAGCATACAATGACATTCTAGACGATTCTGGGTTTCCAAATTTGTGGCGACAGTTTGGGGAAGGCCCTTTCCTGTTTCAGAATGACAATGCCCCCATGCACAAATAGAGGTCCATACAGAAATGGTTTGTCGAGATCGGTATGGAAGAACTTGACTGGCTTGCATAGAGCCCTGACCACAACCCCATCAAACACCATTGGGATCAATTAGAAAGCCAGGCCTAATAGCCCCACATCAGTGCTCACTAATGCTCTTCTGACTGAATGGAAACAAATCCACACAGCAATGTCCCAGCATCTAGTGGAAAGCCTTCCCAGGAGAGTGGAGGCTGTTATAGCAACAAATGGGGACCAACTCCATATTAATGCCCATGATTTTGGAATTGGATGTTGGATGAGCATGTGTCCATATACTTTTGGCTATGTAGGGTATGTATATGAGAGATAGAATATATGTATGTGAGAGGTCCAAAATGAATTATGGCCTAAACGGCCCCTCATACAGATGTATTAATGGCAGGCTGCTAGTGGGCATTTCAGGGCTATTCAACTGGGGCCAAAGCATCCCGCCAGAGAGACTATTGGCCCTTTGATCACTGTGGGGGGAAACAGTAACCTATGTTTGAATACTCAAAAACTTGAACTACATGCAGATAGATAAACATACACTATGTTTGCAGTGTACATCTAAATGGTCAAACCAACTGTAGGATGGGATTGGACTGGATTGCATACCGTGCCCTTTCGAAGTATCTCTAAATACAGGTGCAATATCCCGTTCTCCAAACTCTTCAGCGTAGTTAACCAGCGCCTGTTTGACTGTCTTGTAGCCTGCCAGGACGACCACTTTCCTTGGGCCCAAGTGTACAGTGAACACAGATCCATATTTCTTAGACAGCTGGAGAGACAGGAAATAAATTAACAAGATTTGAATGACACTTCCTCTGGGAGTGCGGCCAAGCCATCATTTTGCTGTCAATAATTTAGTTTGTCATTTTATTGAAAAAGACAAAACATGAACATCCACAACATTGTCCTTTTAGATTAGAGTGCAGAATTTACCACCATAAACTAAGGATGCACCCAATGGCGGCTCCTGAGCTGAAATCTGAGCGGAAACGCTGATGTAGCCTATTGTTAATCAAGGAAACTGATTGAAAAATGATTAAGACCAATAATAAGACCAAGTTTTCTGCCTCTCCATCTGCCTCCCCCATCCTGGTATTGGTATCGGATCCGATCCTGTGCTCATGTAGCTATTCGTAGGCCTTCTCGTACTTGTAAAAATGCTCCGGATACACAACCCGATACCAACACAGAATCTTACAGGCCTACAGCCAACAGGGCGCAAAGTGAAAGAGACTTTAAATAAAAATTTCATGTTCTATTTTTATTGTTGATCAATTAACGCTTCAAAGGTGGGATTCGCGAACAACCTAGAGCGACGGCTTGTGGTCAAATGAAACGAGAAAATGAGTATTTGAAGGAAAACATCAGCGAAGCTGCGCCTCGTTTTTTTAAAACGAAGCTTCACGTCATATTTATGTGACCAAAATGTTTGTGTACTTCTTGAAAAGTGTGTTCCTGAAGTTTTATTGACTTTTATCAAGTTTTAACCCCTGATGTGTAACATTTTTATAACATAACATAAGAGTATGACGAGAACAGGCCATTCAGCCCAACACGCTCGTCTAATCCTACCACTAAAAGAAAAAAAAAAGAAAAGCAATAACATAAAAAATACATGCTTTAATAACTAGAGATTAAAATACAATCTAAAATAAATCAAATAATGTAATAAAAGAAATAAAAGACTGTAATAACAGAAATAAAAGAATGTGTTTAAAAGTGTTTAAAAAAATAATTAAAAACTCCATTGTTATAAAGTGTTTAACACTGTGTCTGTTACGATCCTGATACGGGACGAACCCAAGTGCAACGACCAGGAGACAGATTACAGAAAGTGGAACTTTATTAAGCGTTGGGGTGGTCCCAAAGCTGTACACGGGAGCAAAACAGGTTAGTTAGTTAACACAGGATAGCGTCCAACTGAGGACTGCTCCAAGCCGGAGCTGGACTTGAGGAAACACGGAACTGTTCCAAGCCGGAACTGGACTTGAACGGAGGTGTCTAAAACACCGGAACTGGACTGGAACTGGACTGGAACTGGACTGGAAACTGGATCGGAACTGGACTGGAAACTGGACCGGAAGGTCCACTCAGGAAACGGGAACGGCACGGAACTTGTTCCAAGCCGGAACTGGACTTGAACGGAGGTGTATAAAACACCGGAACTGGACTGGAACTGGACTGGGAACTGGACTGGAAACTGGACCGGGAGATCCACTCAGGAAACGGGAACGGCACGGAACTTGTTCCAAGCCGGAACTGGACTTGAACGGAGGTGTATGAAACACCGGAACTGGACTGGAACTGGACTGGAAGCTGGACCGGAAGGTCCACTCAGGAACACAGGGGACGGCACGGAACTTGTTCCAAGCCGGAACTGGACTAGAACGGAGGTGTCTAAAACACCGGAACTGGACTGGAACTGGACTGGAAACTGGACTGGAGCTGGACTGGAAACTGGATCGGAACTGGGCTGGAACAGGACTGGAAACTGGACCGGGTAGCTTGAGTAACCGGGCAGAAAGCAGAGGTTAAAGGCAGGGTGTTGTGACAGGACTGTAGCTGGTGAATGCACCGCCGAGTTGGAAGGTGCGGCGTAGCTCGGGCAATACTGGCGTAAGCCGGCTGGCATGCAGAGGTCCTGGTACTGCAACACGAGTACGGGAGGTACGTAACACGGGGAGGACAAACACAGCTGCGGGAAGACTGGAACTGCGGCGTCTGGAGGTTTTGAAGGGAAACAGGTAAATGCATGCAGCAGCGAAAGATTAGCAGAGATAGCTACCAGTCAGGAAACCAGGCGAACAGGTATGAACCAGCAGGTTCACAAACACTGGACCAGAAACGGGATACGAAACAAACACGGTAGGTTAGTCAACGAACTGGCGCTGAATAGCAGCCAGCCAGGGGTTTAAATGGTGCAGGAAGTGAAGGAGAAAACGAGAAACAGGTGTGATGTTAAATCAGGAGTGATTGCCGAAGCACAGCAGTGAGGAATGTGAGTAACGAGAGGGGCGAGTGATAGGCGGAAGCTAAAGTGGAAAATGAAACCAAAAGTACCCGAGGGAGACGCCCAGTCCACAGCCAGGAGGGAAACACGGACAAGGGATCCAACATGACACGGAAGGAAACAAGGAAAACATGGAAAACGGACAGGACGGGAACGGAACGTTACAGTACCCCCCCCTCAATGTACGCCACCTGGCGTACCCGGAGGCCTGGTCTTGTCAGGGAACTGTTCGTGGAAGTCTTGGATTACTGAATGGTCCAAGATCAGGCTCTTGTGGAGCCACGACCTCTCCTCAGGACCGTACCCCTCCCAGTCGACGAGGTATTGGAAACCCCGGCCCCTGCGGCGGATATCAATAACACGGTTCACCGTGTAGGCCGGGGCGTTGTCAACAACTCGGACGGGAGGAGGCGGGATGGTAGGGGTACTGAGGGGGCTGGAGGAGACAGGCTTAACCTGGGACACATGAAACACAGGGTAAACCTTGAGGGAGGCGGGGAGGGAAAGTTTAACAGACACCGGGTTAACTAGACAAATGATGGGGAAGGGACCAATAAAACGGGGCTGAAGCTTTCTGGATGAAGAGGGAAGGGAGATGTTTGCAGTGGAGAGCCAGACCTGCTGACCGGCCCTATACTGTGGGGCTGCGGTCCTGTGAAGGTCCGCCAGACGTTGGGAGCGGGAATTGGCGTGAAGGAGTGCGGTGCGTGTGAGTCTCCAAATGTTTTTACAACGAAGGACATGGGCCCTAACAGAGGGGACAGCTATCTCGGCCTCCTGGGTCGACAGAAGAGGGGGTTGATAGCCTAAAGCACACTCAAACGGGGATAGGCCAGTAGAGGCACTCTTAAGGGAGTTATGTGCGTACTCGACCCAGGGGAGAAAACGGCTCCAAGAGGCAGGATTGCGCACTGTAACGCACCGCAGGGCGGCCCCCAGGTCCTGGTTCGCCCTCTCTGCCTGACCATTAGACTGGGGATGGAAACCCGAGGAAAGACTCGGAGAGGCACCCAGGGCTGCACAGAACGCCCTCCAAACTCGGGAGGAGAACTGGGGCCCACGGTCTGACACGATGTCAGAGGGGATCCCGTGCAGCCTGACCACGTGTAGCACCAAGAGCTCAGCGGTTTCAAGGGCGGACGGGAGCTTGGGGAGGGGAACAAAGTGAACCGCCTTGGAGAACCGGTCCACTATTGTCAGAATGACGGTGTTACCTTCTGACAACGGCAGACCGGTTACGAAGTCCACACCAATGTGACTCCAAGGACGGCCAGGGACGGGGAGGGAAAGGAGAAGACCGGAGGGAGGCTGGTGGGAAGCCTTGCTCCTGGCGCACACCGAGCAGGCCAGGACGAAGGCACGGGTATCCCCTTTAAGGGTAGGCCACCAGAAACTCCTCCTGACGAGGGCGATAGTTCTGGCGACACCTGGGTGACATGCCAGGCACGAGGCGTGAACCCATTCGAGGACCTGGGAGCGGACGGAATCGGGGACAAAAAGACAGGAGTTAGGGTTATTGCGGGGGTCCGGTTGGGAAGTCTGGGCGGCCTTCACAATGCCCTCAATCTCCCAGGAGACCGCAGCCACCACACAGGAGGCCGGCAAAATGGGCTCCGGATCAGCAGGACTGGAGGGAGGGGAAAAAATGCGGGACAGGGCATCTGCTTTAATATTACGGGAACCAGGGCGGAAAGAAACAGAGAAATTAAAGCGTGCAAAAAATAACGACCATCTAGCCTGACGAGAATTGAGCCTCTTGGCAGATCTTAAATAAATGAGGTTTTGATGGTCGGTAAAAACAAGAAAAGGGGTACCTGCCCCCTCCAGCCAGTGGCGCCACTCCTCAAGAGCCAGTTTTATCGCCAGCAGTTCCCGATCCCCGACATCGTAGTTCCTCTCGGCGGAGGACAGCCTCCGGGAGAAGAATGCGCAGGGATGGAGCTTGCTATCAGAGGCGGACCGTTGAGACAGAATGGCCCCCACGCCGGTGTCGGAGGCATCCACCTCAACGACAAACTGCCGAGAAGTGTCAGGGTGAAGGAGGATAGGTGCTGAGGAAAACCGAGCCTTGAGTAGCTCGAAAGCTCGCTGGGCATCGGAATTCCAACAGTAAGGCAGGGCAACGGAAGTGAGTTTAGTCAGGGGAGCAGCAATGGAACTGTAATTGCGAATAAAGCGGCGGTAGAAATTTGCAAACCCCAGGAACTGTTGAAGGTGCTTGCGGGAGGTGGGTTGGGGCCATTCTGTCACCGCCTTGATTTTCACAGGGTCCGCCCGGATACTGCCCTCCTCGATAATGAAGCCGAGGAACGGGACCGTGGAAGCGTGGAAGGAACATTTCTCAGCCTTAACAAACAGCTGATTCTCCAACAGCCGCTGGAGAACCTCTCGAACGTGACGGACATGCTCCTGCGGGGATTGAGAAAAAATTAAAATATCATCGATATAAACAAAAACGCTCCTCCCTAGGAGGTCCCGCAGGACGTCGTTCACCATGCTCTGGAAGACTGCTGGGGCGTTAGTAAGGCCGAAAGGGACCACCAGGTATTCGTAGTGGCCCAACGGGGTATTAAAAGCAGTCTTCCACTCGTCCCCCTCACGGATACGCACCAAGTGATACGCATTCCGGAGGTCGAGCTTGGTGAACGTCACAGCTGGAGAGAGGGCTTCAAAGGCGGTGTTAATGAGGGGAAGAGGGTATTTGTTACGGATGGTGACCTGGTTGAGGCCCCGGTAGTCGATGCAGGGTCGCAGGGAGCCATCCTTCTTCCCAACGAAGAAGAACCCTGCACCGACTGGGGATGAAGAGGGACGGATAATACCCGAAGCGAGGGAGTCGTGGATGTATTCCTCCATGGCTAGTTTCTCCGGTCCAGACAGACTGTAGAGGCGTCCCGATGGCAGTTTAGCTCCAGCCAGTAGGTCAATGGCGCAGTCATACGGCCTGTGAGGAGGTAAGGACAGAGCACGTGATTTAGAAAATACTTGCGCGAGGTCGTGATACTCGCTGGGAACATTCGTTAAATCCGGTATAGGTTGCATGGAACAGGGTTTACTGGGCCCCGGAGGGGGTAGTGCAGAACGGAGACAGCTGGCTAGACAGTGGGCACTCCACGCCAGGATGCGACCGGCTTTCCAGTCAATATGGGGATTGTGGAGGCGAAGCCAGGTCTGACCCAAAACCAGAGCAGATTGTTGGGAGTTAATCAGTAATAGCTGAATGGACTCCCGATGATTGCCAGATAGAACTAATTGGATAGGAACGGTGGAGTGGGTAACTAACCCCAAACTCCTGCCGTCCAGAGCTAGAGCTGAAATGGGTGAAGTGAGACGTTCCGTGGGAATGCCGGCCCTCCTGGCGAAGGTGATATCCATGAAGCTGGCGTCAGCTCCGGAGTCAATTAGGGCCGAAGAAGATAGGGTCTTGTCCCTCCAAAGGAGAGTAGCCTTGAACATGAGGCGGTCCTGGGCAGCATGGTTGGGAACGATGGGGCTCGTCAGTACGCCCAGTCTTACTGGCGAGCCCCTTCTTTTGGGCGAATGGGACAGGAGGCGATCTGATGGCCAGGCTTGCCGCAATAGAAACAGGATCTGGTGCGCTGACGGCGCTGACGCTCCTCGGGATTGACCGCAACTCTGCCCAGTTGCATGGGCTCTTCCTCGGACCCGGCCGTAGGCGCCCGAGATCCAGTGATGGAGTGTGAATGAACATTAGAGACGACGGAGGGCGAATGACGCCCGGAACTTCCTCCCCGCTCCCGGGCCCGGATGCGGAGACGATTATCGATGGCTATAGCGAGGCTGATGAGGCTATTAAGGGAGTTGGATTCCTCCCGAGTGGCAAGCTGGTCCTTGAGTTCCTCGCTGAGAGCTTGGCGGAAAGCCCCCTGGAGGGAGGCGTCATTCCATCCTGACTCCGCGGCGAGGGTACGAAACTGAATGGCCATTTCTGCGACACTGCGGTTGCCTTGGCGAACTTGAAGCAGACGCTGGGTAGCGTCACGTCCACAGGTCGGGTGTTCAAACACACGTCGCATCTCTGCCGTAAAGGCTGCGAAGTTGCTGCATAACGGAGCCTGGCTGTCCCAGATGGATGTAGCCCACTCCAGGGCGCTCCCTCCCAGGCTGCTCATAATGAACGCGATCTTGCTGGAGTCAGAGGCGAAGGAGGAGGGCTGCATCCGAAACACTATGTCACATTTAAGTAGAAATTCACGACATCTCCCCAACCCCCCGCGATATAACTCGGGGTGTTGTACACGGGGCTCACGGCTGGAAGTGGGAGCCGGTGCCTCCGGATGGGGTTCGGGAGAGGAAGGAGTAGGGTTGGCTGGAATCCGTAGTAGCGGTTGGTGGAGCGAAAGTTGGGATACTTGCTCCGTGATGCCCCTAACTACTTCCAGCACATCATCCAAACGGCGACCCTGTTGGTCGCTGATCGCAGTTTGGCAGGAGAAGGCGTGGCGAATCTGTTCCAGATCGGCTGGGTCCATATTGTAGGCCAGTTCGTTCTGTTACGATCCTGATACGGGACGAACCCAAGTGCAACGACCAGGAGACAGATTACAGAAAGTGGAACTTTATTAAGCGTTGGGGTGGTCCCAAAGCTGTACACGGGAGCAAAACAGGTTAGTTAGTTAACACAGGATAGCGTCCAACTGAGGACTGCTCCAAGCCGGAGCTGGACTTGAGGAAACACGGAACTGTTCCAAGCCGGAACTGGACTTGAACGGAGGTGTCTAAAACACCGGAACTGGACTGGAACTGGACTGGAACTGGACTGGAAACTGGATCGGAACTGGACTGGAAACTGGACCGGAAGGTCCACTCAGGAAACGGGAACGGCACGGAACTTGTTCCAAGCCGGAACTGGACTTGAACGGAGGTGTATAAAACACCGGAACTGGACTGGAACTGGACTGGGAACTGGACTGGAAACTGGACCGGGAGATCCACTCAGGAAACGGGAACGGCACGGAACTTGTTCCAAGCCGGAACTGGACTTGAACGGAGGTGTATGAAACACCGGAACTGGACTGGAACTGGACTGGAAGCTGGACCGGAAGGTCCACTCAGGAACACAGGGGACGGCACGGAACTTGTTCCAAGCCGGAACTGGACTAGAACGGAGGTGTCTAAAACACCGGAACTGGACTGGAACTGGACTGGAAACTGGACTGGAGCTGGACTGGAAACTGGATCGGAACTGGGCTGGAACAGGACTGGAAACTGGACCGGGTAGCTTGAGTAACCGGGCAGAAAGCAGAGGTTAAAGGCAGGGTGTTGTGACAGGACTGTAGCTGGTGAATGCACCGCCGAGTTGGAAGGTGCGGCGTAGCTCGGGCAATACTGGCGTAAGCCGGCTGGCATGCAGAGGTCCTGGTACTGCAACACGAGTACGGGAGGTACGTAACACGGGGAGGACAAACACAGCTGCGGGAAGACTGGAACTGCGGCGTCTGGAGGTTTTGAAGGGAAACAGGTAAATGCATGCAGCAGCGAAAGATTAGCAGAGATAGCTACCAGTCAGGAAACCAGGCGAACAGGTATGAACCAGCAGGTTCACAAACACTGGACCAGAAACGGGATACGAAACAAACACGGTAGGTTAGTCAACGAACTGGCGCTGAATAGCAGCCAGCCAGGGGTTTAAATGGTGCAGGAAGTGAAGGAGAAAACGAGAAACAGGTGTGATGTTAAATCAGGAGTGATTGCCGAAGCACAGCAGTGAGGAATGTGAGTAACGAGAGGGGCGAGTGATAGGCGGAAGCTAAAGTGGAAAATGAAACCAAAAGTACCCGAGGGAGACGCCCAGTCCACAGCCAGGAGGGAAACACGGACAAGGGATCCAACATGACACGGAAGGAAACAAGGAAAACATGGAAAACGGACAGGACGGGAACGGAACGTTACAGTGTCAAGCCGGGCCTTGAATACTCCCAGTGTTTCTGCCGCCACCACATGCCCAGGCAAGCTATTCCACACTGTGACCACTCTCTGTGAGAGAAAATATTTTCTAATAATTTACCCTTCGCCAATTTCCATTTATGCCCCCTCGCTCTGCTAACCGAACTTAACTTGAATAATTTCTTGTAGCTCACTTTGTTTATCCTTCATACCTGGAATCATTCTGGTTGCCCGTCTTTGGACCTTTTCCAGCACCTCTATATCTTTTTTATAGTAGGGTCCCCAGAACTGCAGACAATACTCTGTGAGGCCTGCCAAGTGTATTGTATAGGGTGAGTATGATCTCCTTAGATTTATAATCAATACTCTTGGCTATGTATCCCAGCATCCTGTTGGCTTTTTTGACCTCCTGTTGGCCTGTTTGTCCAGACCCTGATAGGCTTTGATCGACTATTTTCTACAGGTGCACTTTCTAATTTTGTACCACCCATATAGTAATCCTGCCCTGTTTTTATGCCCCAGGTGTAGAACTTTACATTTAGATATATTGAATTTCATTTGCCAGGTTTCTGCCCACATCTGGATTCTGTTTAAATCTTCTTGGATTACCTTAGTACAGTGGTTCTCAACCCTGGTCCTGGAGTACCCCTGTGTATGCTGGTTTTCGTTCCAACCACAATTGCAATACCAGAATTTTAACAAGCTATTTCTTAATTAGCTGTTTTTAATGTTTAGAGGGATTATTTACCCTCTTTAGCCACATTATGTTAGCAATAGCTATGCATGCCATGAAGAATAAAATTCCCATGTTCATTATGCTTATTGTGTATATTGCAAACAATTATAAAGAAGAGGTAACAACTGAGGTGAATAGGCTCCTAATTAGGTCATTCATAATTTTTTCCTTAAACTTGTTAACACAATGCAGGTTTGGCTTGTTATCATTTGCTTTGTCTTTGAATTCATTATTTACCAAACAATTACTTTAAGTGGCCATGTGTCCACAATTTCACCAATTATGAGTCTATTGATTCACCTCAGTCTTTAATTCGATCAGTTAAAACATTTTTCACCTATTTTTAATTGTTTACAGTACAGCACAATGTGAATATTGGAATTTCATTCTTCATAGAATGCATAGCTATTGCTAACATAATGTGGCTAAAGAGGGAAGATAATCCCTCTAAACATAAGAACACCTAATTAAGAAATTAACAACTGGTATTGCAATTGTGGTTGGAACGAAAACCAGCATACACAGGGGTACTCCAGGACCAGAGTTGAGAACCACTGCCTTAGTAGATTCCTAACAGTTTGCTAAACCTCCCAGTTTTGTATCATCTGCAAATTTAACTAATTGACTTTCAATGTCCATGTCAACGTCATTTATTTAAATGAGGAAGAGCAGTGGACCCAGCACCGATCCCTGTGGAACGCCACTTCCCACAATACCCTGCTCAGATTTATTCTGTATTCATCGTCATTTTTCAGTTTTTATTATTTTCTTTCTTGCTGCTTTTATACCATCTAATTTTTCTGTTTCTTTTATTTTGCTTCTGATTTTGTTTGAGCTGTTTTGCCCATGTTTTACTTCTTTATGCACTTTTTTACAGTGCAGTCGGTATTTGGACAGCGACACAGTTTCTGTTGTTGTTTTAGCTCTAACTCTGGCCTTAAGGGCAATTACATGGATATCCAGTGGACCGTGTAGAATTGCAGTCCTTTGTTGCCTAAACCTGTTTGTGCACTTACTTCACTCTGGATAAGAGTACCTACTAAATGCCTAAACATGTTGTCTGGTTTATGTGAATGCGAGTGTTTTAAACAAAGAAACATTATACATGCAATAAGAGGTGTAGGTGCCTGTAAAAACGGCATGTTTCAGTCAAAGCTTATGGCCATTTGCATCCACCTTACCATTTTAAACAGTGCCATTGAAAAAATTAACATCATTTATGCGAATTTGTTTAGGTTTATGTTGCTGAAGTCATACATACCATTTTTAAGGACAATTATATAGCTGTAACTGTATGTTTTTCAAACGTAATTTGTTTTAGTTTTTTACATAGGAAAGGGCGTGCAATATCGAGGTGAAAAGAAACTGCATCTAAATCTCAGATTTTAAAAAACTGAAAAAAAATAGACAGGGCAAACTGATCCACAGATATTTACCTGCTCAGGAATGGCTAAATGTCGGCACATGTGGCTTCGTCAGTGCATCCAATTAATATATAACTTAGTGCATTGGTGGAACTCTTTCTACAAAAGGTTTAATCGCAGTTTAGAGTTACAGGCAGTGGATTAAATGTCATCAGCATGCCACAGCATTATTTAACCCTAAAATGACCCAAAATGTCTTTTTGTTTTTGTATATCTTCAAATTGGTGATTTTCTTCAGGACATCCTTTAAGACATCCTAGAGAATTAGGAAATATAGTGCAGTCCAAAAGTATTTGGATGGTGACACATTTTCTTGTTGTTGTTTTGGCTCTGTACCCTAGCACATTGGATGTGAAATGGAACAGTGATTACGAGGTTAAAGTGCAGACTTTCATCTTTGATTTGAGGGTGTTTACATCCATATCGGGCGAAGCGTGTAGCAATTGTAGCCCTTTTTACAAACCCCCCCCCCATTTTAGGGGACCAAAAGTAATTGTACAAATTGTCATAAACTTAAATAAAGTCATCATATTTGCTATTTGGTTGCATATCCTTTGCACGCCATGACTTGTTGATATCTTATTTTCAGGTACTCTTACAAGCAATACTATAACATCTGGGGGGTGGGGGGGGACTAGATTAAGCTGGAAATTACACTGGAACAGTATGGAATATATGGTTGGCTAAATGGCTTTAAATTATCAGGGGTCTGAAGTATCAAACGAGCCTGAAATCACTCTGCTGCCAGATATGTGAGTCGTAGTAATAATAATAATAATAATAATAATAATAATAATAATAATAATAATAATAATGGCATGTTTGTTTGTCCTTACCTCACAGAGAGACACTTGGAGCCGTTTGAGGTCCAGGTGGAGCAGGTTTCCAAGGAGAGGCAGGGGCCTGGGTCCCGGTGGGTATTTTCCTGCCCCAGGGGTGGAGGAGAGCAGGTAGAGCACAAACAGCACCAGCACCACCCCCAGAAGGGTCAAGGGTGGGGGCATCAGGGGTAAAAGCCCCTCCAACACAGCCATGGCTCCCCTCTGAACTGATCAGCCCCAAACACAGGAGAGCGGTAGAAAGGGAGAGAGGGGGAGTGTAAGAGAGGAAGAGAGAGAGGGAGGCAGAAAGAGAGATTAGTAGCAGTGGTAGCAGAGGTAGTATTTTCTCTTGTTTGCCAGAGAGGGAGGGAGCGAACGAGAGAGAGAATAGATTTTAATAGCAGCAGTAGTAGCACAGCTCGTATTTTCTCCTATTTTTGAGAGACGGAGGGAGGGAGGGAGGGAGAGAAAGCGACTCGACAGCACCACCACTCCAGAGCAACAACGCAGCAAGTCTCTCTCGACAACAAGGATCCTTCTGCTCCTTCCGGAAACTTGAGAGTCACGGTGGGAAAAAACGTCTCTCAGGCCAGTGGGCGGGACCAAAGCTGACAAATCACAAACAAACGCTGTCTGTATGTTCATAAGTCCCAGTGATATTTAATACGACTGAATTGTGTAAGGGGGAGTGTAAGATTCGGAGAATCAAACACGACCGATAAGGATTTCTAAAAGCGCATCTAGAGAGATACGCCACAAAATTGGTAGATTCATCTACCAATGGATGAATCTATTGGTAGATTCATCCAACGTTGAAGGTTGTCCTCTTCCGTTTTGAGAAGTGGGTTGAAGTTCAATGACTAACTCTGACAGCCTAGGGGAAAAGTTGACTCCTAAATAGGTGATATTACCAGTGCGCAGAGAGAGAGGTGGTGTTTGGACTGCCTCATCCCAGCTATTAGGGCTGAGAGGGAGAATGGTGGATTTAGACCAGTTGATAGTATAGTCTGAGATTTTAGAGAAAGTGTTTTGTAAGTAAAGTAAAATGTCGTCTACATAAAGGCTGATTTTATGGTGGATATTTTTTGTTTGAATTCCTGTGATGTTTATTTTTTAACGGATAGCTGCTGCAAGTGGTTCAATGAAGATGGCGAATAAAGATGGGGAGAGTGGGCATCCTTGCCTAGTACCCCTGTGCAAAGTGAAGCGTTGTGATATTATTCCATTGGTGGTGATCGTGGCCATTGGTGATGTGTACAAAACCCTCACCCAGTGGATAAATGATTCACGAAATTATTATTTTTTTAAAACAATTTTTTTAGTGTAGAAAATAAAAATTCCCAATTTACTTTATCAAATGCTTTTTCTGCATCCAATGAGGCTATGGCTGTTGGTGAGTTTGTGTGAGATGTATAATGGATTAAGTTAAATAGTCTGCGAAGGTTGTTAGATGAGTGTCTCCCTTTAATAAAACCAGTTTGATCTGAGTGGATGATAGATGGAAGCTAGGGCTTCGATTTGTGAAGCTAGGGCTTTGCTAATGATTTTCTTGTCTGTATTGATGAGAGATAGGGGGTGATAGCTTGATGGGGAGGTGGAGTCTTTGTTGGGTTTTAGTAAAAGAGAGATTGTAGCAATGTTCATGTCTATGGGAAGTCTGGATGTTTGTTTAATTTCAGCTGTTAATCTGTTGAAAACGGGCTAGAATATTCCAAAAGTGTTTACAGAACTCAGCGGGGAAGCCATCAGGTCCTGGTGATTTATTGTTAGGCATGAGTTTGAGTGCATTGTAGAATTCTGTTGTGTACGCTATTTCAAGTGCATTTGCTTGGTCTTCAGTAAGTTGTGGTAAATCAATATCGTTTAGGAATGTGTCAATGTCTTCTTGGCTTGGTTTATGTTTTGATGAGTATATGTTGGTATAAAAATCTTGGAAGGTCTTATTTATTTCCTCAGGTGTCTGCACGATCTTCCCCGCTAAGTTCATAATTGTTGAGATTGTTGTTTTTTCTTTGTTTCGCTTGATTGGCCAGGTATTTTCCAGATTTATTACTGTATTCAAAATTCTCGTGTCTGAGTCTGTGTATGAGGAATTGAGTTTTTCTATTTGTGTGTATATTCAGTTGTAACTTGTATTTACGTAAATCGTTCTGGATTCGTGCTGTGGGATTATTTGTGTTAATGTTCTCTAATTCTTTAATCTTTTGTTCTAAATACACTTCCTGTTCATTGTCTTTCCTTTTTTTGTGTGTGGAATATGATATGATTTTTCCCCTTAATACTGCTTTCCCTGTTTCCCAAAGTAGTGATGGTGCTATTTCCGGTGAATCATTTATTTCAAGGAAGGAAGCCCACTCTCTTTTAATATAATTATCAAAGTCTGGGTCATCAAGTAAGGATGTATTAAATCGCCATTTGTTGGATGGTTTGCGAGAATGGTTGATATTCCAAGTGAGGGAGACGGGAGCATGATCACTAATGGTAATGGGGTGTATTAGTATGTCTGAGATTTGGGAAATAATTGAGTTACTGGTTAAAAAGAAGTCAATGCGAGAATAGGAGTGATGAACCGGTGAGAAGAATGCAAATTCTCTAGCGGACGGGTGTTTTAATCGCCAAACATCGCCAAGACCAAAATCACTCATGAAATGTTTAACTGTTTGTGTTGATTGGCAGTTACGTGTAATGTTTGAGTTGTCAGACCTGTCTAATGATGGATTCATGACTCTATAGATATCTCCTATTATCATTGGGGAGTCAGACAGATTAGAGAGAGAAGTGAAATAGGTGTGGAAAAAGGATGAGTCATCATTATTTGGGCCGTAGATACATGCAGTGGTGATTGGGCTGTTGTGTATTGTGATATTTATTATAATAAATTGTCCTTCAGGATCTGTGATGGTGTTGTTATGAATAAATGATATCTTTTTGTGTATTAATATGGCTACTCCTCTTTGCCTGGAATTGAAATGGGCGGAGAAGATTTGATTAAATTGTGGTGTTTTTAATTTATGATAGTCAGATTCGGATGTATGAGTTTCTTGTAATAGGCATGTATCTGCTTGTAATTTGTTTAAGTGGTTGAATACCTTAAGTCTTTTTGCCTGTGAACCAATTCCACGGATGTTCCAAGTTAAAAATTTAAGTGAGTTCATGGTGGCAGGATGTGGGAATCTGTTGTGTGAAATGTTTTAGTGTTTTGTGCATGTCTGTGTGTGTGTATGTATGTATGGGCACATACGCATATGTGTCTGGGCATGTCTGTGTGTAGATGGGTGGGGAAGTGTTCTTCCATAGGTGCGGGGCGTGCGTGCGTGCGTGCGTGCGTGTGTGTGCCTGCCTGGGTGAAGGGGGTCTAGCATGAAGACAAGAAGAGAGAGGAGGAGAACAGAGTAAACAAAACAAAAAAAAAAAACATAAAATACAAATACATAAACTGTAAACATTTCACATTAACCTTTTTTCCCTTACAAGTGCTAGGGTGCCTAGTGAAACCAAGGTGCATTTTCATATATACAGTCAGCATTCACAGTTGAGTGAACAGAGAGTAATTAGGGGGATTAGGGGGAAAGAGAGAGTGGTTATGCCGGGAATAGCCAGGGGGTTATTTTTCTGTCTTGGTAGAGTTTGCCATCAATGTACAACCTGTTGACTGAGATGATTGCTTTCTTTCCTTGTTGCATATTCTGTCTTCTGATTGGGAGGAGGATTTTGCGTCTGTCCATGATTTCTCATTTCTTTCAATCTGCGCTTGAAGGCAGTCAGACTTTCTATTGTTCTGACCTCCACGGGGAGCTCATTCCACCACCGTGGGGCCAGGACAGACAGACGTCGAGACCGGGTGCTAGTATGAAGTGGGGGGGGGTACCAGTCGTCCTGAGGAGGCGGAACGCAGGGATCTGGTAGGTGTGTAGGGTCTGATGAGCTTTTGGAGGTATGGAGGGGCTGATCCTCGGACTGCCTGGAAGGCGAGCACCAATATTTTGAATTTGATGCGAGCCATCACAGGTAGCCAGTGGAGGTCAATGAGCAGGGGGGTGACATGGGAGTGTCGGGGGAGGTTGAAGACCAGGCGCGCTGCTGCGTTCTGGATAAGCTGAAGGGGTCTAATGGCCGATGCTGGCAGGCCAGCAAGGAGAGAGTTGCAGTAGTCCAGGCGGGACAGCACCATGAGGAAGGGGCGGATTCTGATGTTGTACAGGAAGAACCTGCACGCCCGGGTTACCACTGAGATGTTCTCGGAGAGGGACAGCCTGTTGTCCATCACCACTCTGAGGTTCCTGGCACAGGGCGTTGGGGTCAGTGGAGTGTCCCCTAGGGAAATGGAGAGATTGAGAGCGGGAGAAGTTAGAGCAGGAATGTAGATGAGCTCAGTCTTGCCTGGATTGAGCTTCAGATGGTGGTTGTCCATCCAGCTCTGGATGTCTCTCAGGCAAGCGGAGATGCGGGCTGACACCTGAGTATCAGAGGGTGAGAAGGAGAGAAAGAGTTGAGTATCGTCAGCATAGCAGTGGTAAGAAAGACCATGAGCAGTGATAACAGGGCCAAGGGATTTGGCGTAGGTGGAGAAAAGGAGGGGACCAAGGACTGAGCCCTGGGGGACTCCTGTGGTAAGGGGATGGGGTGCCGATACTTTACCAGCCCAGGCAACCTGGGAGGAGCGCTCCGAGAGGTAGGACTCAATCCAGGCCAGGGCCGAGCCGCCGATCCCCGCTGCAGACAGGGACGACAGGAGGATGGAGTGATCAACGGTGTCGAAGGCGGCAGAGAGGTCTAGGAGTATTAGCACAGAGGAGAGGGAGGCTGTCCGAGCTGCGTGAAGCATCTCACTGACGGAGAGGAGTGCGGTCTCCGTTGAGTGGCCAGGTCTGAAGCCGGACTGGTGGGGGTCTAGTAGGTTGTTCTGGGTAAGGAAAGAAGACAGTTGGTTAGAAACAGCACTGTTCACTGACCTCAGTACAGCATGATTTGTCCGGGGAGCGATGGATGGAGTCGGATTGCCGGCATCTCTTGCTGAGTGGTATGGAGGGGGAATTGCTGAGTGGTATGGAGGGGGAATTGCTGAGTGGTATGGAGGGGGAATTGCTGAGTGGTATGGAGGGGGAATTGTACTTGACTTGGGCTTTTTTCGTGTCGCTCATGGTGGAGAGTCGGCTGAAACATTCATCAATGTAGGCCTCGAGGACTTCCAGATCGAACGGTTGTTATTCCAGTTGGAGGAGCTCAGAGAGTCTGCCTCAATCGCAGCCCCAATACAAATGCAGGCTATGCTGGGGAAGGCGTTGTCCTGGCTCCACGTTTTCAAACCGGAACAACGTGGTGTCCTGTTCAACTCTCTTATTCCACCTAAATAGTCCACTAAAATATGTTTCTGAAAATATTTGAGGTGAGGAAGAGGCCATGCAGTTGCTGAATCTTGATTCATATTTGATGTGCAACGTCTCATTTGACAGTTTGATCCGAGTTATACGAAAGAATTTGTACAATGTG
Organism: Synaphobranchus kaupii; assembly: GCA_029718625.1. Classification (NCBI taxonomy): domain Eukaryota; kingdom Metazoa; phylum Chordata; class Actinopteri; order Anguilliformes; family Synaphobranchidae; genus Synaphobranchus; species Synaphobranchus kaupii. The sequence goes on from CM056379.1 coordinate 4,351,332, forward strand.
CGTTAATTTATGCAAATGATGATGGACACCGCTCCCCCGCCCCCACCCCTCTCCCTCGCTCACTCCATAAAGTATTTTTCAAAATTGTGTACATTACATTACATTACAATCATTTGGCAGACGCTTTTATCCAAAGCGACATACAATAAGTGCATATTGAAGGTCATTGACGCGACTACAAAGCAAATCCGACAAAGCACAGCTTTCTCACAGCGTAGGAGCTATCGCTAGTAATAAACATGAGAAGTACACAGTCAGCTATACATTCTGAACTATAGAATAACCAAAAAACACAAGTTAAATAGAAAACAGGAAGCGAATACTATAGAATGGCCCTATATAGGTATAATTTAGTCGAGGTGGAGTGTGAAAAAGTGCGTTTTCAGACCACGCCGAAAAACAGACAGTGTTTCAGCTGAGCACAGCAGAGTGGGGAGTTCGTTCTACCACTGGGGAGCTAGGGTGGAAAAAGCTCCGCAGTCGGGACGAGCGAGAGCCTTTATCACGGAGGGAGGGAAGTGCAAGTCGCCCTGCAGCAGCAGAGCGAAGTGGTCGAGCAGGAGCGTAGTGCTGGATTAAGTCCTGTAGGTAGGAGGGGCCTGACCTTTTGGCTGCAGTGTAGGCCAGGGTCAGAACTTTGAACCTGATCCTGGCCACGACCGGCAGCCAGTGGAGTGACCTCAGCAGGGGGGTGACGTGCGAAAACTTCGGGAGGTTGAACACAAGCCGAGCAGCTGCATTCTGGACCAGTTATAGGGGCAGAATGGCGCAGGCTGGTAGGCTTGCGAGAAGGGAGTTGCAGTAGTCCAGACGTGAGGTGAACATGGTCTGGACAAGAAGCTGGGCGGAGTAAGTGGTCAGGTACGGCCGAATTCTCCTGATGTTGTACAGGAGGAACCTGCAGGACCGTGCCGTTGCCCTGATGTGTTCTTTGAAGTCCAGCTGATCGTCCAGGACCACCCCCAGGTTCCTTGCAGAGCGGGAGGCGGTCACCACGGTTCCGTCGACGGTGATGGACAGGTCTAGGAGCGGGGAGGTCTTGTATGGCATGAAGAGCAGCTCGGTCTTGTCGAGGTTGAGCTTCAGGTGATGGCTAGACATCCACTCAGAGATGTCAGCCAGGTGTAGTAGGTGGAGACAGGCTGAGACAGTGTGTGTACTTACTCTTTAACCAAAGTCTCTCATATAAAGACTTTATATAGCATACATATACACCTTCTTACATGTTATGCCAAATGTATCACAGTTAGCCTAGCATCCTATATAAGCATGTTTTATGTCACCCTGTATAATGCTTAGCCATTAGCCAGGTGACATTGTTGGTTATGTCACATTTGGCATAACATGTTGCCTAAGAAGGTGTTATGTCTCCCTTTATGAAGCATGACATTTGCTTATGCATGATTTATGAAGCCATTATGTCACGTTTATGAAGGCTTTATATATGTTATATAAAGCCTTTATATGAGACTTTGTTTAAATTGACCGAAAATTAAATTTTTCAAAGATCTTAGATGCCACCATTTTTAGGCTCAATGAACTGAATCCTTCCAAAGCAACTGGGTTAGATAATTTACCAATAATATTTCTAGAGAATTTACCAATGACATTTCTAGATAATTTACCAATGACATTTCTAGATAATTTACCAATGACATTTCTAGATAATTTACCAATAACATTTCTAGATAATTTACCAATGTCATTTCTAGATAATTTACCAATGACAAAAAACATTAATTTACCATTATATAATAGGCTATGTTTATTTGTGCGTTCCAATGCATTTCAATTGTGTCTGCTGTGGAAAAAAGCACTTGGACTGTGAGATAATTCAGTTGTAAACGGAGCCGTTGTTTGCAGATTGTGTGAAAGACATTAACATGGAACACTGAGAACGCAGAAACTCTTATTCATACATAAATGCCACGTGTAAAGCAGGTCATTATCAGAAACATGGAGCCTCCAGGTGTGGTCACATGACATGAGGTGAAGTCGTCAGGTCTTAATGGTGTGAAGTGCCACTTGGATAACTGGTAGAACAAGTCAAACAGTTTTTGTTCTTTTTCATTTTGTGACGCATCTGTTATTTTCTATCAAAAAGATGTGGGATTTTTTGTCCATGGTGTAAAGATTTGGAAAATCTGCACAGTAAAATGTCCAGTGTTATTTCAAGTCTAACAGTGTACATATCTTTCTTATAATAAAACAACCCCAATTCCAAAAAAGTTGGGACAGTATGTAAAATGCACATAAAAGTAGAAAGCACTAATTAGTAAATTCTCTTTTACATATATTTAATTGAAAACAGTACAAAGAAAAGATATTTAATGTTTTACCTGATCAACTTTATTGATTTTTGTAAATATACGCTATTTCCGAATTTGATGCCTGCAACACGTTCCCAAAAAGTTGGGACAGGGGCAAAAAAAAAGAGACTAGATTACCTGAAAATAAGATATCAAGAGTCTTTTGATATCCTTTTATACCCAGTCATGATAGCATCACCTGTTTACCTGTGGAATGTTCCAAACGGGTGTTTTTTTTTTTTTACTTCCCGGTCTTTTTTTTTGGCCCTGTCCCAACTTTTTTGGAACATGTTGTATTATCATGTGACCGCACCTGGAGGCTCCATATTTCTGATAATGACCTGCTTTACACGTGGCATTTATGTATGAATAAGAGTTTCTGCGTTCTCAGTGTTCCATGTTAATGTCTTTCACACAATCTGCAAACAAAACCCCTGTAAACAACGGCTCCATTTACAACTGAATTATCTCACAGTCCAAGTGCTTTTTTCCACAGCAGACACAATTGAAACGCATTGGAACGCACAAATAAACATAGCCTATTATATAATGGTAAATTAATTTTGTACAATTGAGGCGGAACAGAACATCCCACCTGTTAAATAAGCACCGTAATGTGACTTGGCTCCTTAGATTAATATAAAGTCTCTCGTGTCCCTTGTCCCCATTTTGAGTCAGTTCTACTCCGAACCCACCCCCCCTTTTATGTGCATTTTACATACTGTCCCAACTTTTTTGGAATTGGGGTTGTAATAATTAGCTGACCACATACCATTGGTAATTATATAACAATAGAAGTTGCTCATTGGTAGAAAGGGGCTTGGTAAGTAAACAAACAAGAGAGAACAAATAAAGGCAATCTTTATGCTTGAATAGAAATAATAAATTAAAACCTGTTACAAGGTTCAGCAAAGACTTCCTCGGGGTGTAAAAGAAACAAAAAAGGAACTTTCCCTGTAATGCAGGCATTACTGTATTTTTGTCAGGGTGCAGTAGGGACTCAGGCGCAGACAGCACATAAAATAAACCAAAGTTTATTGAAGTCAAAAACCAGTTTAACAGGCGAAGTCGTAATCAGAGTGCAGGCAGGGGTCAAACCAGGAAGAGACGGCAAAAGTACAAAATCACAATCCAAAAGGGCGAAAACAGGAAACAGGCAAAAAGTTGTAAACACAGACAACAGGCAACAGGCAACAGGCAATGGAAAAAGGCAACAGGCTTGTAGCGAAACAGAGATAAATCAACTGAGACAAACTCACAACAAACACAAGACAGAGTGGGACTTAAATACACAGAACTAACGAGCAAACGAGAGACAGGTGAGCAGCAGGGCAGGTGAAACACATAGGGGCTGAGACAAGAGGCGGGGCAGACACAGTGGGGAAGTGAAAACAACAGCACATGGATGGGAGACGGAGAATGAAAACACACGGAAGACCGAACACAACCGAAACAGAAGTAACACAAAAACACATCACAGACTCAAATAATTTTCCCACCATATAATGCCTTTTTTCCGTTCTACTTTAGTATGGGGTGCCGTATGAAATTTAAAGGTATGAGTTTTAAAGGTATGAAATCTTTAGCTAAATGTATTAAACAGTTGGCTAAATAATTAAGTACAACACAACATTTAGCTATACATTTCATACACGTTTGAAATGTTTCATAGATTCATAAAGGACTCTGGAACATTATTCAGAGACTGAGACAGAGAAAGGGGCGGGTTGGGGTTCGACAACCAAAGTCATTAGCTGGAGTCGCTCATGTTCTGTGTCCGTGCACACATGCATATTTAGAAGACCGCTTTAGAGAACGCTTACAAGTGTGAACGAGTAACAGGACTCGCTCCTGCGTTTACAACGCTGTCAGTAAGTTTGTAATAGTGCAAGATATTGCATCTCCAATGTCAACAAACATGGACGCGGCCATTCAGTTTTTGTTAATCTCTGCCGAGAGAAGCCAAAGAAGACATGCGTTTCCACATCTGATCTGGTAGCGAATTAAGTAATGTCGACTAATGCTTCTTTTAACAGTACTGAACATCGCCCTGAGCACGCTCTATGGAAGTCAGGGAGTGTTGCACAGTTGATCACTGCGCATTTGTTACCAGTATTCAACTCCCGTTCCCGTCCACACTCACACAACCAAGCTTATTTGCATAGGAACAGGAGTCAACTTCTACCTGTTCCGAACAGGACTCAATACTACTAGTTGTCGCTCTCGTTCATAACCGTACTAAGTGAGAATTTGACCGGATTAAGCACTAAAATGAGGAGCGACAGCCGTATTTAGCTGTAGTGTGAACGGGGCCTTACTCTCTTGTTACTGTGCAGACGTGGAGCTAGCAGTCTACCGTGAAAGACAATTTTATTTAAATTAACATTAGGCCTAGCCTGTACATGTAAAATAACAAAACAAAACAAAAAAACATCCGGAATATTAGTTCAGCCTCTGAACAGATAATAGTTATGCACGCAATTAATATGGAAATGATAGGATTGAAAACGAGGGTGGGATAAGCCTTCTAACGGATCTACGTCAATATCTAAAAAGAGTAAAAGATGAAAATACTCTTACCCCCACTCACACGTCACTGACGGCAACTACACCCTTACCCACACTGACGCTGTTACCAATGGCAACGCCACCCTTACACACACTGACACTATTAATAGGCTATATCTAACTATAAAGGAAGAAATCCTGTCTGTCCGTTTGTATTTTGCTTAGGTTGACAACCGGGCACTGTATGAAGTTGAAATTCGCTAGGTGTATTGCTCAGGACCCTAGGAAGTGCAGTGTCGACCATGAAGTTGATTGGATGAGCGATGATGTGACATCATCAGCTGCAGAGGCTGCTAGAGCATTGGAACATTATCAGCTGCAGATGTAAGAATTCACCTGCTAGAGGGCAGAGAGTACAATGTGACATCACAATGGTCAACATTCCATCATTCATTCATTCATTTCAATGGGACAGAAATTGACTGCACATTTTCCACGGGCACTGGAGTCAGGTAAGAATTCTGAGGCTGACTATTCGCTAGCAGCCCGTTCCAAACAGGCGGGCACTGTATGAAGTTGAAATTTGCTAGGTGTACTGCTCAGGACCTAAGGAAGTGCAGTGTCGACTGTGAAGTTGATTGGATGAGCGGTTCTCAAGAAAGCTGCAAGCATCAATACTGGGGGCCAAGCAATCAGCCTATTCGCAAGCAGCCCATTCCAAACAGGCACATTTTGCATGGGCACTGCACTAGTGACTTTATTTACATAGCTGACAGTACATAGCTTACAGTACAATGGTCATGGCTGACGTCACATGGCGCTGTAATGGCGACATGTAGTCCAGCTGTCTCTCGTGTTCATGTTTGTTAATTTGAATGTGTTTTGTTGTGTCGGGCTTTTGTCTTTCTCATGCGCTGTGTTTCTGTGGTGGGACGGGGAAGCGGGCTGGAGATTTTTCAGGGCACTCCTGCTGCTCGTTTGGATAATTTTTACAAATTCGCATTCGCAACATATGCTCGGGAATGTCCTTTGGATCTGCAGCAACAAAGTTTACCATCGCTCTTCACCAGAGTTGAAGATGTCGGGACTGATCCGGGACTGCAGGCAATCTTCAAAAGGCAACCAGGGCAGGGAAGGAGAAGATAATGCGGGGGAGGAGTGAGGCGACGACTGGGAAGGTTGACGCAGTTCAGTGCTCCGTTTCGACAGTGTACAGAGACCGCAACACTGCGTGTATGGAGGAAACTCGTGGAGGCGGAGTTTGTGTGTTGGACTGCTTAATGACACTGGACATCTCGGGACAGCGGGGGCTATTTTTAATCATGGCTGTATTATTCCACTTTCATTCACTTGATTAATGCAATGATTCTATTGAATGTCTTTATTTGATATGTTTGTGTGTTGTGGGTCTGCCCCACTGTCTATATCTTTTTGTTGTTACTGGGGCTACAACTGAAGTTCCCTAATGGGAAAATAAAGTTATTCTATAAAAGGATTCACCTAAAGTAATAATGCAAAACAAGGTGTCTAACTGATTCCACATAGAAAATGCACAACAGAAATGTACTGTTATCACAATTGGCTTTTTTTTTTTTAAACAAGCAGTAGTTATTGATGTTGAGTTAACTTGGTCACAAAAATCATTATATACTATTGTTCAGCTTGGGTAATTCAAGTCAATATGTTAGACAACATTATTACATACTAGCCTATGTCAGACATTATTATACAAATTCTAGTCAGCTATGAATAGCATTAATAAACATTTATATTCCATAGCTTAATTTCAGATTTCATAAGAAATTAGGAGTTGTTGATATGAGGTGTTGTGGAAGTTAAGACAAATATTTTAAATGTACCAAGATGAAATTATACATATACACGTCATCTTGGTACATTATGTAAAATGAGACAATTAATACTTAAAACATAGGCATGTCAAGTGAGGAAATAAAGCATTCATTAAAGCATTCATCAATACAATTAAGAAACTCTGAAACGGGCAAAATCCTATACTTGAAAATGCCTTTAATAGATTCATATCAATACCTAAAAAAGAATGCACATCGTTGTGGTCTTTGTGAAATCATTTTCATCACTTTATTTTACATAGCTGGCTCAAGTATTACAGAACATTTTAATTGACAAAAGGATTAGCATGGCTGTGGCTGCCAGGCAGCACTGCACGGTGGTGCAGTGGATAGCACTGTGTCCAGAGTTTCGAATCCCGGCCGAGGGCCTTTCTGTGTGGAGTTTGCATGTTCTCCCCGTGTCTGCGTGGGTTTCCTCCGGGTACTCCGGTTTCCTCCCACAGTTCAAAGACATGCCAGTTACATTAATTTGAGACTAAATTGCCCGTAGGTATGAGTGTGTGAGTGAATGGTGTGTGTGCCCTGCGATGGATTGGCTACCTGTCCAGGGTGTATTCCTGCCTCTCGGCCAATGTATGCTGGGATATGTCAGTAGAAAATACAGAAAAAATGTAACTATTACAAATCAGCAGAAATAATTTCTTATTAGCTGTATTGTTGTTGAGTAACATAAGGGTTTGTGGGCGGAGTAAAAAAGTAATATAATCTATATGTAGCAAAAATATTTCAGTCCAGGAAAAAAATTTAAATGGTTTGAATGAATTGGAAAATGCTGAGGATGATATTTTGTGGGGATGTCACAAATATTCTGTGGATTTCGCCTTTAAAAAAAATGCGGAGAGATGGACAATTTATTACACGTCACACATTCTGAGAAAAGGCTCCGCAAAGGACAGATAAAATAAGCGATGGAATGAACCCACTGACTCCTCAGCTGTGGAGGGGAGACATATTTAGTAATCTAGCAGACACTCATATCCAGAGAGACGCACAAACGTTTAATAACTCAATATCAAGGAAGGTTTGGCGAAGGAGGTGAGGTTCACACACATCACTTGGAACTGAGGTTTAGACCCGGCTCACAGCGCACAGCTGGACTGGGGTTTAGACCCGGCTCACAGCGCACAGCTGGTGGGGGGGAAGGGTTGAGGCTTAACCCCACATGTACGGCGTCAGGTTCAACTCGTCCTCGGACACCCCCGGTGGAGGTGAGAAGCGGAAGCTTTGCAGGAGGAAGGTGAAGAATACACACAGCTACAGGAGAGAGAGATAATCACAGCCCCTAAATACAGCTACAGGAGAGAGAGATAATCACAGCACCTAAATACAGCTACAGGAGAGATAATCACAGCACCTAAATACAACAGCAAAGCCATCACACGCAAAGCACGCACCATAGCACATGATCCCAGTCACCCCCTCAATCCATGTTTCACTCTGCTCCCATCAGGCCGCAGATATTGAGCCCTGGCGTGGAAACGGGCCCACATGTTCCCTCTGCCATCACACTCCTCAACAAGACTCCCCGACAACCTCCCTAACCATAATATGTTATGCGTATAAGTGTATGTATATGTGTGTGTATATGTGTAAATACGGTGGTGATGGAATTGTATGGTAAATGTAGGTGACTGGATTGTTAGGTAAACATATATGTGTGTAAATGTAGCTGGGAATGGGAATGTTTTATGTGTTGGGCTGTACAGATGTGGAAATGAATTTCCTGTAAAAGACAATAATCTATCTACAGCTACATTAGAGAGAGATAATCACAGAACATAAATACATCTACAGGAGAGAGATAATCACAGCACCCAAATACAGCTACAGGAGAGAGATAATCACAGCACCTACATACAGCTACAGGAGAGAGAGATAATCACAGCACCTAAATACAGCTACAGGAGAGAGAGATAATCACAGCTCCTAAATACAGCTACAGGAGAGAGATAATCACAGCACATAAATACAGCTACAGAAGAGAGAAAATCACAGCACCTAAATACAGCTACAGGAGAGAGATAATTAAAAAAGTACCTATTACTGAAAGTTTGGGAACCACTGAGATATTTAATGTAGATATTCACATCCTTTAATACAATGATAGCAATAATCACAAGACATGTCAAATAATACTTGGGATAATCCCAGTGTCTTTATGCAAAAGCAGGTGAGACACCCCTGGGAGAGAGATCATCTCATTATCTTTTAGTAATCACAGAATTTATATATTTAATATAGACAAGAACTGTGATGGCCTTTTGGATAAAAACATAAGATTGTTTCAGCCAATCTTATCTCGTCATTTTATCTCAGGTCTAGAGCGCATCTCAACTCTGTCAAACATTGGTCTTCATCAGACTGCTTTTACTCTGCATCCCAAGATATTCCATGAATTAGCTCTCATTGTACAAAGACAGACCCTTTAGAGACCTGTGTAAGAAAAAAAGGACGTGTCTCGAACTTGGTGAAAATGATGTTTATTTCCAGGAACGGCAGTTGTCAGAGATACAGAAAATGCACTCTGGATTCAGCGGAGTTACTCTGAATCCTGTTCTGTGAAATGTACGACTTTAAATACCATTTTCTGGCTTTGTTTTCTACAGGCCGGAAACAGAAATGTATATTCAAAAATTATGTGATTGATTTAAGGAAGCCACTGTATGGCTCCCTTAAATCAGTCTGTCTGTCCATCAGTAGGGGGTCTGAAGGTTCAACTTCCTGTGGTATAACCAGTAACCTGTCTATTGTATTGCTAATCTAGTCTCCTTGGTTGGAATAGGCCTTGATCACTCACTCCCAGCTGCTATTCTATAATTGAATACTATGCCTATCAGTGGCGACAAGTCACTGCTTACTTATATTTTAACCTACATTGTATTTATGATAAGTTGGTTGATTTTGCCGGCGGCATGGTTGATTTCAGATCATACTAAAGCTGAGGGTTTCGCAAACACTTTGGAATTGAAGACCCTGGTGCTAAAACTACTGGTCACAAAATGTCTATTTTGAGAAAATCAAATCAGAATACTTTGTGTACCAGAATACGATAACCTTTTGTTGTTAGTGGAGAAAAAAAAGACTTGGGCACCTTTTCTGTTAATATTTATAGGGTGGACTTAGCTAAACAAATACATGTTTCTATGCTCAACTTGAATTGTCCAAAAATGTGACCAGTACTTTTAGCACCCAGGTCTTCAATTGAAACTGGTAACCCTAGATCCACCTTCATAAAGATTGCCTTTGGCTGAGGAAGAGAAAAGTTGGCATGTCCACCCCCATGAACTCCTATCTGTACATAACTCCTGCTAGCTCTACACAACTCCTGCCATCTGGACATAATGTCTGCTGTACCTCCTGCTCTCTGTACATAACTCTTGTGAACTACAAATTTAAGACATTTTATGGGAGACATGTGTTCACTGTGAAAATGACTCAGGAATAGTTATTGACCCAAGGCTCTTAGGATGAAGTCATTGTGTTGTACCCATAAAAAAGGCCAATACGATGCTTCGATATATTGAAAAAAGCGTTTAGTTTTAATCAAAGGAGATTACACCATGCCTTCCTCATACCGCATTTACAAGAAGGCTACCATCAGCGAAAACCCGAAAATAATTACATCATCCGGGGATATTAAGAACACTCAATTTTCAGAATTGCCGCGCAGCTACTTGACAGCTTTTAAAAAGTGTACATGACTGGCATAGGTAAGTGCGCTAATTCAGGCACGGCCCTAGTCTATTTTTAAATGCAATAGATTTTGAACCACTGCAATTTAAAATCTCTACAAGTTATAAACAATAAAGATGACCCAAGGTTTATTGCCAAGACTATTTTCCAACCCCTGTCCGTGTGTGGTTTTTCTTTTGAAATAAAATAAAAAAAATTGACAATTACTTCAATATTTGATTTTGATACAAAATGAAAACCATTTAGGATATAAATACAGATTAGGACCAAAAAAGTTAAACTATTTGTCCTAAACTTTTTGGTTAATGTCTGCATTCGCATATTTCAGTGTGACACAGCGGTTTTGATCACCATTATTTATTTTGACAATTTAAAAAAAGATCGTCATGACGACGGTTACAATGGCACACAAGAGAAAGACCGATTTTATTAGAATGTGGTACTGAGATTTACTGCCGCCTAGAGGCGGAACAGGGCGACTGCAAGGATAAAATGTAGTTAAAGCACAACTGGAACTTTGGGTTGTGTAAGTCATCAAGGGTCTGAGGTATGAAACGAGCCTCAAAACATCAGACATGCCAGATATGCAGTAAATATGGATGCATCACCTGAAGGATTTCTTCTCCAGACTTATTTTTCCATAGGAAAATTTGCCAGGAGAAACAACCCTTAAAGTGATCCATCCATATCTACTGCATATCTGGCAGCAGAGATAGTTTGAGGCTCGTTTGATACCTCAGACCCTTGTTGACTTACAGCCATTTCACCAACCATGTATTCCATACTGTTCCAGCATAATTTACAGCGAAATCTAGTCCCACCCCCAAATTCCCATAGAGCTCCATTCTAATGCAGAGAGGTTAAGAGTCTTTGGATATTGTTGGGCCAGGTAACTACACAACCCAAAGTTCTACCAAAGTTCAGTTGAGCTTTAAGGCGAACATGCATTTACTTCGTATTGTGGCAATTGTCTGCCACACAACCCTTGTAACATTACTCCTCACAAATCTAGATGTTGTCTCCACTCTCCAACTACACAAGTGGCTCAAGTAGAAGCCACAGCAGCTACTGCACAAAAAATCTAATTTAGAGGAAACAATATTTGAAATGAAGCCAGCTGCCTTCACACAAAGATGAAGAATAAACTTACAAAACATGAAAAAGAAAAGAAAACCAATAGTTTAAAAAAATTTTTAAAAGTTGCAAAATGTAGCAAGGATGCGAACTACTTGGAGTTCAGGTAATAGCAACCAAGGTTTAAAAAAAAATAAAAAATAAAAGTATCCAAGAGATCACAAGAATGATATGATCCTGCACAGGGCTTTTTCTTGAAGTTTAACATGAGGTAAATGAGGACAGTCAATGCAGGCAGGGGGTTTGGCTTTTCAAAAGTTTATTTCCTTAAGTTTATACACAGTTAATTTCTACATCTTTGAGTGTAAATTAATGAAAAGTGCAATTCTACATTTATTTAATAAAGTTAAACCTGATTAAAATACAGCAAATCAAAAGAAGTCAATTGCAAGAAAATGCAGGAAAATGTTTATTACCAATCAGCAGAAATGATCATTTCTTATTGGCTGCATTTTTTGTTGAGTAACATGAGGGTTTGTGGGCAGAGAAAGAGGACGATGAGCTTTTGTGCCCTTTGGTTTGAATCTGAATCTTAAATATGTACATTTAGCCTGATATGAGTTTTCCCAATGTGCTGCAGTCTGCAAGTGGACCTTCACTTTTATGGAAAACATCAGTAACTTGCATTTCAAGGGTTACTAGAAATGACATCCCAGTTCAATAAAAATGCCAAATGACCTGAAATGTATATCCAGTTCAACCAAGAAAGCAGTTTCTGAGGAGGAGCACTGCATCAGTCTCACTGACTATTTCAGCTGCAGTTTAGGTCATCCTGAGTGGGTAGGTCCGTTTATCAGAGAAGAAAAGAGAAGAAAAATATATAATCCGGATGTATCAATTGTAACAATATTTCAGTCCCCTCAAAGTAGGTCCCTTTTCAATTCACTCATTTCAGGAAACAAATTAAAATAGATTGAATAAATTGGACAATGTCCATGATGATATTCTGTGGGGATGTCACAAATATTTTGTGGATTTGGCCCATAAGTGCCATTTTAAAAAATACTCCAGCCCTCATGAATGAGTAGTAGAAGCCTGAAATAGAGAAAAGTCCTCAACTGTGGAGGGGAGACATATTTAGGAATGTAGCAGAGCGACATACAAAAATTTTACGCAACTTGTGACAAAGAAGGTTTGGTGAAGAACAAAAAATTTAAGGTTCACACCCATCAGCTGGACTGGAATTTAGGCCCGGCTCACAGCGCACAGCTGGTGGGGGGAAGGGTTGAGGGCTAATCCCATGACAGGCTTCAGGTCCAACTGGTCCTCGGACACCCCCGGTGGTGGTGAGAAGCAGAACCTTTGCAGGAGGAAGGTGAAGAGGAGGAAGAGCTCCATCCTGACCAGGCTCTCTCCCACACAGGCCCGTCGCCCTGCAAGGAAGAGATAATCACAGTACCCAAATACAGCTACAGGAGAGAGATAAAAACACTGCAATTATCCCAAGTACCATTCAAAATGCCATGTGATTATTTCTCTCATAGTATTAAAGGCTGTGAATATTCTTCCCATCTCTGGTTACAAAGTAGCACTTATGTTAAGATAAAATCTTAATCCCTTCTACATATTTTACTCCAAGGGAAAGAGATAATCCCAGAACCTTTATTAAATTACTTTTGTAATAACTAATGCCTTTATAAAACGGCAATACAGAAATAATTCCAGTCCCATTCTCCAACAGGGGAGAGAGACAGTAACAATCCCAGAGCCATTTTACATCGAGAACAGAAGATTAGAGAGGTTCGCCTTGCCATGTACTGCAATGAGCTCTACCTGCAGAGAAGGGCATGAAGGCATCTCTCCTGATGAAGCAGCCCTTCTCATCCAGGAAGTGACCAGGGTTGAAGCTGTGGGGGGTCTCCCACTCTTCCTCATCCTGCAGCACTGATGTTAGGAGTGGGATCACTGTAGTTCCCTGTAACACACACACACACACACACACACACACACACACACACACACACACACACACACACACACAATTAAAATTATGTGAGGAATTGTTCGGTACGATATGTCCATGGTCGAACACACAAACTTTATCTAGCAAACCGTACCAGAAGATCTGGTCTTGGACAAACTGGTCGAGACAGCTTCTACCTCCTGGCAGCCATAAGGCTGTTGAAACTAAGGTCCCCCTCATACCTTAACCCTATGGACGTTGGCCCCCTAGTGGTGGGACACATGCATCCCAATTTTTTAGCGTTCATATTTCTCTCAAATTCTAAATTAAAACGTTAATAAAACACGGAACCTTCGACGCAAATTTGTTAAAAACAGTCACAGCCTGCGAACACATTCATTTATATGCTCATCAGCGCTCAGGTTACACTGCAGGGCCATAAAGCAGCAGGGTGCTAATAGCCCAACCCACTGTTTACAGCCTTCACCTCGCCGCAGTGACAGGCAATAAAATGCATTTCACAAAAACTCTTGGTACCGTTTCAACACGCTAAAAAAAATCAAGATCCGATTCAGGAACAATTGTAAATTATTGAAAAGTTGTATAAATAAACATGGTGTTTTTTTCCCGTGCTTACTTCAGTATGCATACAACCGATGTACTTCCGCTTTTGTATAAATATATTTTATTTTCTACAAAATCTCTTGATAAACATGTTTAATCAACCAAATTTGATACCTGGTTATGCAGTTATAATTGTTTTCTGAAGAATCCTGAACGTTTTTTCGTAATCCATTTATCCATTCCCCAGCAAAATCTCCATTTCCACAGTGCGTACCCATCGCATTTGCGTTTGTACTACGTTACTACCGTTGCGTGAAAACATTACTAGACTGCTTCAGGAATGATCTAACGTGAAACACGTAGATTATCCTCTATGGGGTGTCCCGCCCTTTGAAACAAAGTAAAATATGACATTCGAGCGACTGGGAACGGCGCTGTGCCCATGCGTAACGACAGCCCATAGGGCAATCGTGCTGTGCGCACTCGGCCACATGACACTGTCGTCAGGATAAGATCGAGTCTGTGGCCATTTTTACTGAGCTTATCCTGGAAGGGATGGACTGGATTGCTTACAAGTACGTTTTTAGCCTATCCAGATGATATATAGCCACGTGTAGCGCTTTTGTTAGCTGTATGTACGTCATAGGCTAGCTTTTCTCGTTACGTGTACGTGGTTTGCTGTATGGTGTAATTGCACTGGTCATATGTCTTTGCTGCTTCAACGATTATTTTATACATTAATACGCGAACGTGGCAAGCAACGGTGGAAAGAAGAGCGTTTATTTCACGGTTGCTCAGGTTTTGGAGGTGCTGCACCGCAGTGATCCCGGAGGTGAAGACGTCTGTCCTCAGGCATAGCAATGACTCTGTGGCATGGACCCGTGCCTGGACATGTAAGTGTTTTTAAAAATATACAAATCAAATTATTATTATCGTTATCATCATAATCATCAACAGTATGGAGCGCTATTATCTAGAGTATTTTTAGTTTGGTGATAAATGGATTCGCGCAGAAGTTCGCTAGTTAGCTTCTATGTTGCCACAGGCTGGTAAGGAGCGCCTGCGAAGGGGGTTTGTTTTGTAGCGTTCATTTGCAATTTTTTTTGTGTAGCAACCAACACAAGGGCTAGTTGTTGAATTCACGCATGAAGCTACATCCATTCTCAGTACTTTATTTCACGGTTCAGTCAACATTACAGTATTATAATAATGTAATTTAGTTTGTGCAAGCTGCAAACTAATTCATAAATCCTAGTTAGCTACGATTTCTAATTATGTTGGAGCCAATATCAGACGTGCTGTGGATGTAAGATTTTTTAATGTATATATGTGTGTGTGTGTGTGTGTGTGTGTTATATATAAGTCAAAATATGATTCTGGGACACAAACGTGACGGACACCAAAAAATTAATTGTTGCAAAAACCAATGCAAACACATTTATTTACAAGTTCGACAACTCTATTAAAAAGAAAGATATTTCAATAATAAGAAGATAAACTATAAAAACACAAGGCGTTTTGTACTCTGTGTATTTTGTATAAACTGTATGTGACAAACTTATTCTGTTGCAAATTTCTGAATGGTACAAGCCTCTTCTTTCATTCAGACTTTCAACCATGGATGTGCAGTGAATAGTTTTTGAGATATTGGCACTTAATTGACACTAGTAAAAACTAGATGAAAATTGGGCCAAAGTAAATAGGGTTAAAGAAGCACTCGAGACACCCAGCGTCTCCCCTACCCGTACACAACCCCTGCTACCTGTACATATTGGGAATAGTTGTTGATCCAAATCTATCAGGATGTAGTCATTGTGTTGGAATCATAAAGAGACCAATAAGATGCTTGGATATATTGAAAAAAAAGTGTTCAGTCCTAATCATAGGAGATTGCACAATGCCTGCATCAGACCACATTTATGAGAAAGACAGAGAAATCTAAAATGGCTGCAAGGTTCTCAGGTGGGGCACTATGGTTCTACTGGTACCAGTTGTTTGGAAGCATTTCTTTTATACAGAGTTGTCGGTGGAACAGCTTGCAAAGATATATTCAGAGGCAGAGACCCTCACGGTGTTCAATTCCAAGCTTGACACTGATGAATACTGTGTAGACCAGGGGTGTCCAATCTAGTCTAAAAATGGCCAGTGTGGGTTCAGGTTTTTGGTTTTTCCCCCAGCACTATGACACCTGATTATACTTTAAGGTCTTGATTAAAGACGATGAGTAGTTTGTTTAATCAGGACACCCCTGCTCTAGATAATTGAAGCAATTGCACCCTTTCTAGACAAAGTGAAGAGAAGTGAGAGGAGGAAGGAGAGAAGGAAGGAGAGAGAGAGAGAGGGAGGGATACAGATGAGGGGAGGTGATAGAACCTTCTTGATGAAGTATCCCTGGAAGGTGACGTCACAGCTGGTGGTGTGGGGAAGGCTTAAGGATACAATGTTAGCCAGTCTCTGGATCTCGTGGATCACAGCGTCTGTGTAGGGCAGGTTCCTCCGGTCCTCCACCCGGGGTTCCCGTTCCCCAATGACCCGACTCAGCTCCTCCTGAACCTGGTCTACATCCCGAAAGTGAAAGGTTGAGAGATTAAATTCCCATCAACAATCCTAAGGGCCAACAACAATGTTCTAACGAGTAAGTGTGGATGTCACTGCATGCATGCTTGTGCACATGCACGTTCATGTGTGTGCATCTGTCTGCATGCAATTGTGTGCGCGCATGTGCGTTTGCGCCTGCGTGCGAGTGCATCCCTTTGTGCGAGCCAGGGATTAGAAATGGTTCAGTGAATGAAAACAAGAAACGAAAACGTAACAAAATTTTGGAACAGAAACAAAAATGAAATTACTTTCAAGTGTTCTGGAGTTAAAAACGCTATTTTGAGAGTAGGTAAACCGGTTAATAACTATTTTTAGTTCCAGTAATTTTTTTTTCCTGTGTAAATCCCAGGCTGCAGTCCAATCTGTGAAATGGCACGCTCGGGCACGCTCGGGCACTAACTGGAAACAACCGTGAAGCTTCCAATAATCGCCACCGAGGCATTTATTTGCTTCAACAACCAAATGCATCAGATGCTTTTTACAGACGATTATTAAAGCTGCATTTTGCCAATTCTGAGAACCGTTCCCGAAGGTGCATCCAGCACCATGTTGCAAGCTTATAACCGTTTAGCTCAGTCCAAGCATAGTTGTCCAAAATGACAATCGACGTCATCATATCCTAAATATATTCTGCTAGATTCCGAAATTGCAACTAGATAGCAAGCTAACTAATAGCTCGCCTTCTATCGCTATTGTGGGCTAAGCAGGCCATCTGTGACATTTGTTATAGCCTACCATTTTAACAAATTATTGTGGTTTTTATGTTCATACATAACATTTCAATAGCTGTACAGCTACTCGGCCAAAAAAAAATTGTAAAAATGCATTTAGCTAGGCTACAATTCACTACTGCTAGTTAGCTAGCTAGGTACAGTAGGTAGCCTTGTTAGCTACCTTTATTGCTAACAGGCTACTAAGTAAAAAAACAGTAGGGCACTAAGGACAGTATATACGTAAGCGCAGAAGTTTTTTTTTTTTTTTTTTTTTACATGGGCGGAATACTGGAACAGAACCATTACATTGTTTTTGTTCAGAACGAAACAAAAAAGAAATTCTTAATCCCTGGTCAGCTTGTGTGTGTGTGCACGCGTTTCCCCACCCTGTATGCGGGGGTACTTGGCCATCAGCAGCAGGCCCCATCTCAGGGTGGTTCCAGTTTCTGTCCCTGCTGTAAGCAGGTTTCTGACAGTACAGTTCAGGTTGTTGTTGTGGAAGTAGGAACCCGGCTGGTCTGACTCCTGAGGAACAGGTACAGAACACCATAGAGACTATGAACAATTAATTGAAGCATTAGTCTAACATCTTTCAGAAAATGTTTAAGAAGTTTCAGTGAATGATAAATGTGTCATTTGTTTGTCAGGTCTCAGAAAGCCCATGCAGGAGTTCGTAAACACAACAAGTCTCCTTTTTTCAACTTGATAGAGTGGAACTGGCTTCCAGTTCCATCCATAAATTTATCAGTGAACTCTGACCAACAGCCAACTTTGGTAGTGCCAGCTTGAAACCATGAAATTAAATGATGTTTAGGCAGCATTTGGTCACCTAGCTAGTAAGCTACACAACGTCATAAGCTAAGCTAGACGTCGCGCTTGCAAAACTGGGGCTGCGTTCGGATCCGAATTTTATGCTTTCTTCCTGGTCGTTCCCTTCCCTTGCTTCAAGGGGGGAATCCCCAAAACGCCAAGATGAAATATGGCAGCCACACCAACTGCAATTTGGTTCCAATTTAAGAAAGGGGAGGGAGTAATTATATTCCCTCGCTCCCTCGTTTATCCTCCCTTCCACCAAGGGTATAAAATGCAAGCTTCCAGCAAGAAGGAAATCCCACAATGCAATGCCCCACATGGAGAAAGTGGGTGGTCATGTTTCAACTCTATGGGTGGATTCCAATTGCTTATTTTATCCGTCCTCTTGTCCTCAATCCTCGCCTGACCCGGAAATCAGATCGGGTCATTTTTTATTTTATTTATTTTTTTATCCATGCAAGATTGATTTTGTTGTCTGGTACATAGCCTATAGCAAAACTACCACCATGGCAGTGAAAAATCCAAACATTATCTTAATGTTTAGGCCCAATCAATCACTAAACCGCTCTTTTCCATCTGTACCCTTAGTGAGTCTAAAATTACATCCATGGTAACCGTCTAGTGCAGGGAAACCCCTGGCCTTGCGAGCCGGTGTGTTTGCAGGTTTATGCTGCCACCTATTACTCTGCCTCAGTCAGCCAATTAGTCATATACACCAACACTGACTCATAAATTAGACAATAAAACACTACAATACATGCATACAGGCACAAGAACATTCATCAGCTGCTGTTCATATTGTGGAATCTAGCTAAAATATCAGATCATGGAAATGATTGGGCTAATTAAATTGGTAACTATTGGCAGCAAAAACCTGCATACACACCGGCCCACGAGGCCTGGGCTGTCTCCAATCAGCACCCTTCCATACCATTTGGTAGGCTTGTTGAGTAGACAGGATGAGAAAGTCATTAAGTAGGCAAAGTTCTCTCAAAATATTAGTATACTTTAAACCCCTGTATGATACGCTTACTTCGGAGGTTCCGCTGAGTATATTCGGGAGCACCCTTCAAGAAGTATACAAACATTTTGGTCGCATAAATATGACGAGAACCTTAGTTTTAAAAAATGAGGCACAGCTTCGCTGACGTTTTCCTTCAAATACAACAAAAACAACACGTGACATGGCCGCGCAAGGGTGGGATGTCTTACGACACTTCCACAGTACGGTTGGAAAATAGTATGATGGATATTTCTTGCGTGCTAAACAGTGCACATTAAACGGCACACTTCTGCCAGTGCAGTGTACACGACAGGGCGCAGTAGATGGGGCTTGGATTCGGAGTTGCCCATCCCTGTTCTAGTGCTACCCAAGTTTGCAAGCTAGCTCTACTCACTTACCTTCAGCTAGGACTCAGATCACAGAAAACATTACATTACAAAAAGATAGGCAGATTGCATTAAGTAATGTTAGGAAACTGAAAGGGCAATTCCAGTTCTTTTTGACTTGGACATTTTTTATTAACTATTTCCACCATGCTGATTGGTAATAATGGCCAACTCTTTCTTTTAAGAACTTTACGATACAGGTTCAATTTACCTTAATCTAAACCTCTTATTCGAAGTGAAAACGAGTTAGATTTATTATATACAATTTATTGGTTAAGGATAAAGCACAGTATGGTTCAATTGAGTCCCTCTCTGGTTCTCTCTCTCCATACCTTTTGCTGCCGAACTAGGAAGGAGTCCACTAATCCCCTGAGGTCCTGGGGGTTGAGTGTGTCCTTCAGTCCCTGCACCAGCCCATTCATCTCCTCAATGGCGTCGTCAGTGTTCTTCAAAATCTGGGCCCGTTTCACCAGCCACCGGCCGCAACACCAGCGCAGCCACGGGAACATGTTGTACAGCTGCAGTAACCGGCCCGGAACCCACAACAGCTCAGGATCAGAACCACAAAACGTTTTTAAAGCAATCTCCCAAACTTCTTTCTCCCCAATTTGAGAAAACTCCATTTGCACCTCTGGAGTCACCTCGGCCACCTGCAGTCCATATGAGGACAGACTTGGGTCAAATATTTAGACACCAGAATAAAATCCTGTAAATCACTGACCATTTTGATTTCTGGATAATTCATACACATAATGCATGGTTTGGTTAAACTTAGCAGGGAACCTCAGGAGTAGATAGTGGATTTTTAAAGGCAGATATAATAACGATAGTTTGGAGTAGGAAAAAGCAGATAGCCGATTAATCGGCTGCTATGAAAGTAGGGGTAGCATGAGGAACCCTGACTGACTTAATCCACCCTACCACTGGAAGGGGGAAAGAAATCTACTGTCCACCACGATGGACTCTGTTATAGACCCCTAAAGACAGAACCCAGACTAGAGCTTGTAATGTCTTGGCAATGGAGCCCAGCTGAGCCTGTAGCTAGAGCCTTTACCAACTATGCCAACTATGTTGTATTATTGTCTTGCCCAGGAAGAATTGCAAAGCTGAATTTCTACCTTTATACAGAAGGATAATTACGTAACAGTACCTGTATTTCAGCTGAACCAGCCAGCTGGATATTTTCAATGGCGTTGTCGACCATTTTTTGAAAGGCGGGGGTCATCGTAGTCAAAGCGGCTGCCGTACACGATGGCACAGATTATGTTGACGACGGAGCAATTCACTGGCAAAGTGGGGTCAAAAGGCTCGCCTAAAAAAAAAAAACCAAGTTTCCCCCCCCCACAAAGCTCCAGTTTCTTATAAGATTTTCAAACATAAAAAGCATTCCTCCCGTTTAAAAATCAGGCCTACATGCAGATGCACTAGTGGAGAGAGGATCCTAAACGCAGTCCTCGGGACCCAATGTGCCCCGTAACAAACAATCTCCGGATCGGTTAAGGCTGAAAATATTCATTTTAAGCTGTACTATATTTGTTTCCATGAACTTAATTTCACGAACTGCAGATGTGGCTTGTCGTCATTTGCCTCGTCTATGAACTGTTCATTTTCCACACGTTTTAGTTTTCAGTAACCATGTGTCTTTCAGCAATCAGGAATGCAAACATTTGGCAGTCCATAATTGAATCAATCAAAAATGTAAATCGTTTCTACATTAATCATTTCTCATACAGCACATTAGAGAATTAAAATATTTGTTGATCTGACCTGATTAAATATCCAGGGATGCAAATATGGAACATTACTTCCTCATAGTGTGCGTAGCAATTTCTGACATAATACGGCTTAAGTGGGCAGATGAACCCTCAGTAAAAGAGCAGTTAGCAGCCTGTTAGAATGTAGAGGTTGCAATAATGGTTTGAATGAAAACCAGCACACAGTGGGTCCCCAGGACCGAATTGGGGGAACCACTCCTGTAAGAAATGGAATGTGTGATATTCTCTGGTCAGGATTCATCTTAAATATTGGCTCAAATTATTTTTCTTTCATCACAAACAGTTAGCATGTTAGCATAATTTAGCATGTTTTTTTGTGGCCACGAAACTCACCAAAGTGTATTAAGAAAAAAAACTCACCATTTTATTTGATATTATTTTCTTCTATGCAAATTTGGAACTGAATGTGGGGCTGAAACATGTCCAATTCCCACTCTAATTGGAACGTCCCATGAACCATTTGTAGGCACATTCAAGTGCGATTTCGGGAGTGTGAAGACATCTGTGGTTCTATACGAAACACGTACGTGCCACCAGCCTGCTTCTTTTCACATCGCCAGCCAAGCTCGCGTAGAGTCGAGTCAGAGGAAGACCTCTTATATGGGGTCGACCAGCCAGAGAGCGATGAATCGCAGAGTACTAATCGACTGAACCCTCCTGTAACTAGGCCAATGCAATTGCCAATTACGCATCACTGGATTCGATCTTAAAACAGTGGGGCTCATCCAGGCACCACAGCATGGTACCTTCACCGAATGCGCCACCCAGCAGCCCTGGCTTTTCCTTTTTCACACAGTTACAAATGTTCATTGAACCCAAGGAGCTGCAGTGTCATCTTATTAAGGCACTGTTCTGGCGCATGGAAGAGCGTCATGTTCTGGGTGTCAAATCTACACCATGCAGGTGCTGACTGTGGCCTGCAGCCCTGCAGGGTGACACGCAAGTGAGCCCTAGCATCAGCCAGGATAAAAACCATCTCATTGTGCACCAGTGACCCCCCCCCCCCCCCCCTAATTCTGGTTGATTGGAAAGTCCACCTGTTTATCTGCACATAAATTGTCTTCCTCTGAGCCGGTTTGAGCCTGATTTGCCAACTACAAGTGTGAAGAAGCAGCGACTGACATCATGTGCTTTGGAGGAGAGCACATACTTTCCTGCACTCTCCTGAATCACTAGCGAAGCAATTAGCGTTGATAAATATGATTGGCCACTTCCAAATTTGGTTTCAGCATTTTTAAACTGAAATGACTCCTATGCCCCAGTTCTCTCACCCTTAAAATTGTCCAACACCTCGATGAGGTAGCGCGATTCCTCCATGATCTTCTCGCTCCCCCCCATTGCCCCATTCCGAATTCGCGCAGGTTGCTGAGGGTGAAGCGTCTCATCTCCTTCCAGGAGTTTCCGTTGGCGAACGCAACACCTGAGAGGGCCGAACACCACAGGGGGACAGAAATTAAGATCTGAATTTCATACATATTTATTGTATCTTGTGCTAAACAAACTGGAATAGCTGCAGTCTTTAAATCTCTAGGTCCGGTATCATGTGTGCAAACAAATGCAAATGTGGAAGATCAGCAGTAAGACAGAAGCAGAAACACTGACGAGCGAGCAAGCAGCTATCAGACCAACGTCTGTCAGCTCTCCTTCCACACGTTGTAAAATTAACTACCGCGGTCGGCTGGCGGACCGTTCCCCCAACTACGTATTTTAACAGCTGATCCTCCTCTGGAATGCCTAGCCTCGACAGTCCGCTAGTGTTCTCAACCTCGATCCTGGGGGCCCCCCTGTGTATGCTGGTTTTCTTTCCAACCACAATTGCAATTGAAGAACTTTAAACAAGCTGTTATTTTTTCTTAATTAGGTGCTTTTCATGTTTAGATTAGATTTACCCTCTTAAACCACATTGTGTCAGAAATAGCTGTGCATGCCATGAAGAATAAAATCCCCATGTTCACACTGGGCTTATTGTGCTATATTGCAAGCAATTACAAAAGAGTAACACCATGCAGGTTTGGCTCATTATCATTTGCTTTGAATTCTTCACTTTTTACCAAATGGTTAGTTTTTTCCACAATTTCAGAAATTAGGGGCTCAGTCTTGATTCACCTCAGTCTTTAATTTGATCAGTTAAAACATCCCCTTACCTCTTTTTGTAATCGTTTGCAATATAACAACGTGAATATTGTATTCTTCATGGCCTGTATAGCTATTGCCAACTTAAGAGCAGCGGTGTCCAATCCTATCCAAAAAGGGCCGGTGGGGGTGCAGGTTTTTGCTTTAGCCCAGCAATAAAATACCCGATTCAGCAAATTAATCATGGTCTTCATTCAAGACCTTGATAAGTAGAATGAGGCGTCAGAGTGCTGGGCTAAAACAAAAACCTGCACCCACACTGGCCCTTTTCGGATAGGATTCGACACCCCCTGCTTAAAAGGGTAAATAATCCCTCTAAACATGAAAATTAACAGCTTGTTAAAATTCAGAGATTGCAATTGTGGTTGGAATGAAAACCAGCATACACAGGGGGTCCCCAGGACTGAGGTTGAGAACCACTGCGCTAGTGCGCCGCTGTAGTGCCGATTTTGCCATTTGCAAAATGCCAACAACAGACAGGTGTGTCAACGGCAGGCTGCTACTGGGCATTTAAGGGCTATTAAACTGGGGCCAAACATCCTGCTAGAGACAGACTATTGGCCCTTGTGATTACTGTGTGTGGGGGGGGGAGGTATGCTTGAATACTCAGACGGCTGGGATTGAATCGGATTACATACCGTGCCCTTTCAAAGTATCTCTAAATATGGGTGGAATATCCCGGTCTCCGAATTCTTCAGCGTAGTTGACCAGCGCCTGTTTGACAGTCTTGTAGCCTGCCAGGACGACCACGTTTGTTTGGGCCCAAGTTTACAGTGAACACAGAACCATATTTCTTAGACAGCTGGAGAGACAAGAAATAAATTAACAGGATTTGAACGGAACTTCCTCTGTGACAGTAACCAAGCCACCATTCTACTGTTCAATATTTTAGTCAGACAAACACAAGCATCTCATAGTAGACTATGCACATATTATGGAGCATATTCAGAAAAGTCACCCATAAGGAGGGATAAATAATGTACACAAATCTCAGCGCTCCAAACGCTTTACTGACAAACATTTTTAATGGTACCTTCAGGTACCACCCCTTTTGCTTCCTGTTATTCCAGCCTTAAAATTTTATTCCTTTAGTTTAAAAAGGAACAATGGAACAAGTTAACGTTAGCAGTTGCATCAGAGATAAAAATCTCAACTCCATCTTCTGTCCATTGGTAGGTAAACTGACTATACAATATTTAAAATGCATGATGGTGCAGGGGGGGGGGGGGGGGCTGTGGCTGTGGCTCCTTATTTCCAAGAGAAAATAATTCTCTAATAGAAAAAAAATCCAAGAGAAAAAAAATCTCTAATAGACAGAAAAAGTACATTTGGACAAGCCTAAGTGGAATTTCATTCATATTTATTGAATGATCAGTGTTTTAACCCCTTCGCACAGTCAATTTTCACCCATTTAGGCAGTGATCTATTGAAGGCTTTCAACTCACGTGTGAGCATCACAGAAACTTGGAAAATGCCTTAAATGTAACAAGACAGTTGTACCATTTACATAAATGTAACAAGACAGTTGTACCATTTACATATTACTTACATGATTTTTCTTTTAAAATAAATACAAATGAAGTTAAAATAAAGTAATTTTTATGGCTTTTTTAAATGTATTTATAATTTAGGTCAAGATTGTGCCAAAATGCAAAGAACCCTTGGTAAAATGAAAGAAAATAAAAAAGTTTAGTTTGCAATGAAATTCTAAGAGCTACATATGTAAAACAGGTTAAACAATATGTTTCCTGGATCATAGACTCCACAAGGGTGCAACATCTGAGGGTGATGCAGAATTACTAAGATCTACGATGCAAACCGTAGACAGTGTACCTTGTTGTCTCAGTGTCTCCAAATGTATCCAAAATGGCTAAATTGTGCACTGCTGTAAATCATAAATTATATATTTAACTACAAATAAATGGTTTTTGCTCATAAAACTCACTTTTCCAAAAGCCTATCCAAAACATGTCATAAAATTAATAAAATTTGTTTTGTCCATAAAGCATGTACATTTGTCCCTTCTGATGGTTTAAGATGAAAACATTGATATCACACTGGTACACACACCTAAATATGTAGCCTAATCATTCACTCATGTATCTCAATGAAACTACTTTTTTATGTATTCTATAGTATGTAATATTTTGCTGCAAACCCTGGGATGGCATTTTTCTGTAGTTTTTTCCAAAAATGTTCCTATTGATAATCACTAAGGAAAATTTTAACATTCATCTAGTATAGCCCAGGGAGATATGAATACGCCATAGTCTATATTATGTACAATAAGATTACAATAAAATTATATTCAACCATCGGGAAAATGCTGGCAAATGTTCTAGCTTCATGGTAAATCAAACATAAAACATGACTGCAGTGCACCACCTATGAACGCTTACATTATACTTCGTGAAATGCACCCAAAATGTGAAAACAACAGTATCAAACGTATGTCAAAATTCTGTGGTGGAGTGGAAAAACTAACATACATATTTGATATATGACAAGCAGAAATAAAATCTGAGTCATGTTTAGGCATATTTTCTGGTAGAATCAATACTATGGTATGTCCCTTCTGACCCACTCCCAAAATCCCATGATTTTCTCTAGCCATGCTGAGGAGTTGGCCAAATTAATAAAAACTTGTGTAGACATTTCAGTGTAATAGCATTATAAAGTGGTGTGTGTTTCTCAAATGGATTGTCCAAGACAATAAATGGCCACTGAATTATGAAAGGGACATCTCTATGCGTAAAATCAATGGTAGGATTGTACATTTATTTAGTAGTACATCATATTTAGTAGCAGATATTGATAGTAGAATGACATTGTATAATTACACAAATGTACGATTTATTGGTGATGAAAATATATTTTTATGAACTCACAGAAAGACACCATCGTCCATTGTGTCACACATGGGTAGGTATAGTTGCAGATGAGACTGGGACATGGAGTTACTCCATTTGGCTGCAGGAGCAATGAATGTCTGAGTTGAGCAATCTCACGCCGCTGGTGCCATGGCCACTAGGGGGTCTGCACAAAGGCTTTTATTTAGTAATAATAATAATAATAATAATATTAATATTTAGATAAGATTTCAGAATTTTAATGATTAGGCACATAGCTGGAAATATAACATTTTCCAATTATTCAGGATTTTTCACGAGTGATAGCCATTTAGAACCTAAACCTTTATCTGTAGGCTATTCATGCAAGTGGCTCTGGATAAGAGGGTCTAATAAATACAAATGCAAACCGTCATAACGGGCTGAAATGCAGTTGTTCCTGTTTGTGATCTGCTAGCTGAGCAGTAAGATAGAAGATCAAAATCAAGGAGTGCATGTAAAGCTTAGCTGCTTTTAAAGGATAGATAATGCCCGATTTATACAACATTCCCAGGCTAAGCTCGGTCATATAACCCACCTATGATACTTTTTTAAATCAGATTTGCATATAAAAATGATATGTAAATATTTCAAATCGGAGACCACCTTCAGTTTTTCGCCCCCATTTATACATAACGCTTATCCACTTAAATCTTCCCTCGTTGAAAAATACACGCATGCAGTTCTAATAATTAAAACCGACATGAGTAGTCTAACCAGTTAGAGACATGAACCATGGCTGCTGATATTTCATGAGCAATTTCCTGTTTATATTGAGCAATCAGAATCGAACTGCAAAAACTAATCAGAAAAGAACACATTTGCTTATGCTGTCCAAAAGCCCTTCTTGCAAACACTGAGAATGAATACATAGGAGTAATCACAGGTTGGAAAAAAGTTTCGTTTCCACTCCCTTTATTTCCATCTTAAACCTTTGCGGCTCCACTTCACTTGATCTAACCTCGCGAGCGCAGCCTTTCCTCCAAAAAGAGGAAAGAATCACTCGAAAAAACCCCCAAAAAACAGCTCACTTTCACTTGCTGCTCTTTGGTCAGCTTCTGCAGTCGACCAATTGTAGGAAAGCAGGTGTTCGGCAATAGGAAAGTGTTGCAGGCGAGAACGTCTTTCGGCAATTTTTCTGAGATTCTTTATGCAAAGGCGATGTATTGGCTTCAAAGACGCAATTTTGTGACTGATGCACGTCTCTTTAATTACTTATTAAAATATCTGCCCAGATACATACATTTTTCTTAGTAAAACGGTCTTTGTTTCACCAGGGAATGAATGTGAATAGAGCAACAAAGCAGAGGAGAAATCGGGGAAGCGGGGATCTCAGGCCATCTCCGTTTTTCAGAAAAGACTGTCTAGACCAGGGGTGTCAAACTCATTCCATCGAGGGCCGAGTGTATGCAGGTTTTTGTTCCAACCGTGCCCTACACCAGCTGATTTCACTAATTAGCTCAGCTCTTCAACCAAGGAGGTGAACTAATTAGTGGAATCAGCTGGTGTAGAGCATGGTTAGAACAAAAACTTGCATACACTCGGCCCTCGATGGAATGAGTTTGACACCCCTGGTCTAGACTAACTTGATCAGCATTTCTGCTGCGAATTATCAAAATCGCCATTTACCTTTGGAGCAAATATGTATACCGCACTTGAATACAGTGCAGTAGCAGAAAATATGAAACCGAAGCAGATGGCAAAGTTTCTCCCTGCTACCCCGTTTTTAACTTTCAAAAATCAGCTCGTCATTCATATTTTATTCTGTTGGGTCTTTTTTTACCAACCCAGAGGAAACGCATTAGTTTGATTTGAGCACATTGTATTCCCCTGACAAACCTTTTTCTTAAGACTTGTTAACTTCTTCCTACCAAGGGCAAAATATGCCAATTCTCACCATGGTTCATAGCTTTTATTAAAACAGAACTGCACTATTATGACTAAGCAGTCAATTCATATACATCCACTTTTTGCTACTTAATTACAACAATTTATGTACAGAAATTGTGAAAACGGGTACCTACATTCAAATTTAAGATTTTTTACCTGATTAGCTACAAGAGCTATGGAGGAAATAACTCCTCAATATGCTGCCTATCTCTGTCTAAAAATATGGTGTCAATATGTCTGATAGTTTTTTCCAGGTGAACCATTTTGGTTACCAAAGTTGGCACAAAATTGTGCAAAATGGCAAGGTTCCAGAAAAGTCAATGTGATTTATTTTTAAGTCTTACAATAAAATTTGATAATTTGTCAATAATGGCAATAAAAGTTTTCATTTTTGGTGTGTTCCATATTACACAACTAACTAGCCTACCTGTGATCCCAAAAAAGCTCTCCAAACCCATGTAGCAGCACAGTGAATCTTGTATTCCACCAGAGCCCCATTACCCAGAAATAAGTCCAGGTATATGCAAAACAAGATATAAAATCAAATGTCCACCAGTTTTCTACATAAAATAAAAACACCCCTGCATAATAATCAACAACAACTCATCCTCATGTTATCATGTTCTCTCGCTCATGTTATGTCATGCATAAATTGCTCATTTGTTTACCTGCACAGCCTGCTGTACTGCATATAGAACAATTTATTCATGTGGAACAATAACTACTAGAACACGCCATTTCATACAAAAAAAATAAACATGGAACAGCTCATCGCAGACAGAGATAGCTAGCTGCTATGTGTAATTTTGCTGGCTAGCTTACCATTGTTTATACAGTTGAAGTCAGAAATTTACATACACTTAGGTTGAAGTCAATAAAACTCATTTTTAACCAATCCACATATTTCATGTTAGCAAACTATAGTGTTGGCAAGTCAGTTGGGACATCTTTGTGCATGACACAAAGTAATAATATTTCCAACAATTGCTTACAGATTATTTCACTTTTAATTCATTATATCACAATTCCAGTAGGTCAGAAGTTTGCATAAACTAATTTGACTGTGCCTTTAAACAGCTTGGAAAATTCCAGAAAATGATGTCATGACTATTAACTTCTGATGGGCTAATTGACATCATTTGAGTCAATTGGAGGTGTACCTGTGGATGTATTTTAAGGCCTACCTTCAAACTCAGTGCCTCTTTGCTTGACATCATGGGAAAAAGCGTAACTGTGGAATTCGAACCTCCTTCTCTACCTTGCGTCATGGTGCTACGTCCAGTCGTATTGAACTACAACTTCACGAAAAACTACGACAAAAGGCGCATTTTTGCTACCGTTCTGCATTTCACTTGAACCGTTCGCTTCATCACTGCGAAATTTAGCGTCTTTATAAATTTGGTGTATAGTCCGATTGTCATTGTTTACTTTCTATTATAAGCCAATACTAACCAACAATACTAGCTATTCAAATTTAGATTTCTGGCATTTCTCAGATGTTCGCCTTGTTTGAATTCGGTAGGTCCCGGAAAACTCCGATGCTTATGAAACATTGACGGCATTGCATTGTGAGGCGCGAATACTACCTTCCTTTAGAAAAGGATAGTCCATAGCATCCTTTGTGAAAGGACGGATAAAAGGAATTGTGAAGCTCGTTTCCTTCTCAATTTAAGAAATTCGAAATTAGCATGACTGCCCGGAAACTATTGCCGGTTCATGCGATCTAAAGGCTCCTTCCTTGCTCAAATTGGACTATTCGATTGCAGCCTCTGAATATACTAAGGCAAGGGAATTGGTACTCCCAGCAACTGCCAACTGGCTGTTTTTTTTTTTTACAATGCCAAACACAGCCGAACTACTCGCGACGAAGTGCAGAAAAGCACAAATCAGTTTCGTAATTGGAAATAAATCATGTACAGCTGTATGGAAGCTTTAAAGTTTTTTGTTTTTTTCTTGAAGCCGAAGGGTAGCTATAACGATTTTTCAAACCAAAGTTTTGTTACATACAATTAAGCATAACAGTTTACCAGCACTTTGTTTATAGCGTGACATCAAGCTGCAATGCATGTTTCCAACGTTATTTACGGTTTTGGGCTTAAAAAACCTCGTCCCCAGAAGGAATAGATGTAGGCTATATTAAGGATATTTAATCAAAATATTGAGGTGAGCTGTTTATTACCTATACATTATTAAATTAATGAAATATTTAATTGAATAACTTCCGTAACGGCCGCGTTACCGCTAGGGGGCGTTTGGTGTACCACTCCTGTATTTTACCAAAACAACCCCCCCTTTTTTGTTCTTACCTCACAGAGTGACACATCAAGCTGTTTGAGGTCCAGGTGAAACAGGTTCCCAAGGAGAGGTAGGGGTCGAGGTCCCGGTGGGGCATTTACCTCCCCGGGGGTGGAGGAGAGCAGGTAGAGCACAAACAGCACCAGCACCACCCCCAGAAGGGTCAAGGGCATCTGGAGTAAAAGCCCCTCCAACATGGCTATGGTCCCCCGAACTGATCAGCGACAAACTTGGGGTGGGGTGGAGGAAGTTTACACTGAATACACTTGGTTTGTGTTCTATAAATCAGTCACAATGTCAGGGGTTCTGAATAGCATTGCAGTTATTCAAAGGGAATTTGATGTGCTCATCTCAATATTAAACCATTGAAAACAAACACAAAAAAAAAAAAACAATATTCGGTTGCTGCGCCGAATCTGTACAATGAAAGCCCGTAACATCCCACTCAAGCGTTAGACTAAGTTTCGACTGTAGCCTACCGTCATTAGAGCGTTTTTAAAAGAGTTCTCGGCAAGTACACCGTCTTAAGACGATGCCATGCCGAGTCATAATAGGCCGGGATCTAATTGTGTAACTGGAAAGACCTGGCGGTGGTTAATAGTGACGTCATGCATTTATATCGGGCGGGGCGGGGGTGGGGGATTCATCGACGAGGACGTTGAAGTTGGCTCCCGATTCGCAGCTCCCGATTCGGAATTGCCGGTCCACCTTAAATCGGTCGCAAAAAGCCATTGTATGGTTTCACGGTCCATCCTTCCGCTTTTTTCTCCACTAAATCTAATTGTCTCAACATTCTGATAGCCTACTTCTAGCCTATACAGTGCCCTCCACAATTAGTGGCAACCTCTGGTAAAGATGAGTAAAAACGGTTATAAAAAATTCAGCTTTTGGTAAATTTATTCTGAGAAATAAAATCCTTCAAGAAATAATTATTTTTAACAAAACCGTGTGTGCCACAATTATTGG
Source organism: Synaphobranchus kaupii (assembly GCA_029718625.1). Taxonomy (NCBI): domain Eukaryota; kingdom Metazoa; phylum Chordata; class Actinopteri; order Anguilliformes; family Synaphobranchidae; genus Synaphobranchus; species Synaphobranchus kaupii. The sequence continues at coordinate 4,382,774 of CM056379.1, forward strand.
CACCTAGAAATTCTTATGAACAAAATGTAACTGAATATTTATTTCCATTTATATGTTACTTTGCATTTCCCACACCCCAATTCCCATAGAGATCCATTTCAAATGTAGAAAACGTTATAGTATCACTTAAGAGTACCAGAAAATGAGATATCAAGAGTCTTTTGATGTTGTCGGGTCACAGACATCAGGAAGCCATGGCATGCAAAGGATATGCAACCAAATATTAAAAATATTGTATGTGTATGTAATACAATATTTTTACAGTGTATGTAAACTTCTGACCCACTGGAATTATGATATAGTGAATTAAAAGTGAAATAATCTGTCTGTAAACAATTGTTGGAAAAATGACTTGTGTCATGCACAAAGTAGATGTCCTAACTGACTTGCCAACACTATAGTTTGCTAACATGAAATCTGTGGAGTGGTTAAAAATGAGTTTTAATGACTTCAACCTAAGTGTATGTAAACTTCCGACATCAACTGTATATACATGTATATACCGAAAAAAGTAAATATTATATGCAGAATGTAAATACTGAATTCCACAGAATAAATATTTAAATACAGAACTGCACATAGTAAAATATACTGTTGTACTACACTGCCTGGCCAAAAAAAAGGCCGCACACGCTAATATTTCGTTGGACCATATTTAGCTTTGATTACAGTCTGCATTCGTCATGGCATTGTTTCGAACCTTATGCAACGTCACAACATCTATTTCTGTCCAGAGTTGCATAGATTTTTGGCCGAGATCCTTGTATTGACGAGGGGAGAGTCGAACCACTCCGTAAAGTCTTCTCCAGCACATCCCAAAGACTTTCAATGGGGTTAAGGTCAGGAATCTGGTGGCCAATTCATGTGTGAAAATGATTCCTCATGCTCCCTGAACCACTCTTTCACAATGTGAGCCCGATTAATCTTGGCATTGTCGTCCTGGAATATGCCCATTGCTGAGCCTAGACCTGACCAATGGAAGCAACCCCAGATCATAACACTGCCTCCAGAGGCTTGTACAGTGGGCACTATGCATGACGGGTGCAACGGCGACTTTTTTTTTGGCCAGGCAGTGTATATTATACATTACATTACATTATAGGCATTTAGCAGACGTTCTTATCCAGAGCGACTTACACATCTTTTTAGCATTTTTTACATATTATCCATTTATACAGCTGGATATATACTGAAGCGATTCAGGTTAAGTACCTTGCTCAAGGGTACAACGGCAGTGTACCTGGGAATTGAACCTGCAACCTTTCGGTTACAAGCCAAGTTCCTTAACCATTATACTACACTGCCGCCCCATATACACATGAAATGAATGCTATTGATATGAACAGGAGAATATGTACAGGTAGCAGGGGTTATGTACAGGTAGCAGGAGTTATGTACCGTTATCAGGAGTTATGTACAGTCAGTGCTGTGGAGGAGACTCTGGGTGTATAATTTGGCAGCCAATGCCTTGTTTTTAAAGTGTGTGGTAGTGGGTGTTATGGCCTGGAGGTATAAGCTGTCTGGGACCCTGTTGGTCTGGTACCATTTGCCAGATGTGTGTGTATGTGTTCATTCCACCATGCACATATTATACGTACAATTCCTCACGTAATTTAAATTGTGTGTTTACGGCGGCCGAGCGAACGTGGCCATTGCAACTTGTTGCTGACGATACTCAACTCTTTCTCTCCTTCTCACCCTCTGACACTCAGGTGTCAGCCCGCATCTCTGCTTGCCTGAGAGACATCCAGAGCTGGATGGACAACTACCATCTCAAGCTCAATCCAGGCAAGACTGAGCTCATCTACATTCCTGCTCTAACCTCTCCCCCTCTCAATCTCTCCATTTCCCTAGGGGACACTCCACTGACCCCAACACCCTGTGCCAGGAACCTCGGAGTGGTGATGGACAACAGGCTGTCCCTCTCCGAGAACATCGCATGGTAACCCGGGCGTGCAGGTTCTTCCTGTACAACATCAGGAGAATCCGTCCCTTCCTCACCACCCACTCAACCCAGCTCCTGGTCCAAGCGATGGTGCTGTCCCGCCTGGACTACTGCAACTCTCTCCTGGCTGGCCTGCCAGCATCGGCCATTAGACCCCTTCAGCTTATCCAGAACGCAGCAGCGCGCCTGGTCTTCAACCTCCCCCGACACTCCCATGTCACCCCCCTGCTCATTGACCTCCACTGGCTACCTGTGATAGCTCGCATCAAATTCAAAACATTGGTGCTCGCCTTCCAGGCAGTCCGAGGATCAGCCCCTCCATACCTCCAAAAGCTCATCAGACCCTACACACCTACCAGATCCCTGCGTTCAGCTTCCTCAGGACGACTGGTACCCCCCCCCACTTCATACTAGCACCCGGTCTCGACATCTGTCTGTCCTGGCCCCACGGTGGTGGAATGAGCTCCCCGTGGAGGTCAGAACAACAGAAAGTCTGACCACCTTCAAGCGCAGATTGAAGACTCACCTCTTCAAGCTGCACCTCTCTCCACCCCTCCCTACCTCCTTGTGACCTCCCTTGATTGTGTTTTTCTGAATCCTTGTTTAAGTGGTTCAAGCTGCTAGTTAATACTTAAGGTTACTTATTGGCTTACTGTTGTACATGCCAATGATTGATTGTGTGCCCCCCCCCCCCCCCCCCCCCAAAAAAAAAAAAAAAAAAAAAAAAATCATACCTGGTGTTTGAAATCGTATTTACCTTTTAGGGTTGTTTTAACGCACTTGTTTCAAGTTGGAAAATGCACTAATGTACGTCGCTCTGGATAAGAACGTCTGCCAAATGACTAAAATGTAAATGTTGTTGGTCTTCTTTGTTGTTGTAGTCGACCAGTGCCGGCACTACATTCGTAGGTAACGTAAAGTATCGCTCCGCCGCTGTACTTCCACGGAGAATATAGGTCAGCACAAAGTAAAGGGTAGTTTGACTTCAAAAATTATGGTACATTATATTACATTCATTTAGCAGACGCTTTTATCCAAAGCGACGTACAATAAGTGCATACAGAGACGTCATCAAGATCACTACAGAACAGACAAGACACAGCACATCCTTCCCATAATGTAGCAGTTATCCCAGTATAATCACTGAATATAACCCCGATAGACTGTTGTGGTATTTTATTTGCTTTGGGTGCACTGTGGAGTGTTTAAGTCTGTTTGGTAGTGGATGCTAGCAGTTACCTTAGAGTTGCGCTAGCATTAGCAATGTGTGTATGTCCAAAAGAAGGGACAGCATGGAATTATCTGAAAATGGTTTCCATCAATCAACTACATCATGGGTAAGTCGTAATTGAGACATTATGTCCAAAATGAATGAATGAATGAAATATATTTATTTGGTATATTTACAATAGACAAAACACAATAACAAGTTATTATTTTTTAAATGCTATGATATATACCAAAAGGGTGTAGGCTGAAGCTAAAGCTTATTAACACCTACCCCTCTTACCTCATGAAAACATAAAATTCACAGAAAACATGTTCATGGCAAGAAACAAACACTTATGAATTATTAATGTTATAATTTGTTATTACTAGACAAGACATTAGCATACTTACATTATTTTTCAATGGTGTATTGTATGATTAAATTTTTCTTATAAATAGTTTTGAACCTGATCAGTGTGCTGCAGGTTCTAAAATTTTCAGTACATTTATTCCACAGGGTCACCCCTCTTACTGACAATGATTTTTATTTGTTCGTATCTGGTTTTTCAAATATATATGTTCCTCTCAAATTATATTGACTGTCCCTCATTTTAAACAACCCCTGGATACTTAATGGTAATTGTCCATTTTTCGCTTTATACATGGTTTGCATTGTAATGTAGTCTACTAAATCAATACATTTAAGTATGTTTAGCTGAGTAAATAACGGATTGGTAGGCTCACTATAGGGTTTTTTATTTACAATTCGTATGACTTTCTTTTGTAATAAAAAAATAGAGTTCGTATTTGTTTTATAAGTGTTTCCCCATACCTCTACACAGTAAGTCATGTATGGGACTATGAGTGAATGGTATAGTGTGTTCAGTGATTTCTGACATAAGAACTCTTGAGCTTTATACAATATTGCAATGGATTTAGACATTTTGGCTTTAACATGGTTTATGTGTGATTTCCAGCTTAGTTTATTATCAATTTTTACTCCTAGAAATTTTGTTTCTAGCACTGTATCAATTTCAACTTCATTTATTCTAATATTTCTATGAAAATGTGATGCCCGATTTCCAAATATTATGCATTTCATTTTGCCAAGGTGAAGAGATAATTTATTAACATCAAACCATGTTTTTATTTTCTGCAGTCCTTTCTCCACTGTATCCAGAAGTTGTTTCAAATGATCTCCACTACAAAAAATGGTTGTATCATCAGCAAAAAGTATGCACTTCAGTGACTTTAACACCAAACATATGTAATTTATATACAAAATGAACAGCAGTGGTCCAATACCGAACGCTGTGGCACCCCACACATAACCTTCAAAAGGTTTGAATTTGCATTGTTAATAGAAACATACTGATACCTGTCTTCCAAATAACTGGTTAACCAATCATGAGCCAATCCTCTGATACCATACCTCTGTAATTTGAATAATTTTATGGTCTATGGTGTCAAACGCTTTTTGTAAATCAAGAAATATTCCTACTGTATATTCATTTCTCTCGGTAGCATTTGTAATTTGTTCAACAAGATCTATTAGTGCTAGAGAGGTGGTCCGTTTTTTTCTGAATCCATATTGCTGTTCACAAAGTATATTATGCTTAGATATGAAATCATTTAACCTTCTTACAAATATTTTTTCAAAAAGTTTTGAGAATTGTGATAACAATGAAATTGGTCTATAATTTGAAAAAACATGTTTATCCCCAGATTTATATAGTGGAATGACTTTGGCTGTTTTCATTTGTTTGGGAAATTTTCCAGCCATCAGGGACAGATTACAGATGTAATTTAGAGGTTTAACAATACAGTCAATAATTTCTTTAATCAAAGACATATCATAACCATTCCAGTCTGTTGATTTTTTATTTTTTGATTTGTGTACAATTTCAATTATTTCTTTTTCATCCGTTTCTCTAATGTACATTGAATGAGTATTTATATTAATAATATTTCTATTTACTCCATCTATACAACTTGGTGATATAATGGAATTTGCTAAATTTTTACCCACGTTAACAAAATATTCATTGAAATTATCAGCTATCAATTTATTTTCCTTAATAACAGTATCATTGTCAGAAATAAAGTAATATGGGTAGCATCTTTTTATTGTGTCCTTTTTAATGATTTAATTTAAAACTCTCCAAGTATTTTTGATGTTAGTTCTGTTTTTTTCAAATAGATTACTATAATGCATTTTTTTACTATATCTCATAATACTTGTTAGTTTATTTTTATATGTCTTATATTTACTTTCAGCTTCCTTTGTTCTATATTTTAAAAATGTCTTATATAACACATGTTTCTTTTTACAAGCATTTTGTATTCCCTTTGTTATCCATGGCTTTTCTGTATATTTATTTTTATCTACTTCAGCCACAAGAGGGCAATGTTTATTATATAAGTTAGATATAATAGAAATAAATGTTTCATATGATTCATCTACATCTTCAACATAAATTTCACTCCAATCCTGATTAAATAAATCCTCCCTAAGATATTCAATGGCACTTTCTGTTACTCGTCTTATGAATCTCCTGGTTTCTATCTCCTCATTCTTTTTTATACTGAAATCGAAGGCAATAAAAACAAAATTCTGAACTATCCCTTTAAGAGGGTAAATAAAGCCTCTAAATTAGTGAGTTGGCAGTTTCATCACAAACAGAGAAGTTCGGAAAACGATGTACTACACATCATGTTTGTGTTTGGCCCACATGTCCTCATGTTGTGTTAATAGTTCAGTATGTTTCTTTTTGTACAAAAAGAAAGAGCAGGGGGGTATACTACGAAGCAGGAGTATTCGCTAAATAACAGTAAAACCTGGAACAGCTTCTTTTTTTTACCCATCTACCAGATTTGGGAGGGTTCCTTGTTTTACTCAGTGCAGTTATCCAGCTAACTCAGTAATCCCGCTTCGTATTATATCCACCAGGCGGGTATACTATGAAGGAAGCTTAACATAGCCAGGGTTTCTTTGCGTTAGCTGGCTTCACAAAGCCTAATCTCTGCGATCTGGCTTAACCAGTACTACGAAGGCGGTTATGAACTTGATAAGTGAACACGGGCTTTATTAATCAAGCTCTGTGCGCGTTCCCATAAAAGGGGCGGTGCAGCATGGGCTGTAGGCCTACAAGAGCAGCGTATTTCTCTCCTGTAGAAAAAAAGACTGATACGGGCCGATATAATGGAGGGATACGAAGAACATGAGCCTTGTCAATATTATATATATATATATATATATATATATATATATATATATATTATTATATTCATTATTATTATTAATATTATCTAACCCGCTTATCCCTGGTCAGGGTCGCAGAAGCCTATCCAAGCATGCGTTGGGCGAGTGGCAGGAATACACTCAGGACAGGTCGCCAATCTATCGCAGGCACACCATTCACTCACACACTCGTACCTACGGGCAATTTAGAGTCTCCAATTAGCCTAACCTGCATGTCTTTGGACTGTGGGAGGAAACCGGAGTACCCGGAGGAAACCCACACGGACACGGGGAGAACGTACAATGAATCTATTGAATGTCTTTATTTGATATGTTTGTGTGTTGTGGGTCTGCCCCACTGTCTACATCTTGTTTTGTTGTTACTGGGGCTATAACTGAAGTTCCCTAATGGGAAAATAAAGTTATTCTATTCTGTAAAAGGATTCACCTAAAGTAATAATGCAAAACAAGGTGTCTAACTGATTCCACATAGAAAATGCACAACAGAAATATACTGTTATCACAATTGGCTTTTTTTTTTTTAAACAAGCAGTTATTGATGTTGGGATAACTTGGTCACACAAATCATTATATACTATTGTTCAGCTTGGGTAATTCAAATCTAACGTATGCCTACCGCTTGGGGAAAATATGTTAATTAGGCTACTTGAAAAGGATTCTGAATGGCATGGACTCCCAACATCTCATGCAAATTATATAGGCTAGCCTATGTCAGACAACATTATTATACAAATTCTAAAGTCAGCTATGAATAGCATTAATAAACATTTATATTCCATAGCTTAATTTCAGATTTCATAAGAAATTGGGAGTTGTTGAGATGAGGTGTTGTGGAAGTTAAGACAAATATTTCAAATGTACCAAGATGAAATTATGGACACGTGATCTCGTGGTACATTATGTAAAATGAGACAATTAATACTTAAAACATAAGCATGTCAAGTGAGGAAATAAAGCATTTATTAAAGCATTCATCAATGCAATTAAGATAAGCTCTGAAACAGGCAAAATCCTATACTTGAAAATGCCTTTAATAGATTCATGTCAATACCTAAAACAAATGCTCATCGTTGTGGTCTTTGTGAAATAATTTTCATCACTATTTTACATAGCTGGCTCAATTATTACAGAACATTTTAATTGACAAAAGGATTAGCGCGGCTGCCAGGGAGCACGGTGGTGCAGAAAGTAGAAAGTACAGAGTTTGAATCCCGGCCAAGGGCCTTTCTGTTTGGAGTTTGCATGTTCTCCCCGTGTCCGCATGTGTTTCCTCCGGGTACTCCGGTTTCCTCCCACAGTTCAAAGACATGCCAGTTAGGTTAATTTGAGACTAAATTTCCCGTAGGTATGAGTGTGTGAGTGAATGGTGTGTGTGCCCTGCGATGGATTCGCGACCTGTCCAGGGTGTATTCCTGCCTCTCACCCAAAGCATGCTGGGATATTTCAGTAGAAAATGCAACTTTTTATTACAAATCAGCAGAAATAATTTGTTATTAGCTGCATTGTTGTCGAGTAACATGAGGGTTTGTGGGCGGAGTAAAAAAGTAATATAATCTATATGTCGCAAAAATATTTCAGTCCAGGAAAACATTTTTTAATGGTTTGAATGAATTGGAAAATGCTGAGGACGATATTCTGTGGTGATGTCACAAATATTCTGTGGATTTCGCCTGTAAAAAAAATATAAATACTCCAGCTCTCATGAATGAGTAGCTGAAGAAACATATAGAAAATAAATAGAAAAACTCTGGGGTTCATTCCAATCGCTTATTTTCATTCCTTGCATCCTTTCCTTGCTCCTTAGCTCCGCCCACTGGAGGACGCGAGGAGAGGATGCAAGGATCAGATACTAGGACGGACGAATCGAGGCAACATGCATTCGGCAAATGTCCTTGCTCAATCAAGCGTCAGCATGGAGGGGAGACATATTTAGAAATCTAGCAGACACTCATATCCAGAGAGACGCACAAACGTTTAATAACTCAATATCAAGGAAGGTTTGGCGAAGGAGGTGAGGTTCACACACATCACTTGGGACTGGGGTTTAGATCCGGCTCACAGCGCACAGCTGGGACAGGGGTTTAGATCCGGCTCACAGCGCATAGCTGGGACTGGGGTTTAGACCCGGCTCACAGCGCATAGCTGGTGGGGGGAAGGGTTGAGGGTTAACCCCACGTACGGCTTCAGGTCCAACTCGTCCTCGGGCACCCCTGGTGGAGGTGAGATGCGGAACCTTTGCAGGAGGAAGGTGAAGAAGAGGAAGAGCTCCATCCTGGCCAGGCTCTCTCCCGGACAGGCCTGTCGCCCTGCAAGGAAGAGATAATCACAGCAAATGTTCTAGCTTCACAGCAAATCGGTGCATGTAAAACATGACTGAGTCACCTATCAATGCTTACACTACAGTATGTGAAATGCACTCAAAATGCAAAAATAATATCAAAGGCACAAGACATTGGTGGAGTGGAAAAACTAACATACATATTTTTAATATTACAAGCAGTAATACACACATATGACCCACTCCCCAAATCCATGTAAACAAGGCGAGGATCTTCTTTTGCCTTGCTGACGAGTTAGTGAATTAGTAAAAACTTGGGAAAATGTCATGTCCCATGTTCCGTCTCGTGTTTTCCCTCTCCCTCCACTGGCGTTTCTCACTCCCCGCACCTGCATTGTGTTTCCCGCTCGTTTCCTCGTTAGTTTCCCCCCGGCCCGTTTCCTGTCCCGTCTGTCTGATTAAATGTGCTCCCTAGCGGAGGTTTCCCCTGAGCTGTGTCCGAGTCTTTCATTTGAGTCCAGTTCTGGAACGTAACAAAACTACTACGCCGGTGAGCGAATGTACATTTTAAGTTGTGTAAAACTAAACTAATAAAATTAAATATGCTGTTACGCCCAGCTGTAATTTATTTTTCAAAGCATCCAATGAGACATTGCAAACACCATTACGAAGGTTATCCTCTATGGATAAGAGTTGTCAATCAAATTAGAATTAACTGGAATACATAACAGCCACAAACAGCTGGTGGAGTTTACATATGGGGTTTTCAGAAGGTGTAGCTACTAGCATTATAAAGGGATGTGTATTTCTCAAACAGAGAAAATAAATGACCACTGAATCTTGAAAGGGACATATCTATGCGTGAAACCAATGGTACTAGAATTGTACATTTATTTCATATTAGCAGATATTGATAGAATGACATGGTATAATTACACAAGAATTTGTTTATTTTGCTATTGAGCAGTGATTTTCACAGCTGTATTGTCATACGTTCAGGCTATTGTTGGCTTTAACTTGTTGCTATGATAGAATACAAATTTTTGCCGGAGAAAAAATCCATTTATGAATTCACAGAATATTCACAAATATTTTTATGAATAGTCCAGTGTCACGCATGGGTCGCTATAGTTGCAGGTGAGGCTTGATGTGGGGTTGCTTGTTGAATAGACTAGCTACACGAATAATAGAAGCACATAGAAACTCCATATTTCGGTATAGTCGTCACAAATCTTGAACCAAGTTATAACATGGACTTTGTTTCCACTCAGAAAGTCTCAGTTGAACAATCTCATGGCTCCAGCAGTACGGCCACCAGGGGTTCTGTGTGAAGGGGTTCATCAGGATAATAAATGTCAATCAGAAATAAGTACAGAAATATGAAACAAAGATACTACATTAATACAAAGAAGACTAAACTTACAGAATGTGAAAAATTAAATAAATCTAAGAGTATAAAGAAATTGCAAAATGTAGCAAGGATGTTACCCATTTGAAGAGTTCATGTAATACCAAGGTGTAAGAACAAGATAAGAAGAAAAACATCAATGCAGATGGGGTAAAAGTAAACCTTTATTTCCTTAAGTTTATACACAGTTTGGACAGTTAATTTTTAAATCCGATAGTCAATTGAACGGCAGTGTGATGTAACATGTATTTAAAACAATTAGACCGGATTAAAATGCACCACTAGTAAATCACGAGTTTTCCAAGGTGCGGCAGTCTGCAAGGAGACCTTCATTTTTTTTTTTGGAAAACATCAGTAACTTGTATTTCAAGGGTAACTGGAATTTACAATCCAGTTCAGTTGTAAATAAAAATTCCAAATGACCTGAACTTTACATCCATTTCAACTAAGGATCACTTTCTGAGGGGGAGCGTCATTTATCAGTCTCACTGACTACTTCAGCTGCAGTCTAGTCATGGAGTCCTTTCAGGAAACAAACAAAATGGATTCAATGAATTGGAAAATCCTCACAATGATATTCTGTGCGGAATGTGACAAATATTACGTGGATTTGGCCAATAACGACCACTTAAAAACACTGCGGCTCTATGAATTAAACAGTAATCTAGCAGGCACTCATATCCAGAGAGACTTACAAACATTTACTGTAACTCATGATCAAGAAAGATTTGGTGAAGAAGGTGAGGTTCACACCCATCAGCTGGACTGGGGTTTAGACCCGGCTCACAGCGCACAGCCGGTGGGGGGAAGGGTGCAGAGTAAACCCCACAGACGGCGTCAGGTCCAACTCGTCCTCAGACACCCCCAGTGGCGGTGAGAAGCGGAACCTTTGCAGGAGGAGGGTGAAGAAGAGGAAGACCTCCATCCTGGCCAGGCTCTCTCCCGGACAGGCCCGTCGCCCTGCGAGGAAGAGATAATCACAGCACATAAATACAGCTACAGGAGCGAGAGATAATCACAGCACCTAAATACAGCTACAGGAGAGAGATAATCACAGCACCTAAATACAGCTACAGGAGAGAGAGATAATCACAGCACCTAAGTACAGCTACAGGAGAGAGAGATAATCACAGCACCTAAATACAGCTACAGGAGAGAGAGATAATCACAGCACCTAAATACAGCTACAGGAGAGAGAGATAATCACAGCACCTAAATACAGCTACATTAGAGAGAGATAATCACAGCACCTAAATACAGCTACAGGAGAGAGATAATCACAGCACCCAAATACAGCTACAGGAGAGAGATAATCACAGCACCTAAATACAGCTACATTAGAGAGAGATAATCACAGCACCTAAATACAGCTACAGGAGAGAGATAATCACAGCACCTAAATACAGCTACATTAGAGAGAGATAATCACAGCACCTAAATACAGCTACAGGAGAGAGAGATAATCACAGCACCTTTCAACAAATACATGGAGGGATAAACACAGGACCTAAGAACAAGATGGAGAACACAGAAACTTTTGTATAGCTCCCCGGGAGAAAAAGAAATCCTATTACCAAAGTGCCTGAACAAAAAGGTTTGGGAACCACTGAGATACAAGCTATAGATATTCACATCCTTTTTATACAACAAGAGCAATAATCACAACATTTCAAATAATAGTTGGGCTACTACAGGGACCTCATTTATTAAAAAAAGTACTTGGACGTCATCTTTAATTTTAACGTAAGCATATTTCTTTAAATGGACATAAGCATTATTTATAAAATTAGCTGCGCTTGTTTAAAATGGCGTACATCTATCATACGTATGTCTATAAATCTCAAAATGAACACACGTGAATGAGCTATGTATTTGCGCCCTGGGGCTAACTGGTCACATACATTTAATAGAAAGTTTAATTTCAACACCAATAAGCGTTCTCGTGCGGCTCTCAGGTCTGCAATACTTCGGCATAACCAGCAGGTACTGTACGTACGTCAAGTGAAGACCTGATGTGGAGCTACAATCGTTTCCAGGGTCAAATGGAGTCACGTTGAAATTTTATTAATTGCTACTTTGTCGTGATTTTCTACGTACGTCACACGTAAAATCAAATTTGATCTAAAGTACTTTTTATAAATGAGGCCCCAGGTGTCTATGCAGAAGCAGGTGAGACAACCCTGGTCGCTTTATACAACTACAAGGGAGAGAGATCATCTCAGTACCTTTTAGGAATCACAGTGTGATAGTTAATCCCAGAATCTACTGAATATTTTACTCCAAGGGAAAGCGATAATCCCAGGACCTTTACTAAATTATTTTTCTAATAACCAGTTCCTTTATAAAACTGCAATACAGAAACCATTTCAGTCCCTTTCTACAACAGGGGAGATGTACAGTAACAATCCCAGTGCTATTTTCTACAGACTACTCTTAGTACAAACTGAAGTGTGTGTCTCTCCTCTGAATGAAAACCGCAACCTATGGATCAGGAAGCTGAAGTCATATCTGCAGCATTCTTGCATTGGTTAAAGATTAGAGAGCTTCGCCTTGCCATGTACTGCACTGAGCTCTACCTGCAGAGAAGGGCATGAAGGCGTCTCTCCTGATGAAGCAGCCCTTCTCATCCAGGAAGTGACCAGGGTTGAAGCTGTGGGGGGTCTCCCACTCTTCCTCATCCTTCAGCACAGACATTAGGAGTGGGGTCACTGTAGTTCCCTGTAAAACACATGCACCCACAGCCACAAATTATTAGGGGTCCAAGCAGCACAGCTGATTAAAGACCATGATTAATTCATTTAAATCAGGAGCAGATTTAAATCTAATAATTGAGCCTTGCAAACATTCTTTAAACCAGGAAGAGGAGAGGGAGAGAACAGTGCTGAGAGGAGAGAGGGAAAGATAGAGATGAGGGGAGGTGATAGATAGTACCTTCTTGATGAAGTATCCCTGGAAGGTGATATCACAGCTGGTGGTGCGGAAAGTCAAGGGTAGAACGTTAGACATTCTCTGGATCTCATGGATCACGGCATCTGTGTAGGGCAAGTCCGTCCGGTCCTCCACCTGGGGTTCCCGTTCCCCAATGACCCGACTCAGCTCCTCCTGAACCTGGTCTGCATAGAGAGATAGACTTTTACTTTTAAAAGCTCTTTATTTATTAATTGTTACATAAAAAATGAGCCCACTTAAGAAACCAACAAAACCTCTGAACCCAACAAAAAACAATCTAAACAAGCACGTTAGCACGTGATAAGCTGCGTCCATATGCCACAGACTGTATTTGCGGGTATAGTCTATTGCAGAAATATCGGACAGTCCGACCTATTTGCCGACAGAGTGATGAACTACTAGCTGCTGGTAGCTTGCAGTTCGATATTCAAGTTTGGTGGTTAATAAACGTTTTCCTGAGACAAAACGTTAAGAACATAATTGCGTTGTACAAAGCATGATTTGTGAAAACGTTTTTTTTTTTTTTTTTTACTAAACTCTTCCGTTTCAATTGCCGTTATGTGCATTCATTTTAAAAGCCTCAATTTCATAATTCAGCAAACAAGATAGCTCAGACCGGTTGCATTTTCCTCAGAGTGATTTGTGAATTATTTCACAACTGTTATGCTATCTCACCATCATCCTTAACTCGTCGAATAATAGCAAAAATGCCCAGCGATTTTTCATTCACAACGCAATAACTCAAAAACAGGATGACAAAGGTGTCAAACTACTTGTCGTGGAAAGGACACAATCCTTCACAATCTCAATTTTAACGGAAAACAAACCTTTTTTTTCTCGTTGTCAACTGAAGGTTAGTTGTATGGAGCTCAATAACTGACAAAAGTATTTGAATTTAGTATATTTGAATTATATACGTGTGACTTTTCATAAAGTTGAATTTTTGTGTGCTGTATTTCATAAATTTGCATTTAAACAAAGATTGAAATTCAGGTTTTAAAAAATACAAAGCTCTCTAATTCAAAGTTCTAAAATTCAGATTTTATGTTAACTAGGCCAAAGGTGAAGCATCCGGGCTTCCCAGGAAAAGTAGAAGCGTTCGGAACTGTCAAACTCGCATTTAGCCAATCACAGAGCTGCTAGACTTCAGCTAGCGGCGGCAAGTGCAGCAACGCTGTTATTCATGCCGTGGTGCAGATGACGAGCCGTAACGTTAACGAGGTAATTATATCGTAATATAGCCTACGTTAGTTATATACAGGGTTGATAAACACTCAAAGCGCTGTATTGCTACTAGTGTGACTATTTTGCGTTAGCTAATGTTCTCTAGCTACCTACACCAGCCTTAGGCTACGTTTGCTTGCTGTCAATGGTTAGCTACAGTGGTCGAATTGTAAAATGTTTTCCGCAGGCAGGTAGCTACATCCGATCTTTAGCTAACGCAAAATATATCACACTAGTAGCAATACAGCGCTTTGAGTGTTTATCAACCCTGTATATAACTAACGTAGGCTATATAACTATATAATTACCTCGTTAACGTTACGGCTCATCATCTGCACCACGGCGTGAATAACAGCGTTGCTGCACTTGCCGCCGCTAGCTGAAGTCTAGCAGCTCTGTGATTGGCTAAATGCGAGTTCGACAGTTCCGAACGCTTCTACTTTTCCTGGGAAGCCCGGATGCTTCACCTTTGGCCTAGTTAACATAAAATCTGAATTTTAGAACTTTGAATTAGAGAGCTTTGTATTTATGGATCTGAATTTTTAAAATCTGAATTTCAGAAATTTGAATAAGAGAGATTTGTATTTATGGATCTGAATTTTTAAAATCTGAATTTCAGAAATTTGAATAAGAGAGATTTGTATTGATGGATCTGAAATTTTAAAATCTGAATTTCAATCTTTGTTTAAATGCAAATTTATGAAATACATAAAATAAGTCTGAATATTTCCGAGAAAAAAAACCGATTTGAACGTGACGATATACCACCACTATTTCTCTTTTCTGCTGACACGTGTGTGTGTGTGTGTGTGCCTGCATGTGTGAGTCTGTGCAAGCCTCAAGGTGTGTGTGTGTGTGTGTGTGTGTGTGTGTGTGTGTGTGTGTGTGTGTGTGTGCACGCGCATTTGCCCACCCTGTATGTGGGGGTACTTGGCCATCAGCAGCAGGCCCCATCTCAGGGTGGTTCCAGTGGTATCTGTCCCTGCAAAAAACAGGTTGCCGACAGTAATGTTCAGGTTGTTGTTGTGGAAGTAGGAACCCGGCTGGTCTGACTCCTGAGAGGGAACAGGTACAGAACGCCATAGAAACCATGAGTAATACATTAGAGGTGAGGTTTTACCTCTAGTTAGCAGTCGACCCATTAAGAGAACTAAAGATTTAAAGTGCAAGTCTTCACTGAAAGATTATATTCCTTGATATAAAATTCTGCCTTCAAATTCAGGCACCCTAATAGGCAGCATTCTGTGATGTTTACAAATTGGAATAGCGCTTAAAATTGTCATTTTTACATTTACATGACAAGTATTTGGCAGGGGGTAAGGAATGTTGTGGATATGCTCCATGCATTACATAAGCTACTCAAAGGGCTCATTTCAATCCCTTATTTTCACTCCTTGTGTCCTTTCCTCACTCTGTAGCTCCGCCCAATGAACGACATGAGGAAAAGATGCAAGGATCAGATACGAGGACGGAACCAAATGCTCCGCCAAAGCCAAATCCAGAAAAAACTATATCCGACAATAATAGCCTACTGTAGCACCATCGGTAGGCTATTAGAGCTACAAACCCTAACAAAAATGAACTATAGTATTGCTATAGTTATCTTCTAGAAAACTATAAGAATATTAGTTTTTTCGCCCACTATAATAATGCTATAGTGTTTGTCACTATAGTACAATAGTATTTTCACCCCCTATAATAATTCTTTAGTATTTATCCCTATAGGACAATTGTATGACTATAGTGTGTATGAAAAAAACTACAGTAATACTATAGTATATGCTGTCGACATACTATAATTTTACTATAGTTCATTTTCGTTAGGGAAACGGTTTCAGCCAATCATAAAAATGCCACATCAAAATAATATATTTCTCTAATATCTGATTGGTTGGTTTGGTCATATAAAACATGGAGACACAGCGAGAGAGAGAGGTCACTTTCTTTGATCAATCTGTGCTGTCTCTTCTTGATAACTAACTGTTACACATTGCTTAGGATATAATATTAGCTATCGCCTAGCTTACTTAGTGAGTTGAGGATAGTGGCAAGAGTCTCTGTCTGGGAGATTCAATTTTAAATAGATTGATTACATGTTGCATCTAGCCTAGTGGTTTACATTCATATTATAGCTGCGATTCTGCGAAGTATCTGCAGCATAGCATTAGCTGGCTGCACGTGTGCGTGCACGCCCGTGTTTGTGTGTGTGTTAGCTAGCCCACTGCTGCGTGTTGGCTAGTCAGCCCTACTTTCCTCAAACATATAGCCTATTAAAATACACCTCTCTCGGCAAAACAGTAGCAGTCAGAGGCAAGCCCCCCGGCATCTCAGGCAGAAAATATATTTTAAAAATTTTATATATACACTGTATATAAATGAAATGAGGCAGTTACAGTAACGTAGTTTCACATGTAAATAGAAAATAGCAGAAAGAGACTGAAATGATGAAGGACTATAGCTCATCTTGAATATACTTCAATATAAGATTAGATAATGATTTGGTATTATTGGGCATAAATAAAGTCGTCCGCCTATAAGATGAGGGGGTGGAGGTGGGTTTAAAATGTAATAAAATTATCTTATCAACAAATGTACTGATTAGCCTATGCTTTAGCTTTATATGAACGCATCTCAAATCTTGTCTAGGGCTTTGAAACAAAAAAAAATCTTCAAAATGTTCATAAATTATACATTTTATTTTAAAAATGCCCTGAAACGCAGGAAATTAGTTTTAAAAGGCTCAAATGTTTCTGGGGGAGGACCCTCAGACCCCCCACTACTTCGTCCCACCACCACCTCTTCATCCCCCCCCCCCCCAATCAAAGCAGTCTACAAACTGTCATGGTTATTGGCAGCCTTTGATGTTTCTGTGGTCGTTATTCTATTTGGCGTCGTCGGGATGCTCTATCGGATTTTTTCCGTCTCCATTACAGATTTTGGATCTCGCTCGGCTATTATTCCTTACACCTGTTTTGGGTTTCCTGCCGGTTATAAATAGCCCAGGAATTTCGCATTCCGGCACTTCGATATTGTCTTTGCTATGTTGACAAGGAAGTCGGTAAGTTATAGATATTTGGACACTGCATTTCTGGTTCGTACGAATAAGAAACGCAAGTCCGGTTAAGAATTAGGATTAGATTGTTTTTCTTTCCAGTCATTCTCGTTATCCTTTATTCTTTTTCACAACCTCCTGTTACACCTAATTATTTAGCGCGTGTGGTTCTTTATTAGTTATTCTCGCTGTTTTATCGAGATCGCCTCCGTTTTTGATGTTGCTTTGTTTTGCCTTGCGCTAGGGAGGTTTTGCTCCCGATCTTGTGCTATCTCCGTCCTGGGGCCACATGTATAAAACCTGAGTAAAATAACACGTAAAAGAATGCTCAGGGTGAAAGTCGAAATCCGCCCTGCTTCAGCGTCATATTATGCTTAGGCGCTTAACCATAATGATTTTAAGCCTCTTGTTTCATGAATAATTGTGGCTTTTGTTAGTCAAAGAATGAGTGTCATTATGGATTAAAACACTTTATAATAAATGTAAACGAACAGTAAATGTGATTTATGTAGGGGTGTACCCGCTACGTGGCAGATCTGCAGAGGTGGATCATTCACAAGGGTACACTCCTTATTGAAGCATCCTCCAGGAGCCCCCCTCGCTCCTCTGAGGATCATTTAGCAGTTTGGAATGTCCTTAAAGATGGAGAACCTCAATCGATTTGGGCGGGAAGGAGAGGGTGGTGGAGAGGAGGACGGATTAAATTAGCGATTGTAATTAACCCTAAGGGTGCACCCCAATATTCTTCACTCCTAACCTCCTTTCCTCCACTCGTCTTCTACAAGGAAGTATGCAAAAGCACAGTGCGGTTAAACTGAGTCCCGGTCTGGTTCTCTCTCTCCATACCCGCTGCTGCCGAACGAGGAAGGAGTCCACAAATCCCCTGAGGTCCTGGGGGTTGAGTGTGTCCTTCAGTCCCTGCGCCAGCCCCTTAATATCCTCAACGATGTGGTCAGCGTGCTCCAAAATCTGGGTCCGTTTCACCAGCCACCGGTTACAGCACCAGCGTAGCCACGGGAACATGTTGTACAGCTGCAGTAACGGGCCCAAAACAGCTCAGAATCAGAACCACAAAACACTTTGAATGTTTTTAAAGCAACCTCTCCAACTGCTTTCTCCCTGATTTTAGAAATCGCCATTTGCACCTCTGGAGTCACTTCTCTGTCACTTGCAGTCCATATGAGGACAGACCTGGGTCAAATATTTAGACACCACAATAAAATAGTCAATTACTGACAATTTTGAAAGAAATACAATGTTCATATTTGCAAATATTAACCATTCCAGTTAAATAATGTGCAACACAAAATTCCAATCCAGTAACTATTTCCCACAACACTACAGAGCACATGGTACTACAGCAGAGAGCTACAACTGACTGGTGGAGAGGCATCTTTCTCACTGAGAGAAACTGGTAGCCTATGGGCTCCTGATGTGTCATTCAGGGTAACTAATGTAGGAGTAACATGAGGAACCCTGACTGACTTACCCCACCCTACCCCTGGAAGGGGGAACAATCTACTGTCCCACCACTATGGACTCCGTTATACGTAGATCCCTAAAGACAGAACCCAGACTAGAGCTTGTAATGTCTTGGCAATGGGACACAGCTGAGTCTGTACCTAGAGCCTTTACCTACTGCCACTTGTGTGCCCCAATGTTGTATTATTGCCTTTCCCAGGAAGAATTACAAAGCTTAAAATATCTACCTTTATGCACAATGATAATTAGTTAATAGTACCAGTACCCGTATTTCAGCTGAACCAGCCAGCCGGACAAATTCATTTGACCTGTTGACCATTTGTTGAAAGGCGGGATCAGCGTAGTCAAAGCGGCTGCCATACATGATGGCACAGATTATGTTGGAGACGGCGTAAGTCACTGGCAGAGTGGTGTCGAAAGGCTCGCCTAAAGACCAAATAAATAAAAAACCAAAACCAAGTTTTTTTTCCCCACAAAGCTCCAGCTTCTTAAAGAGTTTAAAACATAAAATCCCTTCATCAGCCTTGCAGGCTTCAACAAATTTACCCAGCAACATCAGTCTGTAAATTTACCCAGCAACATTAGAGAGTCAGCCAAAACTAAAGATCTGTAATAAGACGAGGCAAACTTGTAATCAGTAACCCTGTCTTTGGTATGGCCTACTGTAAAAAGTGTACATAATGCTTATTTTTTCTACCCCCATTGCTTTGTATTGTACAGTAAGTTGTCATGTTGATCTGTGTAATGTACAGTATAGATCCTGTTTTGTCCCCATAACAATATACTGCAGATGCAAATGAGCTACTTAGCCAACTCTGGTGCAACTAATATATTGTGCAAGGTCCATGCTGTTAGATGAACTGAACTTCAATGAATTTAATAATTACGTGCAGGAACGCTATTGGACAGCGGATCCTAAACTCAGTCCCTGGGACCCACTGTATGCTTCTTCTTCCACCAACCTCTGGATCAGTTAAGGCTGAGAATATGCATTTTAAGTTTTACTATATTTGTTTTCCTTAAACCTAAGTTCACAAACTGCAGAACTGGCTTGTAGTCATTTGATTTGTCTCTGAACTCTTCATTTACCAGAAATGTTTTAGTTTGTGACCATGTGTCCACTATTTCTGCAATTAGGAACGGCAGATTTCTCCTGGCAGTTTAAAATGGAATAAATTCAAAATGAATTATTCCTACATGAATCAATCATCATTTAGCACATTAAACAGAGAAAGAAACCATTATTTCATCTGACTGATTAAATGTCCAGGGATGCAAATATGGGACATTATATACTTCCTCATAGTGTGCATAGCTATTTATGACATAATATGGCTTAAGAGGGTAGATCATGCCTCAGTGGGCATTAAAGGTGTCGAAGAGCAGACGCAATAATGTTTTGAATGAAAACCAGCACACAGTGGATCCAAAGGACAGAATTGGGGAACCACTCCTTTAAGAAATGCATTGTGACGTTCTCTGGTCAGGATTCACAAGTTATTTTTAACAAACATTTATCATTTTAGCGTGTTTTTTATGTTTTATTTTTTTACATTACATTATAGTCATTTGGCAGACGCTCTTATCCAGAGCGACGTACATAGTGCATATTCGAACTAGGAACAAGTGCGTTAAAATGACCCTAAAAGGTAAATACGAATTCAAGTACCAGGCGTAGTCAGTATGATTTCTTTTTTTTTTTTTTTGCGCCACAAAACTCACCGAAATGCATTAAGAAAAAAGGCTAAATTTACTTTGTTATTTTGGTTTTCTAAATAAATTTGGTGCGCAATGAGGGGCTGAAAATGTCCAATTCTCACACTAACTTGGAATGTCCAGTTAACTATTTATACCCTTCATGCATTTCAGGAGTGAAGATATTCGCAGTTATCCTCTGAAACACATGGTGTAACCAGCCTGCTTTTGACATTGTAGCCCACAGCTGGGGTACAGTCAACGGGTGCTGAATCGCAGACCCCCAATCAACTGACTCTTCCTGTACCCAGGCAGATGCTATTGGCAATTACCCATCATCCTATGGGGCTACCGGCACTGCCACGATCTGGATTCTACCTGATCTGATTCTATACGAGGGGGGTGCCTTAACCAAATGAGCCACCCAGCAGCCCTGACTTGCATTTACTTTTGACACAAAGTTACAGGCAAATATTCATTGAACCCAAGGAGCTGCTGAGTGTCTCATCTTATTAAGGCAGTGGTTCCCAAGCTCGGTCCTCGTGTATGCTGGTTTTCGTTCCAACCACAATTGCAATCCCGGAATTTTAACAAGCTGTCAATTGTTCTTAATTAGGTGTTTGTCATATTTAGAGGGATTATTTACCTTCTTAAGCCACATTATGTTAGCAATAGCTATGCATGTCATGAATAATACAAGTCCAATTTATTGTGCTATATTGCAAATAATTACAAAAAGAGGGGCAGAATAATTTTAATCAGTTAAAAAAAATTTAAGACTGAGGTGAATCAATATGCTCCTAATTGGTGAAATTGTGGACACATGGCCACTAAAACGAACCATTTGATAAATAATGAAGAAAAGACAAAGAGAATGATAACGAGCCAAACCTGCATTGTGTTAATACATTTAAGAAAGAAATGATGAGGGAACTTAAAAACACACATGTTCAACTACCTAATTAGGAGCCAATTGATTCACCCCAGTCTTTAATTTGATCAGTTAAAAAAAAATGTTACCTATTTGCAATATAGCCCAATAAGCACAGTAGGAACACGGGAATTTTATTCTTCACGGCATGCTTACCTATTTCTACCTACCTATTTACAGCATTTTTTTAATAAAATGTTGATTGAATCCAGACCTATTTCTCTCACCCTTAAAATTCTCGAACACCTCGATGAGGCAGCGCGATTCCTCGATGATCTTCTCCTCGCTCCTCCTCTTGCTCATTCCGAAGTCCCGCAGGTTGCTGAGGAAGAAGCGTCTCATCTCCTTCCAGGAGTCTCCGTTGGAGCCTGAAATGCCTGGGAGAGGGCACAACACCATGGGGGCAGAAACTAGGATCTGAATTTCATACATATTTCTTGTAAGCAAGTGGAATGCCCTGCCTGAAGACCTGAGAAATGCCCCAACATTAAGTTCTTAAATAAGACCAGGCTGAAAAGATTTCTTTTCTCAATAACCTATGATTAGTTTATGTCCTCCCTGGTGTTTGTAAGTCCAGGTGTGTGGGTGTGTGTATGATAGATGTGCCTTCGTTTTCCATTATATTTATCTACTTATTTTATCCATTTTCTTATCCTCCTCTGGAATGTCTAGCCTCAACCATCAGCTAGTGCACTGCTGTAGTGCAGATTTTATGATTTTTAAAATGCCAACGACTGACAGCTGTGCCAATGGCAGGCCGCTAGTGGGCATTTCAGAGTTATTTAACCTGGGGCCAAAGCATCCCGCCAGAGATGGACTATTGGCCCTTTGATCAAAAGTATGTTTGAATATTCAAAGACTGTGGCTACATCCAGATGGATGTATGTTCTTGGTCACATTGCAGTGTTTGCATTGTACATGGAGATGGTCAAACCAACAGATGGATGGGATTGGACTGGATTGCATACCGTGCCCTTTCATGGTATCTCTAAATATGGGTGCAACATCCTTGTCTCCAAACTCTTGAGCATAGTTGACCAGCGCCTGCTTGACAGTCTTGTAGCCTGCCAGGACGACCACTTTCTTTGGGCCAAAGTGTACAGTGAACACAGATCCATATTTCTTAGACATCTGGGGAGAAAGGAAATAAATGAACAGGATTTGAACGTCACTTCCTCTGTGATAGTAACCAAGCCACCATTCTATTGTCAATATTTTTATTTATCCTCTTATTCATAAATAACAGACAAACACAAGCCTTAGTGGGCTACGCACATATTATGGAGCATATTGAAAAAAGCCTCCCACAAAGAGGAAGAAATATTGTACTCAAGTTTCAGCGCTCCAAACGATTTACTGAAACATTTTTCATCGTACGCTCTTCGGGTACCACCCTTTTGCTTCCTGTTATTCCAGCCTTTCATTTTATTCATTTATTTTAGTTTAAAAGGAACAATGCACAACAAATTAATGTCAGCAGTTGCATCAGAGATAGCAAATCTAAACTCCATTGGCAGGTAAACAGACACTGTACAATATGTAAGATGTCAGCATGACGGTGCAGATAAAAGAACATGAAGGTATTTAACAGAAGATGATACATATAGGGAATGACCATTGTGCAGCAGCACACATTTATTTTCAGCTTTCTTGTGGGAGAAAATAAATTACTGTGGCTCCTTATTTCCCAGGGGAAAAAATTACAAAATAGAGACGCTGTAATAGAAAGGCTTGTGTGGCCAAATTTACTTCGGAAATTCATTCACATTTATTGAATGATCAAAGTGCTTTAAGGGCTTTTCCTTGAGGCGGAAAAGATCATTCAGAATTTTAATCATAAGCCACATCGCTGCAAATTTAATACAGTTTTCTAATTATTATGTTCCACTAGTGATAGCTATTTAGATCATAAACCTTTATATCTGCATTCGTGCAAGTTGCTCTGGATAAGAGGATCTAACAAATATAAATGCAAATTGTCATAATGGGCTGAAATGCAGTTATTCCTGTTTGAAGATAAAATCAGGGAGTGCATGTAAAGCTTAGCTGCTTTTAGATAATTCCTGATTTATACAATATTTGCCAGGTAAAACTCAATTATATTAACCATCTATGATACTTATCAAAATAAGATTTGCATCTAAAATGGTAAATATTTAAAATCAGTGACCGCATTCAGTTTTGGCCCCCATTTATACGTAATATTTACCCACTTAATTTGCCCTTGTTGAAAAATACACACATGCACCTTTGCTAATAATTAAAACAGACATGAGTAGTCTAACCAGTAAGAGACATGAACCATGTCTGCTGATAATTCATGATACATTTACTGTATATTTTCAAGAGCAATCAGAAACTAACTCAGGGTGTCTGCAGGTATCAAGAAGTTAATTTTAAGACTTTTTAAGACATTTTTAATGCCACCTAGAATGAAATTTAAGACCAAACCTGCAACAAAAATAAGCATGAAAAGTGAAAGATACACTCTTCGCAACTGAGTATGTAATATTGTCAAGAATGAAGTTAGCAGAAGTGGTTCTAGTATTCCACAAACCACCGGATGCTCTTGAAAGGGAGCAGTACGCCTAACTGGAGAAGACAATGGGCGATATTTTCAGGCTCTTACTCCAGTGCGCTAAGACAGGCGGTGTGGCAAAAATGTGTAATGGAATGGAATGCTCTGTGTCTACTGCATGTGTACTGCATTCAATTCCATGCCACATTTTCGCCACACCACCTGTCTTAGTGCACAGCGCACTGGAGTAAGAGCCTGAAAACAGCACCCACTGGGCCTCAGCACCCAATTGGGCCTCATTCAAGTACAAATTTGATCGTAAATGGGAACATAAATGTGTAGATTAGATTTACAATTAATTTACATCGAGGTCAAACTTTTGATGAATGCAGTTCTAAATCAACATTGAGGCAAAACGACACTAATTACTTGAGTTTAAGGACATTTGTCCAAATGTTTATTACAGTGAAATAGGGGTCGGTGTGGCTACAGAGCCTGTGGGGTGGGATCAGGTTTCAGCGGAGGGTTTGTAGCTAGATAGCTACTGCAATGGCGGAGGTGAAGAAGCTCAGTGAAGTGAAATGACAAGCCGACAGGGCTCGTTCAAAAACCAGAATCGGAATTGCTTTTCCTCGATGGCAACAGCTGAAGTTCAGCAAGGGGATGAAGAGCGATGTGGAGTTGGCGTGTTTTCTGTTGGACCTGTAAGTAACGTTACCTCTAGCTATGCAGCTAGCTATGGTGACTGGGCGGGGGTTGGATATATGATTGTAATATGAAGCTGAAAATAGATATTAAACCATTAGACAACAAAGCAAGCATTTTATAAACCCACTCTCTGTCCTAAAGGTCACACTGTTAAAGGAAGTGCTCCCGTTTAATGAATCAATCGCTAGGCCTAGGCTACATTATTGCCCTCAAACATCAAATGGCACGGAAAAAAATTATGCCCTTCTTTGGACAACGAAGAATAATTCTCCTTCATCCCAGGAAAGTGGTTATTGGTGTGTAAGGACTGTACACGTACACACTGTGGTCAGTTCAATCCTGACTTGACAGGGCAAATACAAGAAGAGATGTTCGAATTTGCGGCAACACGAGTGTGGGCTCCAAATAAGCGCTGCAAAGAAAACCCGTTCATGACGCCAAAACAGCTAAAATAAACTGCGCGGTCAATGAAAAATAGCTTTGCACACAGACGAATTTCGCGAGATAATCAGCTATACAATAAAAAAGAATCGCCACTACCTTCAGCTGCCAATGAGTGATCCCTGTAACAAATAAACATTAAAAGACTAAGAGCAGGATAAAGAACAGGAAAGTACCGAAATTGGTTTAAAACGCATAAATCTGGGATCGTATAATTGTGCAGAACGGAGCAATTGGAGTCTGCTGGCGTGCTCTTGAATATTGTTCGCTTTGCATATGGGATTCTACCGCCCTGAATCCCATTGTGCCAAGCTTGAAACATTTGCGACATATACTGCATCGGGCTTCGGAGACATTACCGGGCACGGGTTTTAACCATGTTATGGGTTTTAACCATGAGTATTCGCTTTTCTCAAGCCATTTATCGTTAAACTTGCATTTACCCATGAATCCGTTAGTTTGCTAGCTTGGCTATTACATAGAACTTAGATCGTTACCTCCCTTGACTGAATCCGAAGCAGAAATTTAGCAGAAAGTAATCTTGTCAGAATCGCTCCTACTGACAGTAGCCTACTAACGTTACTGTGGAACAGTTTAGATTGCTTGGTAACGTAGAAGCACCCGCGAACTCTTGCGGTCACGTGACTTCACCTAAAAAGGATCCTTGCGTATTTTTAAAAAAAAATCCAGTTTCTATCATATTTGGTTTTCTTTCAGTTTATCATTTGGCAAAACTCAATCACACCGTATAGTGAGATTGGGAACACATCGCCTCAAAAAATATTTAAGACCTTTCAAAAACGAATTTAATACAATTTAATACATTTTAAGGCCTTTTTTTAATAAATATGAATTTAAGACTATTTAAGACTTTTTAATGACCCGCGGACACCCTGTAACTGCCGTTTTAATACTGTGCATATTTGCTTATGTTGTCTACAAGCCCTTCTTGCAAACACTGAGAACAAATACATTTGAGAAATCAAACAGGTTGGGAAAACGTTTCCATTTGACTTCCTTTATTTTCAACTTAAACGTTGGCGTCCACTTCACTTGTAGGCCACGTCATTTGATCAGCATTTTCAAAATCACCCTTCCCCTTTGGAGCAAATGTATATAAACACTTCAGTATGGTGCAGCAATCAGAACATATGGGACAGAAGCAGATCCCAAAGTTTCTCCCTGCTACAGTTTTTAAGTTTTTATAAAATCAACTCGTCATTCACATTTTATTCTGTTGGGTCTTTTTTCCAGAAGAAACGCGTTACAAGTTCGATTTGAGCACTTTGTGTTCCCGATAAACATTTTTCTTAAAAGACTTGTTAAGCACCACTCCTGTATTTTACCAAAATATTCACCTTTTTTTGTTCTTACCTCACAGAGAGACACATGGAGCTGTTTGAGGTCCAGGTGGAGCAGGTTCCCGAGGAGAGGCAGGGGTCTGGGTCCCGGTGGGTCTTTTCCCACCCCAGAGCTGGAGGAGAGCAGGTAGAGCACAAACAGCACCAGCACCACCCCCAGAAGGGTCAAGGGTGGGGGCATCTGGGGTAAAAGCCCCTCCAACACGGCCATGATCCCCCCTCTGAACTGATCAGCTGCAAAGTTGGGGTGGGGAGAGGGAGAGGTATACACTGAATATGTAACCCACATGAAGTTTTCATAAGCAAATTACTGAGTTACTGCTAGTAAAGTAAGAAATAAAATGCCTTTATTCTAATTTCCGCATGTAAGAATACGTTTTTCAGCAATCAGCTTTTCACGGTCATTGTCAATAGGAGTTATTAGTGAGAATGTACCAACTTACGCTCAGTCTGCTCGACACTCATGGGGGTCGATTTACTAAGATCCCAAATAAGGGCTGTTATTTTGCGGTAGTATTTGCACACGTTATCATTTCACACTTTGTGGGTGATCAACTAAGAGTCATTATGTAAATTACTCCAGCTGCAAACAGCCATATTTACATGAGATTTTGCATGTTTGTGTTACGGGTTTAATCTGCGTTGTGTATTTTTTTAAAGTAATGATGACACGACGACGACAGCTGCACTGGATCTGCATTTATTTTCTGCACGGAGAGTTAAAAAGATAGTTGGAAACAGGCTCGATACTTTCATTCACGGCAGCGCCTTCGCTCTCATCAATCACCCCTCAGAGAGAGCGCAAAATGGCGGGCAACTTCACCGAAATACATTCAGTACAATATGATTTACAAAAAAAATGAAATACATCCGTAACATTACGCATAAATACGAAATTGATTATCACCATTCATTAATAAAAGTACATGTATTACACACAGAACATACCTGCACGGAGAGTTAAAAAGATAGTTGGAAACAGGCTCGATACTTTCATTCACGGCAGCGCCTGTTAAAACATCCAAAATATCCCTCTCAATGTTGGTATCTAAACCGCGTATACTTTTATTATGCAATACAAAACACATTGTCCAAATAAAATAATACATAGTTGAGAATGGCATGGTATTACAACAGGACTAATATGGGAATTTGCTAGCACGGTACACTTTAGCACAAAGTGACATTAGCTATTATTTTTAACAACTGCATGACAAAATGTAACTTAAAAATACCGTAATAGGCTATGCATTGCTTAACTACGTTATCATTGTAAGGTGAACTATATTTGCATATTTATGGAAATGTTGTAATGAAAATAGTGCGGAGCTCAAACTGCGTTACCTTCGCTCTCATCAATCACCCCTCAGAGAACGTAAAATGGCGGCAAATTCTATTTGACCTGATACTGGAGCGTACCATTATACTTAAGAATTAATTACATACCAAATGACGTACATCACTTTACATTAACAAAAGAAAATATATAATAATGTTGTTATGGATGAATGATGAGCAATTACAGTGGTTTTAACCATGAAGTTCACAAAATTATAACCTCTTCAGAGAAAGTTCACAATATATTAACCCCTTTTAGTAAAGGTCCACTTGATGCGTTCCTATCCCAGAACACCTTACTCAGCACGTAGACAAAGGGAAGTTGTATATTTATCAGTCTAAATGACAAGATGACCATCCCATGTGTTATATCTAGTGAATCACTATCAACCCTGCTACACTCACCCCCACTGACTTCACTAGAATATAACCATATATACCATACACATGCCATTCTTAAAACATAAACCCATGTGCAAAAAAAAAAAAATACATTTTTGCAGATTTACAGATGCAGATGCAAAACTTATATGAAAGGAACTATAAAACACCAAGTCGGACAAGAATACCGTAGATACATTATTCTCATTGTCAAGAAGAGACAATAACTTGAGTGCAATCCATTACCCAAGACTTCAGAAAGTCGACCAGCTTAAGAGCTATCCAGTGAAGGACTAGGAAAGTCAAGGGGTAGCTAATCCCCCAACAAACCATAGAAAAAATATGCCATGTACATATTCATACTCTTGGATTACACCCCGAGTTACAGGTAGTGTCTAATGCAATAGACAGTCGGTCATATAAGACTATAGCTCCCTTATAACAACTCGCTTTAGGGAGGCTAAGAATGAGAAAGAAAAAAAAATTAAATGTTTCAAAAAAAAAACTTATTTGACAAAAGGAAACTTATCAGGTATTTAAACCCAGTTAGACCTTAATTTGTTTCCTAACCCACTGCACAGACATAACCTGAATAAGTCTATCAACTGGTTTTACAAGTCTACCCAGCCTAGTGCGAACACTGCGACCAGTCACAACGGGTGCAGTGCATAAACTAGGATCCACCGATGGGGGAAGCTCCCTAACCGTAGGCATTGTGTCCCCATTTATCACACCATGCACCTCTGCGTCTTCTTCCTGAGTGGCAACAGTCTGGTCTCTCACACTGCTCCAGTCATTGGCGGCATCTCTATGGCAAGGCTCAACATCCCCATTTGGCACCAGGCTACCAGCCGGTAGCTGCGTCTCACCCACATCAGAGAGGGTAGCATCGTCCCCGTCACACATCAATGGCACGTCTGAGGAGTTTGGAAGATCAGTGATCCACTGAACGGTCCTGGCATCAGTCACGTCCTCCAGACCGGAATTGACCGACGATCCATCACTCAGGCCAGCACTAGAAGAAGGCAGTTGCCCTTCTGACTCCTCCCAGTTAGGCAGTGGCAGGAAGTTAACAGGCATAATGAGATTCCTATGAACTGTTTTGACAGCACCAGAGGGACTTCTAATCTGATAAATGTTCAAGGTGTTCTTTTTACCGACCACAATATACACTGTGCTTTCCCAGCGATCAGCTAGTTTCTTTTTCCCCCGCTCGCCTTTATTAGCAAGCAAGACCCTGTCCCCGACTTCCACAGAATATCCCTTGGACTTCCTATTGTAAAGTTTAGCCTGTCTGCTCTGTTGCTTTTCAGCATGTTGCTGTGCCAAATCCATTGCTTCTCTTAAATCTTTTCCCAGAGACTGAACATATTTGTCTACATCAACAGTCTCACCATCTAAGAGGACACTTTCAAACATGACGTCAACAGGTAACCGAGGAGTACGGCCAAACATTAAAAAGAAAGGTGGAAAACCAGTCGTTTCATGTGCAGTGCAATTGTAAGTGAATGTTAGTGTGTTCAGCATTTGAGGCCATTTGAACTTTGACCTGGCCGGCAGAGCACGGATCATACTACCTAAAGAACGATTAAAACGCTCTGCTTGACCGTTACCCATAGGGTGGTAGGGAGTGGTGTGTGTTTTGTTAACCCCTGCTAACTGGAGTAGCTCTGCAATCAACAAGCTCTCAAAATTTGCCCCCTGATCAGAGTGAATGCACCCAGGAAAACCATAAATGCAAAAGAAATTATTCCACAGAACACGGGCCACTGTTTTTGCAGTCTGGTTAGGACACGGGTACGCACACGCAAGCTTAGTAAAATGATCCGTTACCACTAGCACATCAACAGATTTGTTGTTCCTGTCTTCTGCAGCCCAGAAGTCGATGCACACAAGTTCTAAAGGAGCAGTGGTAACGATGGAAACAAGAGGAGCCCTGGCTTCGGGCTCAGGTGCTTTGCTCAACACGCACCTCTTGCAGTGCTGAACATATTGCTTGACATCTCTCTCAAGAGTGTCCCAATAGAACCGTTGCCTGGCTAGCCACAGTGTACGCTGTTGCCCCTGGTGTCCAGCCTCGTCATGCACCCCCCTCAAAACTGTGCTCCTCAGAGCTTCAGGAACCACATATTGGAATGTTTGTCTTTTTGTTGTGGGATTTTTAGACACACGATACACTACCCCTAACCGTGTAGTGAGTTTTCCCCACTGCCTCAGAGTGCGTAATGTCTCGCGTGACTCGTGAACTCTTTCACGCCTGGATGGACGGCGGCCCCTGTCCACAAAGAATTTTACTCTGCTGACAATGGGATCCTGGCATTGCTTTTCATGCAACTCTTCACGGGAAAGGACCGGTAGTGGGCTCTGCCCCATCGACGTCAGACACTTCAACTGCTGCACATGTGAGATGGCTCTCACGGTTGCACCCTCGTCCCAGCGGCGATGTGAGCGCAGTACTGCAGACACCTCGTCACAAGAGATCTTCCCTCTCTCACCACCATCCTCCAGGCAAGAAGACACCACGGGCTCACCAGGCATTAGGACTGCGCACTTCTCCCTCATCTCAGACAGCTCGGTGGATATGTGGAACATGTCTTGTACGGCATCCACACGAAGACCTTCAGCCTCCTCCAACAGGGCAGCATAGGAGGTCCTCGTCAGCCGGTGCAGGATTCTGGAGTTGACAAAAGGCTCCCTGCTAAGAGCATCAGCCACCACATTCTTAGGCCCAGGAATATACTGAATGTCAAAATCAAAAGGCGCTAACTTTGCCACCCACCTCTGCTCACATGCATCTAATTTTGGCTTAGTCAAAATATATTTCAATGGGTTATTATCTGTCCACACCGTGAACCTGTGGCCCCGTAGCCAGTGGCTGAATTTGTCGCAAATGGCCCATTTCATGGCGAAAAACTCAAGCCGGTGAGCAGGGTATTTTGACTGTGCATGGTTAAGGGATTTACTGGCGAATGCGATGGGTCTTGCCTTGTCGCCTCTCGGCTGTACTTGAGACAAAACAGCACCAAGACCACTAGTAGACGCATCGACAGAGAGGAGAAACGGCTTGCTAAAATCAGGACGGACCAGCAGCACTTTATCTACAAGAGCAGCTTTCAGAGTCTCAAATGCTAGCTTGCATTCAGGGGACCAGTCTTCAGAACCCAGCTTGCGAATGGGAGCTGCACACTTCCTGCCTTTAGAGTTACGGGGCTTTCTCCGTCCAGTGGTGAGTGCAAACAGTGGCTTCGCGAGCACAGAACAGTTCTCGATGAAATGCTGGTAGTATACCACCATGCCAAGGAAAGAACGGACCTTTCTAGCGGACGGAGTAACACCGTCAGGCTCCATCAAATCGGTCTCAGCCACCCTCACAATAGCCTCCACCTTATCTGGATCACTCGCGATGCCATCTTGAGAAATGATGTGGCCTAGGAATTTCACAGACCTCCTTAGGATCCGACACTTAGCAGGAGCCAGCTTTAAGTTGTGCACCTTCAGACGCTGGAACACCATTTCAAGCCGGCGCAGACTCTCCTCTTCAGTCTTACCAAAAACTAGGACATCGTCCAAATAGCAAAGAAGGCTGAGAAAATTCTGATCGCCAAAGATGGTAAGCATCATCCTCATAAAGGAGGCTGGACTATTACAAAGGCCCTGAGGGAGACGATTGTACTCATGTAATCCCAGAGGTGAGGAAAATGCAGTGTACTTCCTGTCCTCTTCGTGCAACGGAACGTTGTAATACCCAGAAGTCAGGTCCATGGTACTGAAGAACTGGTTTCCACCCAGAGCGGCAAGAACATCGGCCTGATGAGGAAGAGGATGGGCATCTTTGATTGTACGGGCGTTGAGCCACCGATAATCAGTACAGATCCTGAGGTCACCATTCTTTTTCCACACCAAGACCAATGGAGATGCATATTCACTGCTGGATTTTCGGATGATTTCTTTCTCCTCCATCTCATCCAATGTCTGCTTTAGTTTATGGTAATGGGCAGGAGACAGCCGACGATAGGGTAACCGGAATGGGCGGTCATCAGTTAACCTAATGCGATGGCAGAACTCACGCGCCTCACCACAATCCAGATGATGTCTAGAGAAGATACATTCGTATTCCTTGATAAGATCAACTAGTTGGTTCTTCCAGTGTGAGGATACTTGGCAGTCCTCAACTGAAATATCTCCTAGCCCTAGACTGTGCAGCTTACTATTCACGATTCCTGCATTGCTGCCAGCATCGGTTTTAGCTGTAAGGCTCCCATGAGAACTGGCAGTCCCTACCCCTCCAACATTCTGGTAAACGGTCCGATCTGGATCAGTGTTGTCATCAAAGTCCTCTAACGCGATGCACGGGTAGACGTCTGCTACCTTAGCATTCCTGCGTAGAGTTACTTCAGCAGTCGTCGGGTTGATGATCTTGATGGGAAGCCATCCATCTCCCCACAAAGGAGTTACCACCCCGCCCAACCAGGATGTTCCTACCCACACAACGGGATGTGCTCGGCTCCACGAGAACAGTGCTGCCAGCAGAAATCCGACACTTAGGTGGCAAGCGGCCCCATACAAGATGCTCAGTCATGGGTAAGAGTGTCACGGCGCTCTTCAGCTTCAACGTGCCCACTTTATCCGGTACAGAATCTCCCCTCCATCTCTCCAGGTTGGACAAGAGATGAATGAATTGGCTACTGTCTTCCTGGCATTCCCCATCAGGCTGACCCACCACACGCCAATAGCCGTCATTGGACTTGAAACGATTAATAAGAGGTTTCAGTACATTCGTGCCTATAATTAGCTGATCAATCTGCCCTTCCACGACCAACACAGGGACCTCAAACTGCATCCCATAAACTTCTAGCTTCAGATCACATTGCCCCAGAGGACTCGTCCGTTTACCTCCACACCCGACCAGGACAACGTCAGCAGGAGACAGGAACTCACCCGCCACCACACCTGCTTCCCTCAAACAAGGAACTGCGTCTGCACTCAGGGTGGTAGCCATAGATCCAGTATCCAGCATCCCCTTCAATTCAACTCTGTCCTGCACTAGTACAGTAGAATAAAACAGACCGTCACTTTGTGTTGTTCTCATTGTGTTCTGAATAACGACTTTGCTGTGCTTGGGCAGAGTTTCGCATAAATAAGAATAAACAGATTCAATGTCATCACTTTCAGTGGAGGAAGAACCTAGATGCCTCACATTGCCCTCCTTCAAATGGAGGCTCTCTAGTTTCCCTGAGGCTGAGCCTGAGAAGTCAGCCCTGCCGTAGAGGATTGAGGTTGTGTGCCTGTTTGGCATTGCATGCGTGTGTGGCCAGGAGTATAGCATTGAAAACACAGTTTGTGTAGCCTGCAGTGCGCGATAGTGCCATGGTCAGTGCTCTGACAGACTTTGCAAACCATAGGGCGTGTTGCACTTTGCTTTCTATATCCACTACATGCAGACTGAGTATTGCAAACCAGTGCTTTCTCCAGCATGCCCAGTATCTTGTCTAGTGTGCTCCCATCAGACACCGTGTGTTCTGGTTCACACCCACCCACAGAAGAATTGACAGCAGAATAGCCACAAGGCGCAGTACTCCCCGCACTAGAGTCGACAGTAGCAGCCGTTTGCTGAGACAACTGACCTCCACTCACTCTGTGTTCCCTCAATAATTCATCCAGGCGCTCCTGCACCTCGCTGGCAGTCCATTCACGCTGGGGTTTACCCATGAACACTAGAGAGAGGTCTTTATTGGGGCAGTTCCGGATAAACATGACCGCCAGCTCCATGCTCTGATTAGGCATCGCTCTGCCCTCACTTTTGAGACATTGCTCAGCCACCTCAGCGGCTTTGTTTAGCCGTACCCAGTAATCTAGGGGACTCTCACTTGCACGCGGCCTTGTGGCGTAAAAGTCTGCCAAAGGAATGGCAGAGCAGACAGCATCACCAAAGTGTTGTTTTAAGATGCGGAAGACTGCATCCACATCCCCCCGCTCAGAGACTCTAGTTATTGCGTAACCAGACCTTAGTTATGTCCCTTGCACGGCCCATAAGTTTATTAACCACCTCCCCAATAAACTCATGGCTATCAAATTCTCTCTTGTTAAGATACACCCTCATTAACTCTTCCCACTCAAAGATGGAACATTTGTCTGTTTTATCACCACGAAAGAATGGCGGATCTTTTACGTGAGATTTTACCACAAGGTTTAACTTGGATGCATCAACGGTAGTGACACCACACTGAGTAGAATGGGAGCACTGCTGGCGGTCAGGAGACAGTACAGAAGGACCTGGAAAAGCATCACGCCATAAGTTTTCT
The DNA here is from genome assembly GCA_029718625.1 of Synaphobranchus kaupii. Classification (NCBI taxonomy): domain Eukaryota; kingdom Metazoa; phylum Chordata; class Actinopteri; order Anguilliformes; family Synaphobranchidae; genus Synaphobranchus; species Synaphobranchus kaupii. The sequence continues at coordinate 4,417,258 of CM056379.1, forward strand.
CTGATAGAATCACTAATATCAGCACTAATTTGTTTGATCTGATCTCTGGTTAATGCTACAGGAGGGTCAGCTAAATCAAACTCAAGTGATGGCATGTCGTGTGCGCATGGGGTAGAAAACCTAACACCAGGAATGCATGGAGAATCAAATCTCAAAACACCTCTTCCCCTCCCCATAAATATGCCCATGTGACTTGGTTCCATGACGATACATAAAAATAAAAAATAAATTATTGTACAGAGTAATAGAAAACTTTTGAAAATATAAACTGTAAAACACTTCAACAACACAGTTGTGAATTATCTGAGTTCTAGTTCAACTCCGTGTTTCACTCTAAACTGCACTTGCATTTATCACAATTTGCAATATCATAAACCACAATAGAAACACTCAAAACATTATGTGCATCCTGAAATTAATGCATTTACCTCAGGAATGACTCAAAGGCTTAAAATATTCCGTATGAAATGGTCCAAAAACAAATTAATTAAATGCACTGCAAAAGATACTCTCCGCGCTGTTGGGCAGCGAGATGCACGCTTGACTCCGATGCAGAGGGACGTCATCAGACAGGCATGCAGTAACCTCGGCGTTCGGCTCCAGCTGAACAATCGACGGGTCGACGGCACCAGTTGTTACGGGTTTAATCTGCGTTGTGTATTTTTTTAAAAGTAATGATGACACGACGACGACAGCTGCACTGGATCTGCATTTATTTTCTGCACGGAGAGTTAAAAAGATAGTTGGAAACAGGCTCGATACTTTCATTCACGGCAGCGCCTTCGCTCTCATCAATCACCCCTCAGAGAGAGCGCAAAATGGCGGGCAACTTCACCGAAATACATTCAGTACAATATGATTTACAAAAAAAATGAAATACATCCGTAACATTACGCATAAATACGAAATTGATTATCACCATTCATTAATAAAAGTACATGTATTACACACAGAACATACCTGCACGGAGAGTTAAAAAGATAGTTGGAAACAGGCTCGATACTTTCATTCACGGCAGCGCCTGTTAAAACATCCAAAATATCCCTCTCAATGTTGGTATCTAAACCGCGTATACTTTTATTATGCAATACAAAACACATTGTCCAAATAAAATAATACATAGTTGAGAATGGCATGGTATTACAACAGGACTAATATGGGAATTTGCTAGCACGGTACACTTTAGCACAAAGTGAAATTAGCTATTATTTTTAACAACTGCATGACAAAATGTAACTTAAAAATACCGTAATAGGCTATGCATTGCTTAACTACGTTATCATTGTAAGGTGAACTATATTTGCATATTTATGGAAATGTTGTAATGAAAATAGTGCGGAGCTCAAACTGCGTTACCTTCGCTCTCATCAATCACCCCTCAGAGAACGTAAAATGGCGGCAAATTCTATTTGACCTGATACTGGAGCGTACCATTATACTTAAGAATTAATTACATACCAAATGACGTACATCACTTTACATTAACAAAAGAAAATATATAATAATGTTGTTATGGATGAATGATGAGCAATTACAGTGGTTTTAACCATGAAGTTCACAAAATTATAACCTCTTCAGAGAAAGTTCACAATATATTAACCCCTTTTAGTAAAGGTCCACTTGATGCGTTCCTATCCCAGAACACCTTACTCAGCACGTAGACAAAAGGGAAGTTGTATAATGTATATTTATCAGTCTAAATGACAAGATGACCATCCCATGTGTTATATCTAGTGAATCACTATCAACCCTGCTACATTTGGAATGGTTATATTGTAAGAAAACGGTGAAAAGACTGGCAACAATGTTGGTTATGGTATTTTTTTTATTTTTTTTTAAAACAGTGTAGGTATAGGCTACTGTTACACTGAATGAGCTGGTGGTTTTACGAATCGTTTTACTGGATGTCTCTTAGTTTCTGCCGGTAGTTAGACGTTAGTCAGGAAATTATAACTATGCTTACTAGCGCTAAGCCTACTCGCGCCGTAAGTGTCACATAAAATCTAATTTCCATTTGATCATGGGTTTATTTTGATAAAGTTTTAGAATAGAATAACTTATTTTCCTGTGAGGCAACTTCAGTTGTAGTTACCAGCAATAAAAAAAACACAAACATGTTAAATAAAGGTATTCAATAGAATCATTGAAGTAATTAAATTAAGTGAATTAAAGTGAAGGTACACAGTAAATTCACAGCAAAATGTCCAGTGTTGATTCAACTCTAGCAGTGTACATGAGCCTACTCTGGCCAGATCATGCTCATATGTACACTGTTAGAGTTGAATTAACTCTGGACATTTTATCTATCATGAGTCGAGTGGAAAACAGCCAAGCGTTATGATTAAAAATTGAACATAAAAAGCAATAACAGTTCCTCATCTGCCTTTGCAGTCTTGAGATGTTCAGTGTCATTAATCAGTAGCTGTAGAGACAAAGTTGTTTCGAGTTGACCAGCAAACTCACATGGTAGCCTAGATATTTGGGTCTAAAAGACAAGACGAGGCAACCCCACGTCCGCAGAGCAATGCGTCTCTCGGATCACAGCGGTTTTACTCCAAGCTTTGTTGACATAGTGAGGTCCATAAGTATTTGTACAGTGGCATGGTTTTTGTTGTTTTGGCTCTGTACTCCAGCACATTGGATTTGAAATGAAACAGTGACTATGAGGTTAAAGTGCAAACTTTAATTTGAGGGTTTTTACATCCATATTGGGTGAACGGTGTAGCAATTGTAGCCATTTTTATACAAAGTTATCATTCAATATTTGGTTGCATTATTCTTTGCATGTCATGACTTC